>JARHVA010000021.1:7852500-8255000 GCA_037957365.1 Torreya grandis | reverse complement strand
ATTGAATATAATTAATATTATTTTGGCTATTTACTCTATGTTATTAGTCCAAAAAATGATATCAAATCCATGGTAAAGGAGAGAGGGAGAAACAAAGCATGTAGAACAAAAATAAATCATTTGAAGGTACCATACTTTTGTGTATTTTTATTACTTGATTTGTTATGCCTGAAAACTTCAAAAAAAAGCTTTGTGCATCCTCGGATGCTCTAAAAATTCAAATTGTATTAGTCAAAAATTGTTTTTATTTTACATTTAAATCAGAGAATTGATATTATTTTGGTATTGTACGGACTAGGAAGTATTTTACAAAGCCAAAAATCATTCTAATTTATTTTTGTATGTCATGTGAAGAATTTGTATGGCCTAATATGGCTTCAGATTAATTTATACCATGTTTACTATATTATATGGTCAATAAATTCATCTGTATGACCTTGTATGACCCATAGACACCAAAATTGGTGTGTTGGCTTTGAAATTGTAGTTCTACAATGTTATAAACTATTATCATTAAAATGGAGTTTTTTGAAAATCTAATTCTCAATTCTTGTTTTGATTGAACATTGCCTAATATGAATATATATTAATGTTTTGATCAAGAATAAAATGATATAATTATCATTTTGATATGGCATTAACACGTCATAACAAGTCACAATGGTTCTTCATCCAAATAGATTGCCCATACAAGTCTATAAGGTCTATGACACTTCAGTGTCCACCTCCTCTTATTCACCACCTTATTGACTTTCCACATGACATTAATAACCCATGTGGTATTTATAACCTCATTTTGCATATAGTAGCTTTTTGAAGACTATTTTGAATGTGAAACAATTCATTAAGTTCGCCATGATTTCTAAACTACATGCAAATAAAATTTATCCAAAAAAATATCATTTTAAATCATTATTTTTTCCAATCAGCATGCAAGATGTTTTAGGGAGTTTCCAAGCCAGTTTTAAGTAGTCTATTGGAAGTCTCAAATGGTATAATAGGTTTTAATCTATTCATTGTGGCCTTTATAACTCCATTTTTCTTGGTGCAGCTTTTGAAATCCCATTTTGAATGCATAAAAGACTTTCTAAGTCCACCAACATGTTAAACAGCTTCCCCAAACCTACAAGTCTTCCACATGACCTTGGTAGATACAAAACATAGTTTTGAATATTTTAATACATGGTATTTGGCTTATTTATGGTGGGTTTGGCATGTAAACCCATGATAATGGTTGTAGATAGATAGTTTCATAAAATTAGGACATGGTTTTATCTCGTGTGGATTTTATAAACCCATTTTACATGTAAATTAGCCATCAAAGCTTGCCAACATGTGAATTCACTTCAAAAACTCTGAAAATAAATCAAACCTCATTGTCAACCTTCCATGTTGCATGATAAAAATGAGTTTTTTGAAGGAATTTTTAAGGTGTAAAACTACAGTTTGCTATGTTAAATTGGTTTTAGGCAGAAATAGAACTTTGCTTGCCTTGGTAACACATTTTTACATCTAAATTGATATAAAATGCCACTAAAATGTAAAATCACTTTAAATACTCTACAATCTAGTAAAAATGCCTCCTAAACATTCATCCAAACCTCTTAAGCTGAAAATAGTTGTATGAGAAGTGGTTTTAGTGTAAAGCATGTGGTATTGACTGTAAGTAAGTGGTTTGCATAAAAATAGAACCTATTTTTACATGAGGTAGTCTTCAGCAAGTTTTTTTGTCTTATGCAGCCTTGAGAAGAAGTTTTTAAAATCAAAGTAACCTATATAAAGCTGCCACTCTCCTTCATACTCATTTGAGATCTCAGAAAGTGGTTTCAGAGTATAAATTTGTGGTTATGGCTGCACCCCAAAGGTGTTTTGATGAGAAAGAGTGTTGTTGTATTTATATTGGTGGACCTTTGTATATTATTCTATCTTGGTAGCGTTCTCTTTTCCATTTTACATTTAGATAATCTCTTCAAACCTCCACCAACTTTCCTTTCACTCTTCAACGTGGCTATTTCAAACTTGCTAAAGGTGTTTTGGGGTGTGAATTCATGGTTTTGGTGTGTTGAGGATTTTGGAAACCTTGTGAGTTTTAAAAATAAATCTTTCAATCTTCTACATGGATTTCAAAGTCTTTCATTGTTTAGTAACTCTATACTCAATTGTTTCTTCTTCTATCATGTATGCAAGCCATCCTCAAAGAGACTAAGGTGGTTTTCAAAGATAGGAGATGATTTTGAATCATATAGTTAATCTTTGTTGCATAAATAGGTTTCAAATTATTCTTTGCATCCTTTCCAATTATTTTCTACATTGAAAGTTCTCTTGAAACTTGTTCTTGTAGATAAAAAATGATTTTATATACTCACCACTTTTTTAAATACTCTCAAATGAGCATTCACAGGTAAAAAGTTGACAAACAAATTTGTAGTGTTTTCAAATGTAATATCACATTTTTATTCTTCACAATCCTCTTACAATCTCAATAGAATCATTACATGCATGAGGAAGCTTTAAAATTAATGGTTGATATCATAACCTTTGCAAGTTTGTACAAGTATTCATGTCCATTGTACTAAATTTAGTTCTAAGCACATATTTTCTATCTATATATTTTGTTTACAACAATATCAATATGCTTGCTAAATTTGTTATCCTATTGGACACTCCATCAAAAATGAAGTTCAAGTACATGGGCTATGAGCCCATTTATATTATAGACACAGACATCTCAAGTGTCTCTAATAGCAACATTAATCACATGAACATCAATGAATTTTGGGAGAGGGTGGATGCCATGAAAGGACTCCTTTGGGAGAACAAATTTTGGATAGCATACTCAGGCATGTTGCTACTTTTTTAACATATTTTTAATGTGTAAATATAGTACTTGCATGTGCAAAATACTACAATTCAAATACTAGGGAAATAATATCTATAGATAATCAATCAATGGCTAAACTAGATAGAACCTTTTTAGGCATCACCTTTGGCATCAAACCTCATAATGAGATAGTGGAAATCAACCAAAACATTGCTCAACAATTCTCAAAAAATAACCATGACAAATGATGAATCAATATTTACTAACTAACATAAGAAGAGTGGATATCAAATAGGTCAAAGCACTATATAGGTCAATTTTCAAGGAAGAATTGTTAGATATGATTACTCTATTAAGTAGAGTCATGGGGAGAAAAGAGATGAATGTTTTTCATCTTTGGATGTGCATGTTCATGAGCATCATCTACTTTGGTAAATAATTCATTGATTTAGATTTGATCATTAACAACAACATTCCTAAATACTTGATCAAATTGGAATCAACACAAGAACTATATAAGACCTCATATATGGTATATTCCTTTGTAATACTCAGATCCTAACTTGATTTTATAGAAGTGAATAATAACCTCCTCAATGCATTGGTCTATAACAAGTTCCCTCAAGTCACTCATGACAAGGTAAAAAGTCATGTCAGGAGAGTAAACAATGTATTCTCCATGATGATAGTCAAGAAATTAGACAAAAACCTTGCGGTCAAGATTTCTAATGAAGCAACTACTCTAATCAAAAAATATAGGAGTTACTTCATTAAGTTCCCAAAGTTCACCTATATTAGGGTTGGCATATTTTAAAGTGTTCCTCTTAGAATGCCAAAATATTCCAGTGATAAAATATTTATGATCGAGCTTTGCAAGCAATTAAGTGAGGTGCACAAGAAGTGTATCAACTAGAAAATTAGATGAATAACTTCCCCTATCGACCTCAAATATTTCATCTATAAATCAACAAGATATGCCATCAATATTGAACATTAATTTATTTACTTTTCGATGCAACTACACATAAGGAGACTTGTTTTTAATAGCAAAGTTTTCTTGAGAAACAATCTCAGAATGGGCCCTAGTTATCCTCACATTTTTTAAATTGAAGACTATTGAGAGGACTGCGAGACAAATTCAAGGCCAAAAAAAGAGATCGGTTAAGGATGACCTTGAAATAGATGAAAGCCTTCATATTTTGAAAAAAAAACTTTGATGATGATGACAATTACACTATGAAATATATTTTCTATGAAAAGATTCACCTCACAGCCATTCCTCCAATTAATTGGTCAATAAGATAATTGATAGAATTGTATAATGCATATAGACTATGCTAGCAACATTGAGAGATTAGTATGAAAAAAATTAAGATAATATATCTCAAGAAGTCATCAAAAGGGTGAATTAAGGTATGGAGGGAAGCCACATACTTCTACTTGAATTACTCAATCTTTTGGTACCAGAATCTTCATAAGAAAATCTAATTTGGCTATAACAAGAGTAGGAGACAAACAAGATCCAAATAGAGATAATCCTCCTAAATAGACGTGTGAAGGTGATCCACCAAGGCAAAAATTCCAAATCAAGAGGCCCACTCCATCTGACACTACAAATGTCACAAAGGAAATTGATCCTTCAATGTTGATTGACAAGACTAACTAGTAGTTTTTGGATTCCAATTAAAGTTCAATACCCTTTCCCATTTTTATTATTACTATAAAATCATTGGTTCCTTCATCACTTTCATTTTCCCCTCCACTTACACCATCCTCATTCCTAGTTTTGCCTTCACCTCCACCTCCTATTTTCCTCGTGTAATAAGTTTTTGCTCCTCCATAATCAGTTGAAATTGGATCTATTCTTGTATCATCCTTGTGATATTCATATTTATTGACTCCCTTGGTTTATTCAAGTACTTAATTGTATAATTCACAAGGATATATGTCTTCTTAAAAATATAATCAATAAGAGAAATCTTACATTCACACTAGTAAAGATCAATTTCAATGTTGTTGTTAATCCCTAAAAGGTCCTCCAACAAATATAAAGGCAAATACTAATTTGAGGTTCATGATTGATTATTCAAGTGCACAATTTGTAGATATTTCCCAACCTATTGTAGAAAAGAATTAGGATGAAATGACTTTGTGTGATTACAAAATTAGCAAGATTGATCATGGTGAATTCACTCCTAAAGGTAATATTCACAATTTAAAGGTGACTGCAACCAAGTTTATTTAGATAAAAAATAAGGTATGCAAACTCAAGAATAGTTGGAGTAAAAAGTACTTATACTTTCATCATATATCAAATATATCTTGAATATAGGCCTGAACTGCATCAACCTCTTCCACAATATAAATACCAAGCTATGAATTTAAGATTGATAAGGAAATGATTACCAAAATAATTAGGTATAAAAATCATGGTAAAATGATGGAGTCCTATGTTAAATATCTACTTAAAAAAATTAAATTTCTTGATGAGAATCGAAGAATCTATGATCTCATCATTTCTAATCAAGTGAAAATTGAAGATTAAATTGCAACTACTAAGAAAGAACTTGGAATATAAAATGGTTTGAAAAGAGGCATGAAATGTATGGCTTTTATGTATGAGAATTCATTAGTCTCAAAAGGTATTCTTGATAAATCCAAAGATAACTATTTACATTTGTGGGCTTAATGCATGAATTAGAAAATCTACATTCTGGATGAAGATTTAGAAGACTTGCAATGTCATGAAAAAGGTCATGATGAAATGAAATCAGAGGTATGTGAAAATTTTGGTCTATTCATTGTGAACTATTTAATGAAGATGAATCAAAGGCATATGCAGTAACAGAATTAAAAGAATAGTTTTAGAATATGGTGAAAGAGGAGTTGATTGGAATAGAAACATTGAACAAATAAGCTATGATTAAGATAATTAGTAGTCATTGTGTGACCCAATATCTCACTCTAATTTTTATAATACTTTTCAAAAGGATTGAAGAGGACACCAATGCATCATATGAGTGGCTTGCATGTTTAGCTCAAACAGTTGTTCCTATAAGAGAAGGATTATCCAAATTATTTAGAGGTTCAGAATATGCATATTTAAATCATCATAAAAGGAGTGAGAGATAGTTGAAGAAGTTCAACAAGGTCCCTTTAAGAAAAAAGACTTGTCTTCTTCTTGATAACCACTACAAATCTCCACTGCAATTTTTGTAATCACTTTAAAAGGTTATGCTTTACTTTTTTTAAGTTGTAAATGAAAAAGTAACAATAAAATAGAAATGAATTACTAAAAAGGTGGTCACTTAGGTGGTTTCACCCTCCTAAGATATAAATACAAGTTTTGTACATTGTAATGGGGATTTTTTGATAGTAAAACAAATTTTGACAAAGATAGAAAGCATATTTTGTATTTTCAACTCGTGAAATAATCAATAAAAGGAGAACTTTTGTAAACTTTGTGCCCAAAATTTATCTGAATGAATAATGTATGTGGATACATTAATCTCTTTGATTATTTTTGTTTCTAATGTTACCAAGTTTTATTTTTTGATAGTTAATGTATATGAAATTTCTATTGTGGAAATCTTTTTGAATCTGCATTAAGAATTTCTACCATTGTGAAATCTTGGTGGCTTAAGAAGATGATTTATATCTATTTTTATAAGGAAGTATAGAGTTGTTGTTTATCCATTTCCCTAGCATTATTCAATATCTTTGGTGTATGTATTCTCTTCCTATGTCCAAAATATGTCTTTCTTATCCCATTTTCATGATAAAGGTTTACTAAATGAAAATATCCATTTTTGGATTGTTATAGTAAGTTTCCATGTTTGGATATATAGAATCATTTTTATTCTTCCATTTCCCTTGCATACTTTTCTTTCCTCCACTATCTCCCTCCTTCATTTCCTTTCTACCACCTTTTGGTAACTTTTTGGTTAAAAGTACAACCCGTATATAAAACACCATTTTTTATGTAAATAGTTTTATTTCTAATATTGTCTTTCTTTTTAATAAAGGTATATCCACATTCTAATAGGAGAGGGACTTTATCCCTACACTATTGATAATAACCCTCATTTATCCCCTGATTATTTTTTCATAAACTATTTTTGGCACCCATTGTGGGGCATGCCTTTGTGCTTTTTATGCAACCCACATGTGAACTTCTTACCACATGACTCTCTCAATAGCTCATAAGCAAGTTCAACAACCAGTTATTGAGTGGGATCAACTAACATAGTCAAATTTTAATTTTGATATCATACATTATGCTTGGGAGTGTGATTAAGTTAGTGTCATTCAATCTCGGATCATTTTGACAATATTAAATTAAGGACCAAATAACACAAAAAGAGAAAAAAAGATTTGTAAACACATAATAGCTTGTATATTTCATCAAGTAACTAACAATCCTGATTAGTAAAATGTGTGTATGACTATTACTGTGAACTGAGAACCTAATCATCAACCTGGTCTAGATTAGATATAACCTACAGAAGAAGATATTCCTTAAAATCTTCTATTTTTTGCTTGGGATAACATAACAAGTTATTCCCAATTCAATATTGTCACTATAGTAACTAACATAGAAGAAGATTTTGCTACTATTGTTCAAAGAAATGCAAAAATTATTTCACGAAAACAAGCAAGAAAACAAGTGAGGAGTAGATTGTATAGCTTCTAAAAGATATTTTACAATAATAAATTCTTATCATGACCATCCCAGTAGTTCAAAATCCATTACTTCAATCGAATCTTGATTGGTTAAGTGAAACATAAGAGAAAATTTATTCAGATTTATGAGTTTTTGTGTGGGACAATATAACTAGTGTAGTTAAATTTCAAAGAGTTGTTGAAGTATTAGAAGAAGATGAATATCATGTCATCTTGGCATAAAGAGATGAATCTATATCTACATGAAGAGCATAATAAAGAAGACCAATTTAGAGAGTACAACAAATCCAATCTATACCTTAGCAATAATAGTTTTCCTCCTAAACTAATAGAAAGATAATTTACTAGAGCAAGTAGATCTCAAGGTAACACAGTTCCCTTCTATTAGTTGCAATATATTCATGACTTTAAGCTAAATTTTGAACAGATAACTAAAATCAAGAAACAGTTAGTCTCCCATCTAGTTCCAAAAAAATCAAACAGTTGCATGGTGGTTCTATATTAAGTCAAGTTCTCATTCTCTTAGCAAATTTTTTTCCTTTGTAAATTATTTTTATAACCATGGAAGTACCATGGGGTAATGTAATTGGTCCATTATTGTCTATCTAGAATCATCCTTATTCTCCCATTTCCCTTGTATAATTTTTTTCCCCCTTTGTATATACTTAAATCTGATCTCCTCTTCCATCATAAAACCCATCTAATTTTTTCCAATTTATTCTTTATAATCCCATTTTAACCTCTTTTCCAACATACCCTTTCTTTCTTCATATTTTACATAAACCATATAACTCTCATGTCTAGTTAATATTTCTTCTAATATGTCATTTATCATCTAACCATGTCTTATCCACTATATTGGAATTTAAAATTCCAATTCCACCTACCTACCACCACTGGGATTTCCTTCAAGCCTTACCCCGTAGTTTTCACCTAACCCCTCTTATATGCTTGTTTAACATTCTTATAAACATCCTTAGGCTCCTCTAATGGAAGCTAGAACCATCTATCACCCTTCCAAATCTCTAGAGAGTTCTTCTCTAGAGAATTCTAAGGAATTTTTAGTTCCTTAAAATTCCCTCTATTCCTCCCATTTAAACCATGCCAATACTCCATTCATCATCATGAATTTTAATGTTAAATCCATGCTATCAAACTTGTATTTAATCGATCTTAATACTTCATGGCATGTTGTCCATAAATATGAGTCTATAAATCAATCAATCAAGCATTATCATTTTGTCTTGGGTGAATCTTTATCAAATTGGAGGTGAATGTTTGCTTTAATTGAGGTATAATCATTTGTATTTCAGTTTTTATTACTTGCATTTCACTTTATTTGCCTGATCTTGAGGTTAGACTTAAATTTGTATTGATTTGAATAACTTATTATATGTTTAAATCCATGCATACAAATTATTTCTAATACACCTCCAATTACCACTACTTATAGACCATTTTTATCACTAAGATCTCACTTAGGGTGAGGTGAGAACATACACTGGATAATTGTATAGAGCCCTAAGCTAATATTTATGTTACAAAACATGGCCCTAGAAAGAGATATAATACCAAAAGATATGAACCTTCTTATTATAGATACTAAAATTTGGTGTTAAGTACTTGATAATGGCAAGCTTGACACACATTTACCACACGTAACTTAAGCACACAAACATAGTCATAATCTATAATTATCTCACACTTACATGTTATCTTATTAGTTAATATTTTTGTTATGTTATTACACACCTACATGAAACTTATTGTCTATTTTGAACTATTTTATCAAAAATTAGAATTAATTGGTGTATTAACTCTAATTAAGATAAAATGAATAGAAAGATAATTATTGTTGTAAATCACTTTAAAAAATCATAATGAAAGAAAAATACTAGAATTTAAACACAATAAAATGAAATAAGGTTAACTATGAACAACACAAGAGGACTTATCTATTTTTTGTTTGTACCCTAACTGTGTGTGAATGACAGATGACTAGAAATAATCAACTCAAACTGATCCTGCATATGCAATTGATGAGGGTCAAGATTGTCAAAAATGGGACATGATAAATTAGCACCATTGTCGTATACTAGTTAATTATTTTATTTGTGAAAAATATATAAAATTAGGGCACAATCGCCTTTACCTACTTAAAACACAATTATATGCACAAATTTGATCTTTAAATGCACACGTGTGACATGTAAATGACTTCTTAAAAGTTAAAACGCTAATAAGACTTACAATAGTTGAAACCTTACAAAGATAAAAATGGGAGTGTAATGGGATGAATTGATCCTAATCACCCTTTTGATGACTAATTGTTACTCGCATATCCAATTCTCTGAAGAGGGAAATCAAGCCCACATATTTTTGCCACTTAAAGTGCTTTGTGCAATTGTGTCCCTTTTGATACATGAGTGCATCTAGAGATGGCTTGAATATTTGATAATGTTTCACTTGAATTAGATAAAATAGGTTCTTGACTTGGATAAAGACTACTTGAATTTATTGAAACCATATTTTGAAATAATAGGGAAGCTTTTCTTAGTGTGAAATAGTATAAGTGTACCTCAATAGTGAAATTGCCCAGTGGTAGAATAGGTGACTTAAATGTGCCTTTAAAGCAATCCAAAGGGGGAAAAACTCATGTTACCTATCATAAAAATGGGAACCAACCTAAAAGATAGGGTATAAATTTTAAAATTAATTGTTGCAAAGATGAAGGACATGATTCAACCATATGAGTCAAGACGGACTGCCACTATTGACCCATACTAGTTGAGCATGTCTTGAAGGGTAACATGTAAAGTTTAGGTTCTAGCATGTCTTTAAAAATTCTTAGAGATGTTTTTAGAAATCAAAAACATTTATGTAAGCATAATATAGAAAGTTAGAAAGGGATATCTTTGTGTAAGTACTTAGGATAAAGTGAAGTGGCAAAATAGGTTCAAATTAAGTACTCAAGTCAATTCAAATGAAAGTGGGTTAAACTGAAATTATCAAGTATTCATGACCAAATTTGAGGGACTAAATTTTTCCACCCTTTAGTCTGTAAATCTCATTACTAGAGTAAAAGAAAAGATACATGAGTGTGTACAACACATTTTTCCTTTGGGATAAAGCTTCTATCATCCAAAGTGTTCCCTAGAAAATCTTACAATGATGCAAAAGTAGTTAATGTCCATATTTGAAATTAAAAATTTGAAATGTAACTTGAATTCAAAATGTTTTAAAGAACAAGAAGGTGTACACATGTATGTGTGAAGCTATTGTTATTCTTGTAACTTTACTTGAAGATGATGCTTCCTTGAATCATTGGGGAATTGGTGTTTCCCATGAAAAACTTGGAGAGATTTGGTTCCTTAGTTGAACCAATGAATAATTGTAGGTGATTAGGCCCCACTTTGTATTGAACATGCATAGAACATAGCAACTATTAATGAATGTAGAAACATCAATTTACATTATTGGTCTTTGTAACCTCAATATGGAAATGGCTTATAATCCACAATGGATTTATAGGAAATATTTTTAAAGGGAACTAAACCTCAAAGTTATGCACTATGTACACTTTGGCTAAATCAACCACTACAAATAGCTTTTAGATTAAATTATCACTTTGTTCCTTAGTTCCTGAATGTAAGATCAAAAGAGAATGGAGTAGATGCATCATCCTACTATGATTGCGGATAGTAAATAGTATTCAAAATATGGCATGAATTTGTCTCATGCCCCCATTGATAATGTAAAATCTATAACTATACGTAGATGAAAAAATGTAAATTTTGTTTGAAGCTTGTACATGAATATGTATTATGCACCCAAAATGAATGAATTCGTAACTTGTTCCTATAATGTGAGTGCATGTGTATGGCATATGCCCTCATAATCTATACCAATAATTAAATTTTTGAACCATTTAAATCCTTTGAAATTATATTTTGTATCCAAGATTGATTTTTGCTCAAAGAGTCTTATCTCATGTATGAAAATCCCAATGAAATTCCCCCCATTTGAGGTGAGGGAATGTATCTTGAAAGTCACTCATCTATAAAAAATGTAAATATATCATGTGTATATAGATGTAATCATTAAATAATGTAGCATGTTTAAAAATGTATGTCATCATAGTAAGATATGTATCATTCAAATCATGGATGTAACATATGTGTAGACACTAAATCTAAATTATATAGTACCTAAGGCTTATATACATAGAAAATATTTCTCATAGTTATACCCTTTAATTATAATACCATCCCATTGTCGAAAGGCTCACATCTGCTATTTGTTGTTCCTATTGCTTATATCGTAGTCTGAACATATGTTATTATGATGACTAAGCCTTATATACTGCTCAAAATGTTATAAACCTATGTATTATCATCTTATGCAAGTTTTGGACCCGTACCTATTTTCCAACTTCTTAGACACATCCCAGCCAGACATCTACATTAACATAAGTGTCATGTGCAAAACTAAGTATCTAGTTCCCTAAAGTCATCAAATTTTCAATTATAATGTGTCCTTATGGTCGATGTAAGTGTTTTAATGTAAGATATTTCTCAAAAAGAGTGGTATATATTCATGATCAATCCCCATGCATTCCTCACCTAGCATAGACCTATCAACTCATGAAGCAACTCACCAAAAACATTCAATCAAACATTCAAGTGAGCAAAACTTCCCTATTCTTTACTTTTTTAGTATTAGTCTTAGGAACATCCCATCTATAGGTTGATGTACTAAAGGAGCATTTCATGAGCCATATTTTTCAAGTTACAAACTAGGTCACTTTATGTACTTATTTATCACATGTTACATTTTGATGCACACATAAGACAACATGTAGGGGAGAACTACATAAGTCTAACACCCTCTTTGGAGTATTGGCTATGTAGACAGTAGACATTGATAGAGGGGTCCTTGGGTCAACTCAACACCATGTGCCCACTAACCCATTTTTCCCAGAGTCACTCCAAGGGTGAGGAAGTTAGGGTTTTATCATTTGATAGAGAGTGAAAACCTATGTGTGATATCTAAACACACCAAAGTAAAGGTAACAAAAAACCTAGAAGGTTATAAGTGGTCACACCTAGATCTAGTTGATATTTTTTTAATGGACACTTGTGTCTAAGTTAGATAGTAGCATTGACACAACTATCCAGATCTAATGCAAATATTTGAGGCCACAAAGTGAAAATTTCCAAACTCTAATGATTAGTCTAGAATCCATATCCAGTTTGCATCTAGCCTATTCCATATCAAATATACACATGCACAATAAAACTAGCTAAGTATTATTATTTCAAATTTATTACAATATCAATCAATAGTTGTATTTTGTATTTTTAACATATATCAACATTTAAATTAAGAATATTGTTTATTTGAGTTTGTAATTAATCAACCTTATATAGATATATTTATCACCCTTGTGTTTATCCATTTCTATATTTTTAACCATATACTATATTGAGCCATCTTAATTTAGGGTTAAACATTTAGCGAACTTGTTTATTTATGTAAACCCTAGCTTATCCCACAGTATTCAGCCTTTTGAGGTTTTTCATTATTTTATTTTTTTAGTTTTACTCTATCATTTATATGCAACCTAGGCATAGCCTTAGATTATTTGGGGTTTTTATTGAACACCTAGAGGTTTCTCCTTATCCAAATAATATGGATCAAAATAATGAAGCAACACATCCTATACCTAATGAAGATGCCAAAAAGGAAACTGAACCACATATTGAATAAGTTATCATATAAATTAATTATGAGCATGAAAATGATGCATCTAACAAAAATGATGAAAATGAACAAATAGACCAATAGCAAGTACAAGCTATTGATATGTTTTGACGTCGTATTCTAAAAAATCTAGATGATCTTGATGAGATCTTAAGAACCATATTAGAAACTTAAGAATCAAAAATCATAGAGGAACAACTAGGTCCATCTATTGATCATGTTATTAGAGTTATGGGACATCTCCATACACCAACAACCCTCCCCTTAAGCACATCACCGCTTCATACTTCTAATGGGAGCATGGGATATGTGTTTATATCTTTTGTTAGGATTGTGGAGCTAAAAGCTTCACTGATGCAGACATGGAGGAGGTTGCAGAATGAGTTGCTGAGTGTCAGAAGTGTTTGGCGTTGGTCTGGCCAACCGGCGTCGGCAGGGTAAGACAGGAAGGCAACCGACGTCGGTCATATATCGGCCGGCGTCGGCGACCCCAGGCGGACAGGGACCGACGTCGGTCGCCTGTGTAGTTCGACTGCGAGTTAATTACGGGCAGTGAGCTAACGAACCAAGAGTTTGCATGATGAGCGCTAATTTTAGACTCATAGCTGCGGATCTAATTATTGTAATTAGATGTCTAATCATTGTTTGGATGAGATCTATATAATAGACTCATGGTTGTATTGGAAAAGTGTGCTAGGGAGTAAGAGAGCATAATTATAAGCTCCTTCTGTGTGTGAGGTAGAGCTATGGTGCGTTCCTCCTAGTGCCACAGTACCAGGTGTGTTGGTGCTGGATTGGAGAGCCAGCTGGGTTCTTCAAGAGTGTAGGATCTTGGTCACAGTTGCATGGCCTATATAGGAGATCTACATGGTAAGTAAGATCGTTGATCTGCAGGTGTATGTGTGTGCGAGGTCGAGGTTCACAGGTGATTAGAACCATTGCTTGATTTGCAGGTGTGCAAGGTCATACAGACAGCAACACAACAGGGAGCAGTATCAGGCAGGATCTACTTGGAGTACAGGTGTGTACTCGGATAGAGCAAGAGGAAGGCAAGGGAGTTCCTTCCATAAGTATGGTCTGTTGAATTGCAGGTTGTTGCAGATTCATGGGAGATCTACTTGAAGTACCTTGAGTACTTGTGGAGCACGTGGAGTGCTTGTGGAGTGCGTGGAGCACGGGAGGTGAACACCAACTCTGTATTTGAGTTGGGTGTTGGGACCTGTGAGAGGGAGAGCTTTGGGGAGAAGAATTACTGTTCACTTGAGGCGTGGGAAACCTCTGTAAGGTGGTGGAGAAGAAGTGGCATCTTCTTTATTGTATTCTTTTCTGTATAAAGTGTTAATACAATTTGGTATTGTCTCTCATATGCTGTGTTATTCTGAATTCTAGTTACTTGGTGAATCTGGTTAATTTCCGCATATTAAGTTGCTTGGTATTAGTAATCAAATTGTGTGCTTCCGGTGTACATCCTCCCAACAAGTGGTATCAGAGCCTTGGTTGTAGGTTCTTGAGCTTGATACCAACAAGTGGTATCTGAGCTGAGGTTGGAGGAAGCAGGTTTTGTGTTTGGTTACAGGGCACTCTCAGGGGTTTCTGATCGAGTGGGAGTAGAGCAACTGCAGATCAAAGTAAGCTAAGAATGGAGGAGTTGAAAAGCACAGATGGTCACTCACGGTCCTATGGAAAGAAAGAGCAGGTAAAAGATTATTGTTGGTTGGTAACAGATCAGCATGAAGAAACTGAAGATACAGATGTAGCAGGTGTTGTTGCACATGATGTGTTTGCAGGTTTCTTGGATAAAGTTGAATCTTGGATAAAAGATTCGGTTGCCTCTTTCCATGCAGTTCCAGGTAGAGGAGCTGGTGAGCCTTGCCAAAAGATTGGCAAAGGGGAAGTGAAGCTGAAATTGCAGGCGGCCAACACACAGGTGTTGATGAAGGTCATGCAGGTCCCAGGTTTGGAGATATGGCTAATTTCTTCAGAAAGATTGGGTGATGAGAGATGCACAAGAACTCTCACAGCGGATGCACTTGAATTAGCTGGTGGTAAGAAAATAGGTATCCTTTATCTACTTGTTTATATTACTGATTCTTCTTTTGTTGCGGAGATGTGGCTTCGTAGGCTTGGTCACATGAGCAGGAAGGAGATGCATGTTCTTAAGCGGAAGACAGATATATTTGACAGGCTTAAGAACTGGAAAGCCTTGGTGTTTATGGAGGAGATGGCAGACAGAACCCAGTGGATATGGCTGGATACTTCTGAGCAGGGCAGTTTGGACATGTGTTTTGATTCAAAGAAGCTCGCGGGTAAAAAGTCATCACTCACAGGCGAACACAGACACCGATGTCGGTCAGGAGGAACCGGTGTCAAACAGACAGGTGCCGATGTCGGTCATGTGCAGACCGAAGCCGGCGATGTCGGGCAGGGTAAGACCGATGTCGGTCATGGGACCGACGTCGGCAGAATGTAAGACCGATGTCGGTTAGGAGAACCGACGTCGGCAGCAGGGACACCAGCACAGGCAGGTTGGTAGTCAGGTACAGACGCATGGAACCGACGTCGGTCAGATGCAGACTGTGGAGTGACCGAGGTCGGTCACTGTAACGAATTTTGGGTGGACAGCAAGCTGTCAAGGAGTCTCAAACACCCATACGGAGGACTGAAGGCGTAAGTAGGCCCTCAAATTCGTTGTTCCTCTTCTTTATACATGTTGCTGATTGTAGAGCAGGAAGGATCCAGGAAACAGGTGTGAGCTTGGCATGGATGAGGATGTGATTCCTTGGAGGAGAACCAGACATGTGTGTCTTGGTGGAGATGCCAGTAGGTATGAAAGCACAGAGACGAATGGATACCTTAGTAGAAGAATAGAGAGAACGGATACGTGAGACAGAAGATCAGGTATATGATCTTGTGGAGCTGCAGGACAGTGGTACAGGTTTTGACAGGTGGAGGACGGAGCATGGCTTCAGTCAATGTCAGGGTAACTACTGTGGTTTGACTTACCAGGGGGATGATGAGTCATGACATCATTCTGTTGCTGTATGTGGATAGTATGCTAGCTAGCAAGGGTGTACATACAGGGTTTTGCTGAGCTAAGGGTAAGATTAGTTCAGTGGCATGTCATGAGGAGTTTGGAGCAGCGGAATTCTTTGACATGGGAGGCATGGAGATCACAGGGTGATTTTGTCTCCAGTGGGAGCTGATGTGAATCAGGTGTTGGCGAGGTTCGGGATGCAGAGCCGGAGCACACTAAGGGCTGGACAGGTACAGTGTCCGAAATCACATGAGGTCTGGTATAGACCTGAGTATTCCCATGCAGTGGGAGCTGTCAGAGAGTTAGGAGCCAATTCGTGGAAGTGGATTCTCAGGTTTCTGAGAGGGACCGGCAGCAGGTGTTGCTATGCAGGGTCAGGACTTCACTACAGGTGTTGTAGGTTCAGATGTGGCAGGTTACTCGGATGACAGGTGGTACACCACGGGATGTGTGGTGGGTTATCTTCAGGTGGGAGCTTGAAGAGGGATACAAACCAAGAAACAGATTAGACGGAGTACAGGTACAGGTACAGTGCAGCTGTTTATCTCCAAGTGGGAGATTGTTAGGATTGTGGAGCTAAAAGCTTCACTGATGCAGACATGGAGGAGGTTGCAGAATGAGTTGCTGAGTGTCAGAAGTGTTTGGCGTTGGTCTGGCCAACCGGCGTCGGCAGGGTAAGACAGGAAGGCAACCGACGTCGGTCATATATCGGCCGGTGTCGGCGACCCCAGGCGGACAGGGACCGACGTCGGTCGCCTGTGTAGTTCGACTGCGAGTTAATTACGGGCAGTGAGCTAACGAACCAAGAGTTTGCATGATGAGCGCTAATTTTAGACTCATAGCTACGGATCTAATTATTGTAATTAGATGTCTAATCATTGTTTGGATGAGATCTATATAATAGACTCATGGTTGTATTGGAAAAGTGTGCTAGGGAGTAAGAGAGCATAATTATAAGCTCCTTCTGTGTGTGAGGTAGAGCTATGGTGCGTTCCTCTTAGTGCCACAGTACCAGGTGTGTTGGTGCTGGATTGGAGAGCCAGCTGGGTTCTTCAAGAGTGTAGGATCTTGGTCACAGTTGCATGGCCTATATAGGAGATCTACATGGTAAGTAAGATCGTTGATCTGCAGGTGTATGTGTGTGCGAGGTCGAGGTTCACAGGTGATTAGAACCATTGCTTGATTTGCAGGTGTGCAAGGTCATACAGACAGCAACACAACAGGGAGCAGTATCAGGCAGGATCTACTTGGAGTACAGGTGTGTACTCGGATAGAGCAAAAGGAAGGCAAGGGAGTTCCTTCCATAAGTATGGTCTGTTGAATTGCAGGTTGTTGCAGATTCATGGGAGATCTACTTGAAGTACCTTGAGTACTTGTGGAGCACGTGGAGTGCTTGTGGAGTGCGTGGAGCATGGGAGGTGAACACCAACTCTGTATTTGAGTTGGGTGTTGGGACCTGTGAGAGGGAGAGCTTTGGGGAGAAGAATTACTGTTCACTTGAGGCGTGGGAAACCTCTGTAAGGTGGTGGAGAAGAAGTGGCATCTTCTTTATTGTATTCTTTTCTGTATAAAGTGTTAATACAATTTGGTATTGTCTCTCATATGCTGTGTTATTCTGAATTCTAGTTACTTGGTGAATCTGGTTAATTTCCGCATATTAAGTTGCTTGGTATTAGTAATCAAATTGTGTGCTTCCGGTGTACACCCTCCCAACATCTTTGTTCCCTGGTGCTATTATTGTTATGTTTTACGTGGGAAACATAAATACTTTAACCCTAATTGATAATTTCAATGGTTATATCATCTCAAACTATGAGTACACCTCCTTTGATGACTTCTCGAGCTTCAATACTTAATGACCAAGAGATGCAATATCTTTTCCAAACTATAAAAATCTTGCAAACTAAGGTTTAAAATATTGAATAAAATTTTATGAAATCACCATATGCTATTGATTCTAAAGAGGTGTTGCATAACCCTCACACTTGAGATATCTTTGCACCCCTTGACAACTAGTTTTGTTGAACCTAAATTCACATTTTATGATGGCAATGTTAGATTATGTTGTTTATCGATGTAAGGGCATCCTAGAATACTCACAAATGATTTAGAAGGTGTCTTAAGAAGTTACAAATTTGAATTTGAGTTCAAAATGGGTTTTCCTGCCAAAAAGGAATATCAAATTTTCATAGTGTTTTAGTGGGCCTAAGTGAAGATGGAAGATGTGTAATTGAGAAAAAATGTTGTAATAAACCTTGTATGGTCTTATAAAGGTTCTAAGATGAAAATAAATACATTTTTCAAGTTGGTTGTGAGGTGGCAATCCACCACTCTACATTAGACTAAGAGGTTGTTGAACATTTTTGTTCAAGAATCAGTTAGCAATCTTGTTTTAGGAGTTTTGATATATATAGGAGTTTTATAGTGTGAAGTAGGGAGGTTTTTTTGGATTTGGTAACCTATAAATGCATTTGAGGATGATATATAATGAATGTTGAAGACAAACTTTGTGAAGAATCAATAAAAATTTGTGTACAAGAACTTTGGATGTTAAAGATTTGCATTATGTAGCAGAGAATGAAATGTGTTTGGAAAGTTTATAATGGTGAGTAATTTGTTTGATGTTTTTTATCATGTTCATGATCACATTATTTTGATATATTAAATGATAGTTTAAAGTTGGAGGAAGTCACTGTGAGGATTTTGCCAACCCTGCTAAACAGGGTATGTAGTCATATGGTTTTGTTCAAGAAATAATATGAGCATTTGGTTGTTTTTGGTATTGATTTTTGTGGGAGAATGGGAAAGGAACACCAGTGTAGGGATGATAAAAAAATTGTTTTAGGGAACAGAGGATAAGAGTAAGTGAAAATCTCCATGGTCATAGTCTTTATTCTTTGAGAACATATAGTCTATAAACCCATAAATTATGTGTTTGTGCTTTTAGTATTGTATCTTGTTTGAGTACCAAAGTGTTTGAGGAAGGGTTTAGAATGATCATAGAGGAGAGATTCCAAATATTTGAATGGAATTAGACAATGGAGATTGGTTGAAAGGATTTTTAATATAAACCATGTTTTCCATACATGTATTATAGGTTATGACTATGTATGCAGTCATAGAAAGGAAGTTGTGAAGCAATCATTAATGGATATTTGTATAATCTTGATACATGATTGGAAAGGACTTGAGATGTTTATAGTAGGTGATACACCTAATAATGTTAAAATAATTCTTTGGTAAGGAAAGATAGTGAGGAACCCTGATTACCCATGTTCCTATTAGTAAGATACAAAGTTACAAGACTGACTTTTTGTGTTTGCAAGTGAATTGGAATAGTGGATAAGAGTAAGTGAAAATATCCATGGTCACAGTATTTATTCTTTGAGAACATACAGTCTATAAACCCATAAATTATGTGCTTGTGCTTTTAGTATTGTATCTTGTTTGAGTACCAAAGTGTTTGAGGAAGGGTTTAGAATGATCATAAAGGAGAGATTCCAAATATTTGAATGGAATTAGACAATGGAGATAGTTGAAAGGATTTTTAATATAAACCATGTTTTCCATACATGTATTGTGGGTTATGACTGTGTATGCAGTCCTAGAAAGGAAGTTGTGAAGCAATCATTAATGGATCTTTGTATAATCCTGATACATGATTGGAAAGGACTTGAGATGCCTGTAGTAGGTGATACACCTAATAATGTTAAATTAATTATTTGGTAAGGAAAGATAGTGAGGAACCCTGATTACCCATGTTCCTATTAGTAAGATACAAAGTTACAAGACTGAGTTTTTGTGTTTGAAGGTGAATTGTGGGTTATTAGAACTTGCTTATTGAATATAAAATTTGTAAGAGGTCTAGTAAGACCCATTCCCATCATTTTTTTGTCTTGGAATGGTTTACATATCAATATATATAATTAAATACACTCTCAACCTTGACAGTTGTTGGAAACCCTAGTTTCTAGGGTTTTATCCATTGGATGAGATTTAACCATTGAAAACATAAGAACATTTGTAATCTTATACTAATTGATGTTACCTCATTGATGAAAGTGGTTTTAGAGTTATCAGTATGGACAAGTACATAAATGAGGCTGTATGCTAGTGTTAGGCCTAGAGAAGGGCTAAAGGAGTAAGGGTGATATAGGAAAAGTGAATTTATCCAAAGAGGAAGGTCTAAAAATGATGGATTTACCTGGAGGAGCCAAATGAGGATCTATAAATATCAATATCTTGTAGAGAAATTTTGTACATAGTTCAGTCTAAGGAGGTTTCCTCATATGGAGGGTTAATTGAGGAAAGGCTTAAAGAAGTAAGTATAGGTTATCTTGAGAGTTGTGTCAAAAGGTTAAGGTGAGAGTTGTATGGCCCAAAAGGGTTATTAAATATATAATTATTTTCTAGTTAAGATTTTTCAAATGCTCCCAACAAAGAGCTTTACCCATAAACAAGGGTAGTAGGAGACAAATTCTATAAAGGTGCTTGCAAGGAGAAAGTGAACAAAGGGATTGAGTTAGTAGAATGAGTAGGGTTGTAAAGAGAGTATTATGAGAAAGAGGGAGGTGAAATATGATTGAAATCATCATAAAGTTTTGGTGAACCATTGAAAATTCATATTGGTATTGACCATTGGAGAGTGCACCATAAAGGTAAAAGTGTGTGCATGAACAAAGATTGTTTCAATTTAATATTGAATGGTTTGTTTTAGATTAAGGTAAAAGCAAGTTTTAAAGGGGCCCCAAAACCCTATACGGATCCAGAAAGATAAAACAATACAAACCGCCAGAAAGGAAAACCCACTGAAAACCAGTGACAAAACCATGTTTTACAGGGACCTGAAACCAACAATATAAACCATAAAAAGCTCCCCAAGTTTTATAGGGACCTAAAACCTAAACAAAACCAGGTAAAACAACCTGAAAACTAGGTTTTACAAGGACCTGAAACCTCTTAAATGGAAACACCAAAGCCTTACTCCACAAAGAACAGAGCGGACTCCCAGGTTCAAACCAATAACCCCAAGAACACCATGTCTAAGGAATTGCTCACAAACAGCAGCCAACGAAATATTACTTTGCATGGCTCACCTTCCTCCCTAAGCCCCAACACACTGCCCAAAACTGACAACACCACCAACAAAGAAACAACCCCCAGATCCGTCACCTCCACCGCCCTTTCCATCCACCCAAACATTTGCAAGATCACCAACTCCGCTCAGAGGACATGCCGCCATGGCATTCAAAATATCACCAAGGAAAACACCAATCCTCTCAGAATAGGGTAATGGTCAGCACGGTGGCCACAAAATGGAAATCCGAGGTACAAATACAGTTTCACATGATAAAAAAATAAGCATAATAGAACCACACAACCACACCCGAAGAAGGGTTTAAGGGGGCCGCGCTAATGCAAGCCCCCTCTCCATCTACCAAATAGTGAACTGAAGCAAAATAAAGAGACACGCAATAAAAGATCTTACATTAATGCTCTGCGCACCAGAACCTAGGATCCCATCGGCCTCACCCAAAAAATGCACTGCCCGAAACAAACAGCACCGCCAACAGAAACAAACCCCGGATCCAGTGCCGCCACCACCCATTCCCTCCACCTAGACACCTGCGAGATCACCCCCTTAGCTCAGAGGAATTTCCGCCATGGCATTCAAGATATTACCAATGAAAACTCCGATCCGCACCGACCAGGGCTTTGGTCATCACGGCGGCCGCGCTACAGAAGACTGGGGTTAAAAAAACAGAGCCACACAAAAAAATACACTATACAGAGCCGCGCATTCAAACTCTATACAGAATGGTTTGTTAATTGTGTAAAGTGCATTCGAAAACTTGTAAATCATGATCTTATGAATCATTATGTATGAGCATTATATCCATTATTGCATATTTTCCCCAAAGGGACTATGGGAAATGAGTTTTGAGTGATTGACTGACAAAAAGGGAATTATTGAATGAAGGTTAAGGTAGAGTTTGGTAAAGAAGTAAATTTTGCTTAGCATCACTTACCTTAACTCATGTTCACCTAGGTGTTTTATTTTATTATTCCCACCCACTTATGTTGGATATTTCATTTATCTTATTTTATATATTATGAGATATTACATATTTATCTCTTAGATATTATGAGGATAATTTATAGTTGTTTATATCCTTTAGATATATTTATCTCTTAGTCTTATGTTTAATCTCTAGCTTGATCTCTTAATTATGATTGATCTCTAGCTTGATCTCTTAGTTATGATTTATCACTTAGCTTTATCTTTTAGTTAGGATTGATCGTCCTTGCCTATATATGCAAGGCTCATTCATTGTATTTGAATGCAAGCTTTGGAGATATAGATGATTTATTATTGTATGATCTATTTATGTATAATATACTGAGATATTATTTGAGCAATGCATCAATGGCTTTTATTGTGGTAATGGTTTATAGATTTGACCCTAGGTAAGAGTTTTCTAAACTTTCTCATTGTATTAGAGTTGTTTACAACAGTCATCATTTAGCCCCTTAGCTTCTACTTTCTCATCAGGTATTCTCTTGCCTTACTAAGTATTTTCTTCTCTTGAATCCTCTTTGGATGGTCTTAAGAATCAAAATATTGTGCAAAAAATTCTAGTTTTTGGGAAGATTCCCTCTTGTTTATATTTTTTTATCACAGGGAATTTTGGAGATTGTAGAACTAAATCAAAGGTTATCAATGCATCTATATTATATAAGAAAGACATAATCACCTTCAATTTCATCCAAATTAGATATCAAAGGTAAGATTTGTGAGTTTTTTACAATTTTTTTTTTTTAAATGACTGTTATTTTTCATATTATGAGAAAACTACAACCTAAAACTCATAAATGTTTATGGGTTTTGTGTGAGTTGTTTTCTAATTTATATAACATTTTTAAATTTTAAATTTTATCAAGAATTGCAAAAGTTATTGTAGTTTTACTAAGTAGTACAATTCTAATCTATTCTGAAAATATATGGCTTTTTTTTTAATTGTCAAAAAACATGTAAATGATCACTCTAACCAATTTACGGGTTTTGTGTGTCTTATTTTAAGATTTCCATAACATTTTGAAATTTTAAATTTCATTATGAATTGAAAAAGTTATTACAATTTTACTAAATCTAGTCTTGTTCACCAAAAAACAAAATCCTTGTGGAGAGATATTTTAAGGGGAATTTTTTATTTTTTATTTTTTTAAACAATATATTTGGATGATTTTTTTATTGTTTTTATTAAAATAAATATCTTATATTTAGGAGACATAAGGATATATTGTATTGCTTGGCCACATACCTTTCTTTATCTTGTTTGTCAAAGACTGGAGGGTGAGGCCTAGTTTGGCAACAAGCCAAACCCCCTCACAAGCAACCAAATTTATCCATCCTTTTTTTTATCTATCTTGATTGCACTCTATCATGGATGTATTTTCAACTGAGTCTAACATCAGTTTGTATGTGATTTTTAAGTTGTCATTTTTTTGTAGATAATCCTACCAGGTGTATTTTTTCATACATGATGGTTTTTTTTCATCATTTGCCATACTCTTCCATCTACCCACGACATACTCTGTTTTAGTTTGTGTATTGGTAGTTTGATACACTTGTAATTTATGTCATGTCTCCTTAAGGCCCCTTTCTTAGTGCCTTTCCTTCTTCTATAGAGATACTTGCACCTTCACTTAGTCCTAAGAAACCTAAGATTTTTAAACATGATCAACCTTGCACAAATTTAGATGTTACCTCACATTTTACTATTGTGAATTTTTTCACCCACTCCTATGTAGGCATATTTATTTACCATTCCTATTTATTTGGGCTGGATTTTAGGCCACTTGTATTTTTGGCCCACACTACTCCCCTATTTTTGGAGTAACTTTCATGATTTATGATGACTTTTACAACAGGTTGACAATCTCTTTGTTTGGAGATATCCTGGTGTATATAGTGTCTTCCTTATTTTCATTTGGTGTTTTTGTGTATGGAATATATTATACTTTCACTAAATTATAAAGTTTCATTGAGGGTTTGCTTTTACAACCTAGTTTACTTTTATATGTGTGTACCTTAATTTTTTCACCCTTTATTATTTTATTTGCTAGTCTCTTCCATCACCACCAAGGACATATTTTTGAGATATTTTATCTACATTTTATAGATTTTTTCTTTGTACATGGGTATCTTATTTAGGCACTTTGTCAAAATCTATATGAGGATTGTTATGTCTTAGTGGTATTTTTGGTGACTTTTTATGTAGTGACACTAGTGTGACAACCCCACTAGTCTTTGTGTTCATTTATCACCGTTTTCAATGCACTTATTTAGATAATTTCATTGTCATCTTCTCTCAATTCAAAATTGAGGGATGGTGTTCAGTCAGTGCTTCCTCAAGTTCATAATTTTACCCAGTATTTTGGAGTGCAGTGATTGTATTCAGTGATCTTCATATTTAGCTCCATTTTTACTTCAACTTGGCAGTTACATTGACTCGACATGTATATATTTTGACAAGATATATTGGCATCCATAAGGACACTTGTCTTCACATTATATCATTTTTTTGGGGCATGGGTATCCCATCAGGCCTTGATAATAGGACTTGTTTCCTTTTTTTTCTCTCTCTTTTTGGGGGTGAGTTTTATTTTTCCATAGGTTTTATCCCTTTCTTTACTTTATGACAGATTGCTTCATGGATATATTGTACATGAGTACCCAATCAAGCTTTGTTGTCAGAACTCATATTGTGGATATGCCACTTTATTTTTAGCCCTTAGCTTCACTTGGGGGGGTGTTAGATTAGGGTTTTTACCTTAGCTCATGTTCACCTAGGTGATTTATTTTATTATTCTCATCCACTTATGTGTGGATATTTCATTTATCTTATTTTAGATATTATGAGATATTACATATTTAGCTCTTAGATATTATGGGGATAATTTATAGTTATTTTTATCCTTTAAAAATAGTTATCTTTTAGTCTTAGGTTTGATCTTTAGCTTGATCTCTTAGTTATGATTGATCTCAATCTTGATCTCTTAATTATGATTGATCACTTAACTTGATCTCTTAGTTATAATTGATCTTCCTTGCCTATATGCAAGGCTCATTCATTGTATTTGCATGGAAGTTTTGGAGATATAGATGATTTATTATTATATGATCTATTTATGTATAATATACTAAGATATTATTTTAGCAATGCATCAATAGATTTTACTGTGGTAATGGTTTGTAGATATGACCTTAGATGAGAGTTTTCTAAACTCTTTCATGCAAGGGTGATCTTGAGCATCATCTTTGATCTTTATTTGCAACATGCCTTGATTATGCCTCTAATGATAAATGTTTGACTAAATTATTTCAAACGAGCCTCAAGGAACATGATCTAAAGTGGTTCTATGACTTAACACTCCAATATTTAAAAGCATTCAAACCTCTTATAGATCAATTTTTTGCACACTTCTATATCAAAATTACCATAGAGGTTTTCTATGCCCAAATTACAAAGATCAAACAAGGAACCCATGAATATGTCTTAAGTTACAAGACAATGCTGGCTAAAATAACCAATCAAATGGTAGATAAATATTTGCAAGACATCTTCAAGCAAATTTTGTTTGCCTCATTACATGAGTCCATTATTTTCAAAAATTTCAAATCTTTCGACAACTTATGCCATAGTGTTTATGATTGTTAATAAAAATTTCTCATTGAAAAAACTTAAGTATGTATCAAACACACTAACTACATCAAAATCCAAGTTTTCTATCAAACTAAGTTATAAGGTAAAATCCACATAACCTAAAAAGGAAACAACTACTATAGTTAATGCAGTGTCACAACAACCTAATTGACTTGTCTTATCCAATCCACCAAGGAGATAATTTACATACTTACTTGATTCTCCACCTTTGTTACGTCTAAATCTTATGGAGTGTCAACTCATATCTCTCCCTCATCCTATAGAAGCAGATATGAGTTGGATTCTACCTAAAGGATATGATTCAATGCTTATTGGGACTATCACCAAGGCCCTATGCATTCTATGAAATAATGTTTTACCTTGAAGCATAAGATTCAATATTTTATTGATGACCAAAAAATATATTTGATGATCCTCTAAAGGAATCAGATTCATAACCTAGTGATCACCAAAAACAAAAAATATTTAACAATACTTTGTCAGACCATTCTAAGAAGGAGCCAAGAGTGTAAATGGCATGTAATGCACATTCTCCTCTATCATATTATGGGCACCCATTAGATGGGTTTATTGGTACCTAGATGTGGCATACACCTCTTATGGCTCAGAGTCCTTCTATTGCTTTTTTTGATAGTGAGATTGGAGATAATGGCTTAGATCTTCATTCCTTATTCATTTGATCATACTTTGATCACCAACCAATACATAGTATTATGATTGATAATGGTGAAAACTATAGTGTTCTCACCATGATGTTACTCATGCATTTGGGTCATACACATGGTGATTTATGTTATTTGACTAAATTAATTAGAGCATTCGATGGGTATTCACAATAGGTTCTTAATGAGATTGACTTACCTTTACATGTGGGTCTAGCACATGTGCTTACTACTTTTTATGTTATCCCTTACACATATATTTTAAATATGTTATTGGGATGAACTTAGATACATACACTAGATGTGGTACCTTCTATAGTGCATGGGTGTGTTAAATACATTCATGCCAGCAAGGTAATTATAGTTTCTAGAATTCCATATAAACATCCACTAAAATAAGATAAATTTATACCTAGATAGTTATTTATCGAACCTACTAAGATATATCCTCAATGAAAGGGTAAGCAACAATCAATCCCCTTTCCTAGGTTACCATTACTTGAGAGACAATTACATCAGAGACACATAATGGATTCTATAGAATCCTTATCTACTATGCACCATATTCAAATATCTAAAGTACCTAGACATGTTCCTATTACTACTACCTCAAAGAAACCATGGAGCATTCAGTGATGGGTCTACGAACCCCTACTCCTATTGTCTCTTCATGACCACAAAGTCCTATTATACATACATAGAGAATTACAGATCTTACAATGCTATATATTACACCTACACATGTTCCTTAACAATATCACCAGTTTATTGCACTAGGTTCTGAGTGGGAAGATACCTATGAGCATCTTTTGGATGAGATCATAATATATTATTCTATTTTTTAATATTTCAAAAATACAAAAAAAAAATTTAAAAATATTTTTAACACTTCCATATCTTATTAGCTCTTTGGCATCTATGTTGTTATTATGCATGTTAGTAGATAACATATCATATATTTATATATACACATGTGCTTCACACATCTTTTGAGTGTGATACAAGCATACCCAAGCACATTATCTATGTACTTTAATATGTTGTACCTTCCCTTTACTCGTGTCATTTGGAAATTGGGGGCATCATCTTCTTTGATACACCTATGTTATATCATTCTTTGATCATTTTTCATTATCATGTTTGAGCTTATATACTTACACATATTGGTCCATACAATAGGTGGATATTCCACACTAAGTGTGATATCATATAATACATTCATATATATACATGTATTTCATGCACCTTTTGAGTGTTATACAGGCATACCCAAGCACATGATCTATGCACTTTCAGATGTTGGGCCTTCCCTCTTTTCATGTCATTTGGGCATAAGGGGCATCCACTTCTTTGATCATGATATACTCATGTTATATCATTCTATGATCTTTTTTCATTAACATATTTGAGCTTATATACTTACACATGTTGATCCATAAAATAGGTGGACATTACACACCAAGTTTGACCAACATGGACCCTTTTCAATTCAAGGTGTTTCTCCCAAGTTCCATGTCATAAAAAACACCTAAAATGTCATTTTAATATGTATTCCAGCTCTTAATACTATCATATACAACATATAAAAGAATACCTCCATAATCTAAACATAATACTACTCCATACATGACTTATAATTAACATGATTGCATAGAGGTGTAATGCCAAATGTGAAGTTTTTCTCTCATAGGGTTGAATCTTGAGCTCTCTTAAATGTTTGTGTATTAGCCTAGTTGTAAGGAATGTAAATATGCAATCAAATGAAATAAACACAATAACCACAAAGATAGATAACACAAGTCATACCTTAAAGAAACTCAATGTGAGAAAACTCTAAAAAGAGTGAAGCTATGCTTCCTCATCTCCACTATGTTCTGCAGTTTACAATCTTTTTGCCATCTTGGGTTTACATGGAACATAACCTCACGGGATCCCATACTCGTAATGATATCTACAATATTTAGTTGAGGATTTGATTCTAAATAAAGGAATACCTATTTAACTTAGCCTATTTCAGTTGTGTGTGTTTCAAAAAATTCACCTACAACCAAGCAACAATGAGTAAATAATAACAAGAACTTAGACTTGCACATACACAATGTGAATCCAAGTAAAATACATCCCATTACACTTGTTTTTTATCTGTCTTTATTCCTCCTTTGTTCTCATATTTCAAATGAAATCTATAGGTTCATATTTTTACACAAGAATACCTCTTTGATGCATTTAAGAAGTCCAAGAGTTGGAAACTAAAGTAATACACCTCATGTCCTTTCATCTTCCTGTGCATCTATATCTTGTAATATGCCTTCTAAGACTTATATTTAAGCTCCCATATGCTTGAAATCCACCTATAACCTAAAACAAACCACTAAAAATATAAAATACCAAAAAAAAATTCAAATATCCTTGGTCTCATCTGGCTCCAGATTCCAACAGCCCTGGCTCCAAAGTCGAACAGCCGGGCTCTCGAGAAAGCCTAGAGCTAGAGTATGCCAACTTCAAATGGTCATAACTTTTGCATACGACCTCAAAATGATATTCCATGTTTTTTAACTTATCTAATTTTTTTATGGGAATAAAAATATTTAATTTAAAATAGTTTTAAAACCAAACATATGATATTTTATCGTGTACAGTAAAAACTAGTAATTTATAGGTCTTAACATTTCACATATTACACATATTTGACAATTGGTTTTTTTACCAACTGAATTTGGTAATAAACACAATAAAATTTATGATCACATGCCAAAAATGTAAAGTTTTTTGAGTCTCACAAAATCTATAAAAATAATATGAATATTTACCTTCTATCACCTAAGTGAGAAACATATCTTATCATCATCTTGAATAGTACCCATTTCAGGGTCCAATATGATCTTCTTTTGGATAGTACCATACTCAAGTTCTAATTTGATCAGTTTTTAGACAATACCATTTTTATATTCCAATATATATTTAAATCTCCAATTTGAAGGTTTTCAATCCCACTAATTTAGAAACTTGAGTGGTGAGGAATCCTTACCCCACTTATTTGAATGACCTTTGGAATAACTTGCACTCCCCTTCTTGATGCTCTTTCATTCATCATCGTCAACAACTTTTTACAAATCCTATCAGATAATAGTAGTAAAGACATACAATCAAATTTATAAAATACCTTATTTGTTCCACATGGAAAGCTTAAAAAAACATAATTTTTAAAAAGAAAAAGAAAAGGAGACACATCCAAGTAAAAACATTCGTCCTCAAGCTTCATCGTGTTACATGTTGTCACTTTGAATTTCACCCTTGAAGAGGTTTATCTCATGACCTATTCACCAAATTGACACAATGGGGTCTTTATAGGGATATGGGTGATATATGACTAGAGAGAATCTCTAGATAGCGCTATTTCACTTGATACAACACCTAAACTAGCACTAAACTACTCAACTGACAAAGAAAAGAGAGAGAGAGAGAGAGAGAGAGAGAGAGAGAGAGAGAGAGAGAGAGAGAGAGAGAGAGAGAGAGAGAGAGAGAGAGAGAGAGAGAGAGAGAGAGATGAAATTAAAAGAGGTGATGCACAAAATCTTGACCTCCACTTGCATATGCACTAGTGAATTGAATCAAGACTAATTAGACCACACATATCTAACTTGAAGTTCTCCTTACATCAGTATTTCAACATGAAGGTCTTGGGAGATGCATGAACTATGAGGGAAAACTAAGAGGTGAAATAAATAAACACTAATTGATCTAGAGTTTAGTTTATAAAAAGTTTCCAAGTCATGATGAAACCAATTTCACAACGTAGAGCTCATCGAGAGCTTTTTGTCACTTTTCGTGGTTTGCAAAACAGACACCGTATGCAAAAGATATGGTTTGTTGAAGTTTTCTTGCGATAGGGAAAAATGTGGTATCGCAAGATGACGTGGCACAATGTGGACACACCAAGTGGACCAATCAGATGGTGACACATGGAAATCAATGGGTGTCTAAAAACTTTGGGTGATTTTTATCTTTGACAGCGTGCACGGATAAATGTATTGTATTTACAAAGTCCGTAGAAAAATATCATTGCATTTGGAATTGCAAGTCTGTAGAAATTTTAAAATGATTTGTAATTATTGTTTGGTAATATCATACTTACCATGCCCCAGCCACATGGGAGAAATGAGCCACTTTGACGAGTCACAACTTGAGAATGGTTCACATACCATGTATTATGTCGTGAGAAATGGGAGAATGGATCACGTTCCATGAAGGTCGAGTCGTAGTAGCATATATACTAATCGGTAAAACAATCAACGGATAAGCCAAGTTGGTAAACCAACATCCCATGCTTATTTTGGCACCTTGAGCCCACAAAATGGGGGGCGTTGGTAGTATTAAAGGAGCCACCATCCTTTTTAAAAGCTTGGAGAATCGTTCCACCCACACATGTGGGACAAATGGATAGTCAAGCACCTAAATAGAAGGCTGAAGACTTGAACCACTAACCTCCCATGCAAAAGGGATAAGCCTTGACCGCTTATGCCACAGATTTCTAAGTGTTATGAAAGCCACAAACTTCTATTTAAATGTAAGCTTCTGGCCGATTGTGTATTGAAAATATAAACCAGTTTGTCGTATTTCGTCATTTTGGAGCCCTTAAAGGCTGAATCAGAGCTCAAAGTAAACTACAAACTTGTTTAGAATTCTGATACACTATATGAATTATATTCATTTTCCCATTTTGGATAATTGTTGATGCCATTTTTATCTATATAAGTTTCTAATTTTGATTTGGAGAAGCATTTGCTTGTGATTCAGGAAGGTGAAGGACGTGCTGAGTCAGCCAAGATCTTTCGAAGGTCTGATCACTATTACTGTAGAGAGATATGATCTTTTTTTGTTTTTAAGTATTATTTTAGCTTGCAAAATTTAGCAACATTAATAGATCGGTTCGATAAAAACCCGGGGATGTAGGAATTCTGAACCCCGTAAACAACTTATGTGTTTTGATCTTTGGATTCATTTTTGCATTTCAGTTTCAGTTATCATTCAGATTATAAATTCATATTTTTAATTAGAATGTAAAATTTAATGAATTGATCATTTACGAGAAATTGGATAAAATTGAGAATTTGAAAAATCTAACGATTTCAATGGATATTTGATGTGATCTATCAATTCACCTTTATTTCAGTTTTGAAACTTGATTTGGATCATATTTTCATTAGTTTTTAATCATTCCAACATCTTAAAGTTGAGAAAAATTTTATTCCAATTCAGTGTAAATTTTAGAATTGAGAATTTAAAAGATCCATTCAAACATTTTTATAAAAGTAGTGAAATTCCTACTGGTGTTTATGGATCAGATTTTGGTATTAGAGCAGTTAGAAAGCTGGGTTAACTTCTGATTGTGAGATTTGACAGTTGCTTTCAGTTATTGGTTTTCAATATCACTTGATTAGATTGTAATTTGCATTTGTGGAATCAGTGTGTCTATAGGAAACCATGGGCAAGTTGTTACAGATTGAGGTCATCAAAGATGAAAATGCAATCTTTAGATGCCAAAAATTTGCACTTGAATTGCAAGTGGTAAAGTTAAAATCAAAACTCAAATCCAAGGATGAGCTCTTGATTAGATTGAAATGTGGTGAGTGTGAAAAGTTAAAGCCTTCAACTTCAAATGCAGAGACTATGACTGAGTGCACTGCAAGTTTTTCACCACAGGAATCTTCATCTTCTTCTACCATTTCAGATTCAGATTCTAGTAATATTGTTTTTGGTGATTTTGAAAGATACACTAAGGGCATAGGATCTAAATTGTCATTTAAAATGGGTTATAACGGTGGAGGACTTGGTAGAGATAGCCAAGGTATATCTAACCCAATTCAGGTTGAGCATAGACCTCTTCGTGCAGGTTTGGGTTATACTAGTGTGCAGGTGGATGATGGAGAAGTTTCTTCCATGGCTAAAGGAAGACCTTCCAATAGCGAAGGTACTAGGCCACTAGTTCAAAAGTGTAAAAGTAAAAGAGGTATTGAGATTCCACCTCTTGATTCTTACACTAAATCTTCTTATCCAATATATATATTTAAGAAGTTTGGATATAATGTACAGAAGATAATGCAATTATTTTGATGCACTTTTTATGGGATGAATAACCATAGTGCTAAGACTTGTTGGAAATGAAATACTTTGTTTAAGCAGATTGCATGTTTGAAATACCATTCTCATGTTAAGTTGGGAATTGGCAAAAGGGGACCCTCACCTAAGAAGGTTGTTTGCACTCATTGCAATATGAGTGGACATCGAATTGATCATTATTTTAAACTTCAATCATCTTCTCATTCTAAACATGGTAAAACTAAGATGATTTATCAACCTGTTAATAAATTCAATGAATTTAAATCAATCCATAATGATGTTAAGGAAACAATAAACAACTTTCCTGTAATTAAAAACTGGTTTAATTGGTAAATGGAAGTAACAAGTCTTTTGACAATTCCAATCTAACTCAACAACCGAAAATGTTTTTCCAAACATTTTGCAAGTTATTTTGAGTATTTTGAGAATTTGTTAAGTTTTGAGAAATTCAATATTTGTATTTAAAAACGTCACTTTGAGTTTATCAGTGTAGTTTACTTGGCTCAGTTAACATACCTTACATTTTCATACTAAAATTCTCACTTGTATCAGAGCAGTTAAAATGCAGGGATTGCTTCTAGTTGTGTATTGAAAGTTACTTCCAAAATAGTTGGATTATTGGTTTGCAGATTGATTATATTGCAGTGTGCAGTGTGGAATCAGGTGTTTGTAGGAAACCATGGGCAAGTTGTCACAGATTGAGGCCATCAAAGATGAAAATGCAATCTTGAGATGCCAAAAATTTGCATTTGAATTACAAGTGGAAAAGTTAAAATTGGAGCTTGAATCCAAGGATGAGCTCTTGATTAGATTGAAATGTGGTGAGTGTGAAAAGGTAAAGCCTTCAACTTCAGATGCAAAGACTATGACTGAGTGCACTGTAAGTTTTTCACCACAAGAATCTTCATCTTCTTCTACCATTTCAGATTCAGATTCTAGTAATATTATTTTTGGTGATTTTGAAAGATACACTAAGGGCATATGATCTAAATTGTTGTTTAAAATGGGTTATAATGGAGGAGGACTTGGTAGAGATAACTAGGTATAACTAACCCAATTCAGGTTGAGCATAGACCTATTCATGCAGGTTTGGGTTATACTAGTGTGCAGGTGGATGATGGAGAAGTTTCTTCCATGGTTAAAGGAAGATGAGCTTCCAATAGCGAAGGTACTAAGCCACTAGTTCAAAAGTGTAAAGGTAAAAGAGGCATTGAGATTCCACCTCCTGATTCTTACACTAAATCTTCTAATCCAATTGATACTTTTAAGAAGTTTGGATATAATGTACAGAAGATAATGCGATCATTTCCATGCACTTTTTGGGATAAATAACCATAGTGCTAAGACTTGTTGGAAATGAAAAGCTTTGTTTAAGCAGATTGCATGTTTGAAATGCCATTCTCATGTTAAGTTGAGAATTGGCAAAAGGGGAGCCTCACCTAAGAAGGATGTTTGCACTCATTGTAAAGTGAGTGGACATAGGATTGATAGATGTTTTAAGCTTCATTCATCTTCACATTCAAGTAATGTTAAATCTAAGATGATTTACAAACCTCTCACTAAGGTTAATGAAGCTAATTCAATCCATAATGTAATTGACAATACAACCCAGGATAAGGTAAAACCTATAAGTGAAAATCCATTTAAGAGGTTAAATCAACAATATGCAATTGATAATGAATCCACAGAGACAATCAATTTCACTAGGAAGAAAGAAATGGTTAAGTGGATTATCACTACATTCTTTTTGCAAAGCATGGTTATGAATTCACCTAAGGGAATGAATAAGCATTGATAGATGTAGATTAGAGTTGGTGGGAACACTTCAAGACAGGTTTACCATATGAAGTTTTTCAATTCACACTTTTTGATAACTCTAAAGATTTTGATCTCCAGGATATACTATATGGGTAGTCTAATAATGGATAAGAAATTAACTCATTTGAAACAGTTGGGGATATAGCAAACTGAATTTGTGAGTTGTTTCCTTACAACATTTTTTTAGTTATACTGCTATTTTGAATGTATCTATTTTTGGCACATGGATGTATAGATGCATTGAAAGACCCTTTGGGCATGTTTAGATGTTAGGCAACATACACTTTTGGCTGTTTGCATTTGCTTAGCATATAAGTCCCATACTAGGGCATTGTATTGCAACATGTCCACAATATTTATTGTATGTTGTCGGCATTATAAACTTTTCTTCTCCTATAATTACATAGCCCATGTCGGACAAAAGATAAAGCCTGAGCGCTAAAAAAGGAGGAGGCCGACGGTTTGAATTCATGCCTAAGCACCAAAAGAGGGCCAACGGTTTTGAACCCCTGACCCACCATCCAAAAGGGATAGGCTTTGGCCGCTTGAGCTGCAGGGGTCGAAGTGTTATTTAAAGCACGAATTTCTATTTGAAGTTAATCAATTCTAGACTGTGTTTTTATTTTTAAGAGGCCGAGACTTTGTAAAAGCTTTGGAAAGCTTATGTAATATATTTTTATCCATCTTTCAACCATAATACACAGTGTTAACACTCTATTTTATCCAATTTTCATATTGGAGGAGTATTTTTCAACCCATAGAGGAGATTTATAGGACTTTTGAAGCAACTTTGTAGGTGTTTATGAAGACTCATGGAATTCGAAGGTGCCAAGCTTGATTTCAGTCATGATGAAGGTGAATTTTTGCATTGAGATATCAGCTTGTAGGAAAGTTGTTCATTATTTCTAGGTGTTTGAAGTGTCCTTAATGGAAACGGTCCACTCCTTTGGAGAACCCGGAGATGTAGGCGTCAATTATTGAGCTGAACTCTGTTATCACTTTTCGTGTATTGGTAATTGTCATTTTGATGCATGATTTTATTTTAGTTTACTGATTTGGTTTAATTAGTAAATGAACTCATGCAAGTAATCTACAATTCGACAATTATAACACAATGTTATTAAAAACCGGTTTAATTGGTAAATGGAAGTAACAAGTCTTTTGACAATTCCTATCCAACTCAACAACTGAGAATGTTTTTGCCAAACATTTTGCAAGTTCTTTTGAGTATTTTGAAAATTTGTTAAGTTTTGAGAAATTCAGTATTCGTATTTAAAAACTTCACATTGATATTATCAGTGTAGTTTATGGATCACTAATGGCATATCTCCACATCTAATTCCCTGCACAACCAAATACAACACTTCATTTGACCTACAAATATCCAACCTACTTGCAAGGAGGTAAGAGTGAGAGGATAAAAGAGAGGGAGTTAGAGGACTACCAATGTCAATCATGCAAATCATAAGTATACACTGAAAGCAAGCTTGAAGAAGGCTAAAACCAGCTTATCATTTATCTCAAAATGCAAGAACAAATGTCAAATTGAGCATGGATTCACCATATTCAACTTGAGGATCCTTTTACAATGTCAAATAAGGACATTTTATAGAAGAAAGAAGGAGAGAGAGAGAGATAGGATGTGGAGAAGGTCCATCAATCATCACTCATCATCAAATTAGCTATAAAATTTATGAGAGTAATAAAATGGTTTTATAAATTCCTTTCTCCATGCATTATTGAATTCATGGTCTTCATGAGAAGGTGGCATAGTTATTGAATGAGGAGTTAAAATTCATCCCTTGAGGGCAGTTACAGATTACTCTCTTGACACATGGAATTCTTGGCCTCTTTGGAAACTTCCCATGCCATTCTTAGCTCCTAAATGCTTATCCTATATTATGGGAGTGAAAATTAAACCTTATACTTCCTCATACTATGCTTCTTGTCACTAAAAATTTTAACTTCTTGTCAAATTTTATCTTATCCAAAGAAAGGTAATGAGAGCAAGTTTATTCCTTCATCAAGGACTAGTCTTGTGCTTGAGAGATGTTACAATAACTTGCTTACCCCATGTAAGTATTTTACAAGGTCAAAAAACCTCTATTCAAGCTCATATCCTTCTTCAATGGAGCCTTCACAACTGACTTAAGGAGAGGTCTAAAGAAGGCTGCAAGTATCTATGTAATAGAAGTTCCATTTTGGCTTGAAAGCTTATACAGGGATCTTGTTCTTATTTCATGACCTATGTACTAATGTTACAAGTGTTTTGAGTCTTATTAGGAACCTATAAGAACATTTTCATCTCATAGTAGACTTGAAAAGCTCAAAATAAACCTGTAGTTGTCATTAAAAGCTCTTAACACCATGGAAACAATAGGTTGCATGTACCTTAGACTTTCAAAACTGCATTTAGTCATTAGAAAGTCTTATCCACAACTTTTAGATCCTTTTAAAAAATTTATCAAGGGTGTTCAAGAATGTCTTAGGGATTATGATGCCTTGGATAGCCTTAAGAAGTTATGCAACCTTGCCTTTTTATTGCAATCAAGAACACAGTCTTCTCATAGCCAAGTCTAATGACCTGAAACCTATTTTAAAACCTTGGAGACTCCTAAAAAAATTTATGGAAGGTCATGGATCTCTTTATATGCCTATAATGTCTCCTCCAATGGTTAAGGATTGTAAACAATTCAAACATCATGAAAACATTCAAAAATATGCAATTTTTGGGCTTTTTATGTCCTTTTTTCCCCACGCATGCCAATTAGTGGATTTAAAAGGTGCCTTGGAGGTGTGAAGATATCATTAAATTGTTTTAAATTCCATTTAAATCCATTTGGATTACTTATATGAAATTTTTTAGTCATTGACCTCCATTAGGCTTCTTAAAGGCATATTTGGCATCTTCATCTTCTTAACGATGATTCATAAAGTACAAGGGCTTGATTGGAAAACCAATGCCAAGAAATTTGAGTGAATATACCCTAATAACATCATAAATAACATCTTACCCCATGCATCTCCTAATTATTCTCCTCACATGGGAAAAGAACCCTTCACAAGCTCATAGGCCTGTAGGTGCCTACTCGAGGTGACTGTTTGAGCAAGAAAGGATTAAAAAATGCCTATTTTTGCTTGGAATGGTATTTTTGAGGTACGTTACATGTCCTCTCATGTTTTCATATGGTTTATAAAATATTTTTACCCTTATAATCCCTTATAACTTGTAATGACCTACAACGAGAGTTTGTAGGTAGTCTTAGCATTTTTACACTAAAGACCCCTATTTAGTGCTTTATCCTTTTGAAAAGGAGTTAAATAATAATACAAACATTATTTAATGTTTCTAAGACCCTAAAATATGATTCAAACTTCAATTTCAACTCATATCTTTCACGTTTTCCTCATATTTACACTTACATCCATGTGTTCTCTTCAAGGCTTATCACCCTATCAAAGTTGATAGTGTATATTTTTGATTGATTTATCTTACTCATAATCAGTCTAAACAATTTTAAAAATATAAATTAAGCTATTTAACACCTTTAATATCTTCCAAACTCCATATTTGACTCAAAACCTACATCATTTTACTCATTTTGATGTGCAGGCCTGTAGGTGTGAAACCAAGTTTGGAATTATCTGTCTCCTATGACATGGGATGATATTAATAGATAATTAAATTTGATTTAATATGTTTTTATACCCCTCCCAAAGAGTAAATATACAATATCTATCAATAACTTCTTATTTCAAGCTTGCAGACCCGTATAACTACTAGAGCATGCATATATCAGTTGTTTCCTTGCCATTTTGACCATGAATGGTATCAAAAGTGTTGAGAGGTATCGTAATGTTTTATATCATCAATATAAACATCTCAAAAATTCATCATCAACCTAATTATAATTTTTAGCCTTGTTACTCTTTTCTTCGTACTTGAAATCTTGCTCAAGGATTTCAGTTTAATAGTCTTCTTAACCTGTCCCTACAATTTATTATCAAGAAAGTCCATTGATTATTTTCACACCTATTATATGTCATTATTTAGTTAAATTATATTATCTAAATTATAATAAACCAATCTATTTTATTGGTTTCTTTAGGATTGGACTCAAAAACTAAAATGCTCTTTTGGGCCTTCAACAAGCCTAATACCTTCTCTAGGAGGTCTTGACCTTCGTTTGATGATATATCCTTATGTCAAGGTGTATATACACCTATGACATATTTACCAATATTACTCAATCTTTGTTTCATCCTCCAATCCATTATGCATTCAAGGTTTTTCACTCCTTAAATAAATGACCTTACTAGTAGCCTGTAGATGCATCTTCCAAGCCAAAACATTATTGAATCATTACTACTAGATTGGTATTTCTACCCATAGTTATGATCTTGGATGATCATATAGATAGTATATGTTATATGTGGATCATTTTAATACCTTTTATCAAGTAAAACCAACATGATCTTGCCAAGAAACTTCATTTTATCCCTATAGATCTGTCACAACTAAGTTGGTTATGCATGACTAGTTGTCTACTCAACATTTTTAATCATAGATGATCTTGAATATGTCTGAGGAGGATAGATGAGATCTAATAAATTTGATTATAAGGTTTTCCAATTTTAAAAAAAAAACACTTCCATTCTTTAATAACATCACACCCTCAAGAACCCTCCCTGTCATCTCAAAATCAACAAACACAACACTTTTTGCCATTTGAAAGTTTGGTTTATGGTTGCATGCATCAATTTTGATGTTTTAAGAGATTATACAGACCTTTATACATGATTATCCACCATTTCCATTCCTTCATCAGGCTCAAACATGCCACTATAATAAGAAAACCATGACATTAGGATTTAGAAGGGGTTTTAGGGGCAGTTCAACTCTTAGTAATGATTCATAAAATAATGAGACATCTAAACCTTAAACTTTGAAAATACATTAACTTCTCCAAAAATATATTAAAATCTTCAAAACATGCCATAAGACTCTTTGATCATTGATGAAGGATCTTGATCCCTTCCTCTAGTTTATAAGACCTCAATAACACCTCTTGTAACCTCACAATACTCATGATAGCATTATATCTTCATAGATTTGAAAAAACCTTAAATTATGCAAATCAATCCTTAAATAATGTTAAAGCATGACTCAAGGCCAATAAAAGAGGTTAATTGATGAAACAAGACCTTTCACAAGGCTAAAAGGCTCAGTTGTGAACTTACCTTGGTCCATGGTGGCTCAAAATAACCAACATTCTTGGTGACCTCTGGGGATTGCATGTCTGCTATGCACATAGACCAGTAGCCTTGCTCATCCATTAGGTATGGAGTCACTTGTATACTGCAATTTTAGAACAACATGACCTTGAACATGATTGAAAACCTTTGAAACCAATTTGAAATAGGTAATAAATGCCTTTATCTCATCAAACCAACAAGGGACAAACAAATAACAAGGACCATAAAATAACACACTGCATTATAAAGCACCTAGAGGAAATACAAGACAACAAAAAACTATACAAACAATGTGCAAGAGGCTCTTGGAGGAAATAGATCTAGTCTACTGTGCACAAGACATCAAATTCCTACTCCACCTATATCAAAAGGAAAAAAAAATAGAATTTGTTTTACTACATATGAGAAAATTTGCACTTAATGGATGGATTCTATCATAAACTTGTTTGTGAAGTGAAAGGTAGGCCTGACCTTTTGATTTGTTGACATGTTAATGACCTTTTTGATAGGAAATTAGGCAAAAACATCCATATCTTCATATGTCACATGAACATGGATATCAAGGAGACTATCATGCCTTGCCCAAGTTTGATTATCTAATGAGAATGATACAATCTCTGCCTTACTCCAAGGCTCCTCCTGATCAATTATGACAAGCTCAGGTAATTCTCCTTACAAGACAATAAGTGTATTATGATTTGTATCTTTATTTTTCCCTATAGGAGATGTCTATCTACCAAGGACCTCATATTACGGAACGAGATGATAGTATTATTGAGACAAGTCAACGGAGTCGTCATTTACCCTCTTAGAGAGAGAACAAATTTAGTAACATCTTACTTTATTACTCATGAGTTGTAAGCCTACTAAGATCTTTAAACTCTTTGAAAATGATCAAATAGGATTGCCACATGTCATCGAAACCTTCTTGATATTGTTCATGGGGTTCGACAAGACTAGCAACTAAGATGTCTTAATCAAGATTTGCCTCTTGCTCACTAGGAGCCATTACAACATCAATCCAACCTTTTCTTTACTCATTTTGGGGATCACCACCTTCTTCAAGGTCTTCTACAACTTTTATTATGAGAGGACCCATTTTAGTTCCAACACAATCCTCATAAAGGATTAAGGAAGCATTATCATCTTCAACTTGAGGCATAAACCTCTATTTGGTGTCTTGCTCACTAGAAAATACAACACCTTAATTTTAGTCATAGATTTATTGTTTGATGACCAAGACTATTTCTCCATTCTTGAGCCCATCTCTCATGCAAGAAACATCCTTTAGAGTGATTGTAATTTGGTTAATTAGTTCAGCTACTCTTGATTGCTCATTTGACTTATGTACTTGATCATTAATGCTTTCTTGAAATATGTTTGCTTGTGGTTGTGTTTGCACTTAAAAACTAATATTAGGTTGATTATAGCTTTCTCCTTGAGTCACACTCTTTTCTTGTATGTTTAATTCACTCTCAAAGTCTCTTTCCACCATGCCAAGTGGTAGTTCCTCAAGTAAGTTGACTTCTTCCTCATGAGCATGCCAAAGAGATTGATTTTCCTTTAATTTCCCCAAGAATGATTTGGTAATACAATGAGGACTACCAATGATGATTTCCTAATCACACTCACTTGAAACTTCTTCTTCATATCCTTTTTGAGTCTCAATTGCATCTACAACTTTGTTTTGATTGGTATGGACTACAACTTCATCAAGTTCCTCAAGGATTGCAACTTCATCTTCTTCCATTTCAGTAGCACAAATATTTGGCATCTTATAAATAGGGTGCCTGATCAAAAAAGGCTACCATGTGATAATGTTGTCATCCTCCTCTTTTGACAAGTTCTCTTTTTCACTTGGATTTTCTTCACTTACCGTTCATACAACTGGTACTTGTTCACAAAAGGAGATGCTAGGAGGGCAAGAAAGTCTACTTGGTTGAGCAGGGATATATGGCATTATGGGTTATTCTTTAATAGGGTTTGGGGTTGAAGAGGCACTATTCCAACTTGGGAACTTGGAGGAAATGGGTTCATTTAGGGGCTCTTAAGGAAGATGTAAAGAATTTTGTGTCAAGGTGTCCTTATTCTCTTCTTTCTACTTGGCAACTAACATATAAAATTCTAACATACCTTCATCTTTATGAGTAATTCTAACTTGAGGGGTGGATGGAGAGCTTTGAAAACTTGTAAAATTACTTAGATTGGTGCTCACAACCTCTTTCTCCCTTTGCATACCTTGACATTCATGGATATTTTTAGCTTGAGGAAGAGGTGAAACTGATCACAAGGTTACTGATACTAATAACTAGAGCCATATGAGGGGGAAATAGAATCATTATAGGATTGATACGGCTCAAAATTATGAATCATTATACTGCTAATAAGGAAGTGTAAAATATAAATTCCCTCCATATCCAACCATCAAAATTCATGAGGCAAACAAAAGCAAGAGAAACTATCAACAATTACTTGAAATAGGTACATGGGTTGCTAGAACCAACTAATTGAACTCAGAGTCACCATTGATGTTTGATAGAATGCCTCCATAGGCTCATATATTGAAGAACACGTTAAAAAATATATAATATATGAGGTAATTATTGTACTTGTTCCACCAAGCATTCCAAAAATTATTATCACTTTGGATTGCACCCTTGAAGATGTTTGTTGTAAGGCCTCTTCACCCAATTGACACAATGGGATCTCTCCAAGGTTTGGGTGACCTATGACTAGAGATAACCTCTAGAGAGGGTTGGTTCCCTTTATACAACACCTAGACTAACACTAAAATACTCAACTGAAAAGGAAAAAATAGAGAGATAAACATGAAAGGAAAAGAGGTGATGCACCAAAATCTTGACCTCCACTTGCTTATACACTACTGAAGTGAATCAACACTAATTAGACCACACAAATCCAACTTGAAGTTCTCCTTAAATTATTATTTCAACATGAAGGTCTTGGGAGATGCATGAAATATGAGGGATAACCAAGAGGTGAACCAAACCAACACTAAGGGCAGATTTCCACATCTAATTTTATACACAACTAGCTACAACACTTCATGTGACCTGAAAAGATCCAACCTACTTGCAAGGAGGTAAGAGTGAGAGGAAAAAAGAGAGGGATTTAGATAACTACCACTATAAATAATAAAAAATCACAAGCAAGATAAAACCAGCTTATCATTCATCTCAAAAGGCAATAACAAATGTCAACGTGATCATGTCTTTGCCATACTCACCTTGAGGATCCTTTTACAATGACAAACAAGGCCATTTTATAGAAGAAATAAGGAGAGATAGAGAGATAGGACATGAATAAGGTCCATGAATTTTCACTCATCATCAAATTAGTTACAACATTTATGAGAGTAAGAAAATGGTTTCATAATTCCCTTTCTCAATGTGTTGGCTTGATGTGATCATGGTCTTCATGAGAAGGTGGCATACTTATGGACTGAGGAGTTACAATTCATCCCTTGAGGGGTAGTTATAAATTTCTCTCTTGACACATGGCATTCTTGGCATCCTTGGAAACTTCCCACACCATTCTCGGCTCTTCAATGCTTCACCTATCTTTTGAAAGTGAAAATTGAACCTTAGACTTCCTCATGTTATGTTCCTTGTCATTAGGAACTGTAACTTCTTATCAAATCTTGTCTTATCCAAAGGAAGGCAATGAGAGAAAGTATATTCCTTCATCCAAGGCTAAACTTGTGCTTGACAGCTGATATAAAAAGTTTTTCACCTCATGTAATAATTTTATAATGTTAAAAAACCTATGTTCAAACTCATAGCCTTATTCAATGGAGTCTTCACAATTGACTTGAGGAGAGGTCTGAAGAAGGCTACAAGTATCTATGCAATGAAAGCTCCATGTCAGATTGAAAGATTATATATGGATCTTATTTCTATTCATGACCTATTTATTGATGTTGTAAGTGTTTTGAGATTTCTTAGGGACCTTTAAGATCATGTTCATCTCATATTAGACTTGAAAAGTTCAATATAAACTTATAGTTGACATTAAAAACTCTTAACACCATGGAAACAATAGGCTACTTGTACCTTAGCCTTTCAAAACTACATTTAATAATTGGAATGACTTATTCACAACCTGAATATCCTTCCAATGATGTTATCAAGGGTTTTTAATAATGTCTTATGTATTTTGATGCTTTGGATAGCCTTAAGAAGGTCTACAACCTTGCCTTTTCATTGCAATCAAGAAGGCAGTCTTCTCATGGCCTAGTTTAATGACTTGAAACATATTATATAAATTTGGAGACTTATAAAAATGTTTATGTAAGGTAATTTAATCTATATCTAGGCCTACAAGGTTTCCTACAATGGTTAAGGAGCTCAAACAATTCAGTCATCACGAAAACATTAAAAAATATGCAGTTTTAGGGCCGTTTATGTGCTTTTTTCCTCACACATGCTAATTAAGGAATTCAAAAGGGACCCTGGAGGTGTGAAAGTATCAATAAATACTTTATAATTCCATTCAAATATATTTGGGTTATTTATATGGCATTTCTTAGTCATCAACCTTTATTAGGCTTCTTAAAGGCATATTTGACCTCTTCATCTTCTTGATGATGATTCATAAAATACAAGGGCTTGATTGGTCAACCAATTCCAAAAAATTAGAGTGTATATATTTTAATAGCATCCCCAAATATCACCCTAACCCATGCATCTCTTCATCATACTTCTCATGTGGGAAAAGAACCCTTCACAAGCTTTTAGGCATGTAGGTGCCTACTCGAGGTGACTGTTTGAGCAAGAAACGACTCCAAAATGCATGTTTTTACTTGGAATGGTATTTTTGAGGTTTTATACATTTCATATCATGTTTTTATATTATTTCAAAAATATTTTGACTCTTATAACCCTTATAACTTGTAATTGCCTATAACGAGGGTTTGTAGACAGTCTTAACATTTTGACACTAATGACCCTTGTTTAATGTTTTATCCTTTTGATAAGGATTCCAAGAATAATAAAAACCTTATTTAATGTTCCTCCTACCTTTAAATATCCTTAAAACCTCAATTTACACTTATATCTTTCACATTTTCCTCATACTTACACTTACAACCATGTGTTCTCTTTAAGGCTTATCACGTTGTCAAAGTTGATAGTGTATCTTCTTGATTGATTTATCTTAGTTGTAAGGGTTTTAAACACTTTTAAACATCTCCATTAAGTTATTTCACACATTTAATATCTTCGAAAATCATATTTGACTCAAACCTACATCCATTTACTCATTTTGATGTGCAATCCTATAAGTGTGAAGCCAAGTTAAAACCCATTACAGACCTGTTTGTGGATCGACCTATCTGTCTCATATGACATGGGATGGTCTTGATATCCAATTAAATGTGATTTAACATGTTTTTATACCCATAAAAAATATTAAATATACAATATCTATCAATAACTTCTTATTTTAAGCTTGCATACCCGTACAACTACTAGAGCATGCATATATCAGTTGTTTCCTTGGCATTTTGACCATGAATGGTATCAAAAGCGTTGAGAGGTATCATAAGGGTTTATATCATCAAAATTAACATATAAAAAATTCATCATCAACCTCATTGTTTTTTTCAACCTTGTTACTCTTTTCTTCATACTTGAAATCTTGCTCAAGGATCTTAATTCAATAGTCTTCTTAGCCCGTTCCTACAATTTCTTGTCAAAAAAGACCGTTGATTGCTTGTCCACTTGTTAGATGCCAATAATAATGTTACATTACATTATTTATGTGACTTATATTAACTAAATGATAATAAATCAATATATTATTAGTAGTTTCTTCATCATTGGACTCAAAAGCTAAAATGCTCTCTTAGGCCTTCAATAAGCCTAATTTCTTCTCTAAGAGGTCTTGACATTTGTATGATGATTTATCCTTATGTCAAATGGTATAAACACCCTTTAAATCTTCCCCCGTGTTCTTCACACTTTTTTAAAACCTACAATCCATTATCCATTCAATATTTTTCACTCCTTAGATCAATGACATTACTTGTAGCCTATAGATGCATCTTCCAAGCCCAAATAGTATTGAAACCTTGCTACTGAATTGGTCTTTCTATCCATATATATGATATTAGATGATCCTAGAGACAATATAGATTATATTTCTCTCGATTTAATACCTATTATCTAGTGAAACCAACATGATCTTGCCCATAAACTTCATTTTATCCCTATATTATTGTCACAACCAAGCTGGGTATGCATGACTAGTTGTCTTCTCAACATTTATGATCATGAATGATATTGAATATGTTTTATGAGGATATATGAGGTATATTAAACTTTACTACAAGGTTTTATAATTCAAAATCAACAACTTTCATGCTTTAATAGCATCACACCCTCAAGAACCCTGCCTACCATCTTAAAATCAACAAAGACAACACTTTTTTCCATTTATAGGTCTCATTTATGGTTGCATGCATTAATTTTTAATTTTTATGAGATCATATAGACCTTAATAGATCCTTATCAACCATTTCTATTCCTTCATCAGGATCAAACATGCCACTACAAGAGTAAAACCATGATATTAGGGTTTAGAATGGGTTTTAAGGGCGATAGAGATCTTAACAATGATTCATAAAACTTTGGCCTTAAATATCTAAAATCACACCATAGATTAGAAGGAATAGGGTTTACCTCATTACCCTAATATCACTTGGATTAATTCTTTCCCTCTTTTATGAATCATCCTCATGAAATTGACCTTCTCTAGCTTGTCTTGCAGGCTTGCAAACCCGATGGAGGTTTTGAGTGTTTTCTTCTCTTTTTTGGACCTATACCATCTCTTTGAGAATTTATTTGTGATTTTTGAGGATATATGATTCGTTGTATATGCTTCATCAATTTTTTTCATTGTTATTTTGGTTGGAGATTCCCTTAATTACTATGAAAACCTACAAATCTCTCTAAAATATGCGTTCTCTCACCATGTAGCTTGTCCATTGAGAAATATCATGTTTTATATATTGTGGGAACATAAAAAAAGACCATGTAGTCCTTATCTGATCATGAAATTGAATTATAATGTATAAAACTCTCTTTATTAACTTAAAACTTGTGAGTAGGAGCCTTAACATGTGTGTTCTAAAATTATGTTTCATCTTTTTGGCCCCAACACTACTTACACATTATAACTAACTTTGGTGACTTCAATTGCATGAAAAACCCTTCCCATCAAGTCTCCTATGTTAACTTAGGTATCTTTTAGGCCTTAGCACTAAGTAGGACACGAGAAATTGACTTGGAGAGTCATAAACTAATGAGGCAACTAAACCTTAAACTCTACAAATACCTTTTATTCTCCAAAAATATATTAAACTCTTAAAAGCCTACCATAAGACTCTTTGAGCATTGATGAAGGATCTTGGCCCCTTCCACAAGTTTATAAGACCTTAATGACACCTCCTACAACCTCACAAGACTCATGATAGCATTATGTTTTCACAGATTAGCAACAATCTTAACTAATGCAAATCAATCCTTAAATAATGCTAAAACATGACTCAAGGCCATTTTAAGAGTTTAATTAATCAAACAAGACTTTGAAAAAGTCTAAAAGTTTTCAAGACTCAATTTAGAAATAACCCTAGTCCGTGATGGCTAAAAATAGGCAACATTACCTTTGGATTCTTTCTTTGCTGAAGTATAAATAGACCCTACTGTCATAAGGAATTTATTCTCAAAGTCATGTTGAACATATCTTGATCTTCACTTTATAACTCCCTTAACCATTCTTTCTTTGGAAGAGTAATTTCTACCAAGCTGAATGCTCAACCTTTTTCATATCCTTTAGATGGTTGGTCCATCAAATAGTTTTGGTAAATGCCATTACATCACAGAAGCCCATAATCTCTTACATCAACAATAACAATAGTGGAAATTTAAACCACCTTTCTGCTAATGAATTAAGATAATCTATCCACTAGCATTTGTTATCTAAGTAATGGGAAACATCTATATAATGGTCACCATGACAACCACCAAAACATAACACAAACAAAACTAACATCTACAAAAATATGTTAGCCAATATTTTATGATAAAAATGATAACCTAATTTGATACCAATATGATCCATAAATGAGGTGGATATCCCACACTAAGTTTCATTAACACAAAACCTTTTAAGTCAAGGTGTTTCCCTCAAGTTATATGCCATAGAAAACACCTAAAATACCTCTTTAATATGTATTCTAGCTCTTAATGTTGCCATATACAACATATAAAAGAATACCTATATACTCTATACATGATACTACTCTATACATGATTGCTAATTAACATGATTACATAAAGTTGCAATGCCAAATGTGAATTTATTTAATAATAGGGTTGAATCTTGAGCTCTCTAAAATGTTTGTGTATTAGCCTAGTTACAAGGAATGTAAATATGCAATCACAGGAAACAAACACAATAACCATAAAGAGAGATAACACAAGACAAACCCTATAGAAACTCAATATGAGAAAACTCCAGCAAGAGTAAAGCCATGCTTCCTCATCTCCACTATGTTTTGTAGTTTACAAGCTTTTTGCCATCTTGGACTTACATGAAAAATAACCTCATGGACTCCCATACTTATAATGATATATGTAATATTTGGTTGAATGTTTGATTCTAAATAGAGGAGTAACTACTTAACTCAACCTCTTTTAGGTGTGTAACCTTCAAAATAGACACCTAAAACCAAGCAATAATGAGAAAAGAATAACATGACTCAAACTTGCACATACACAATGTGAATCCAAATAAAATACATCTCAGTACACTTATTGTTTCTTATATATATCTGCTCCTTATCCTCTATTCTATTATTTTGAATTACTATTATAGGTTCATATTTATACACAATAATACCTTTTGGATGCATTCAAGAATTCCAAGAGTTAGAAACTAAAGTAATACACCTCATGTCCTTTCATCTTTTGCATTTATCTCTTGTAATCTGCCTTCTAAGACATGTACTTAAGCTCCCATATACTTGGAATCCACCCAACACTTGAAACAAACCACTAAGAATTTAAACATACAAAAATGCTTCAAATTCCCATGGTCTCAACTAGATCTAGATTCCTAATAGTCCTGGCTCCAAATTTAAATAGTTGGGTTCCCAAGAAACCCCGAAGCTAGAGTATGTCAACTTTAAATAGTCATAACTTTTGCATATGACCTTGAAATGACATGCCATTTTTTATTAAATTGTCTAATTTTTTGAGGAGAATAAAAATATGTAATTAAAAATTACTTTTTAAACTAATCATATGTTTTTTTAGCCTATACAATAGAAACTATCAATTTCTAGGTCCTAACATTTCACAAATTACACATATTTGATAGTTGGTTATTTTACCAACTGATTTGGATGATAAACACGATAACATTTATGATCACGTGTCTTTATCCATGCTTATATATTTCATAGTGTACTTGATATGCTAGACTTAATGTTTTTTCTAACACATATATCCATGGATTAGTAAGATATGTTTATGATGGTTGTTTATGTTCCATGCCTTCCTTATATGCACTTCATCGAGTCTATTGTCTAGCATGTGTTAATTGTTTGACAATTTGAATATGCTCTATGTTTATGGCCTCCATACCTTTGTTTTCCTACTTTGAAATGTCAATATTCCATTGATTATTATATGGACATTTAAAATTTTATTGCTTGCCTTATGGATATTTGACTAAGTCATACCCATTCGATTGTGGAGCATTTAAGCATCCCCTTGTTTAAGGTCTCCTGGACCATTGTCTTTTGATTTATTTTTTAGTACTCTTGTATGTGTGCTTGATTTTTTATTGATCTTGTATTGTTACTATCTAGACATTGTCATGATTCACATCATGCATCTTACGATTTGATGTGATCACATACTATGTCCCTCAGTGTTATATCTACCCAAACACACTACCACTATATGTTACATGATCCTTACCCATATTACATATTTATCTTATCTTTTTGAGGTAAGGTATCTATCAATTTCTACTTCCCCTCACCTTAGAAGGGGGCATGTTATATAGGCATGGTGTTCATTCCTTCACAACTTCATATTTAGTGGGGGCATGCCAAAAAAGCATGACCTCCACACTTATTTAGTATTCAATATTTTTCAAATCATAGTGGAGGCATGTTATGGAAACATGTTCTCCACACTTATACTAGTTCTCAGTTTCAGATTATAGTGGGGGCATGTTATGGAAACATGTTCTCCAAACTTATACTAGTTCTCAGTTTTAGATTTCAGTGGGGGTGTGTCATGGGAACTTGTCTTCCACACTTGAAAAAATTCAAATTGGCCAAATTATATAGTTATATGATTTAGATATATATTTATGGCAATATTTTGTACATTGGTACCATTGTTATACCTATGTTTCAGCTTGAGGCATATGTAAGGTGCATATGCCATAGAAAAGAGTACCTTAAATTAAAAAATCAAATCATCTTTCAAATTTCAAATACTTTTATGGACTTTAATATACAACAAGATGGACTTCTGCAGACTGTTAGTAAGCTAATTTACTACAGTAGTTAGTTAATTTTTGGTAAGGTTGAGACGATTACATCATTTAATCTTAACAAATTTATAGGATGGAGTGATTCAATCATCCACCCTCACCATATTTATAGTTTGAGTTGACTTGGATTAATCACGCTTACTAGGTTATAAGTATAATTGGGTTGCATGGTTGAGTTAATCTCAACTGTCATGTGGTAACTCACCTTTTATCTAAGGTTGGGGGCAAGTTATCCTCCAATCTTTATAAATATATGCACTTTTAGGTTTTTAAATTGTCTTAATCTCAGCTCCAATACTTCATATTGAAGCATATTTTTAAATCAAATTGTCAAAAGGCAAGATCATTACATCGATACACATGTGTACTCCGAACCTCGCTCTCTTTTCTTTTAAGTATTTCAATCCTAGATTATATACATTAAGTATATATTATAACATGCTCTTGGTTTTAGGTCAGTCACAAGTAAAACACTCAAGTGAGTCTTGTGCAAAGACAAGGTGTGTTATACACACCCTATCACACATTCATTTTATTTTAAACTAACAATTTCATTTTTAGATTAAAGGGGGCCCAAATGTAAATAATAAATTTGAATTATATAGCACCCCAATCTTGTATACTTGAAAAATACTTCTCATAGATGTACCTTTAAGTTATAATGCCTTCTCATTACCTAAAGGCTTGCATATGTTGTCTCTTGTACCTATTACTTATCTCTTAGTCTAATCATATGTTATTATGATAATCAACCCTTTCTACTACTCAAAATGTTATGAACATATGTATTAACATATTCTACAAGTTTTGGACCTGTACCTATTTTTTATCTTTCTAGACACTTGCATCCTAGCCAAATGCCTATTTTGATGCGAGTGTCTCATGCCAAACTAAGTAGTAAGTGCCTTGAAGTAATCACATTTTTGGCCTAAGTGCTTTGATGTGAGATATTTCTCAAAAGGATTGGTATATATGCATGATCAATCCTCACTCATTCTTTACCCAACATAGACCTAGCAACTCACAAGATAACTTACCAAAAGCATTCAAGTGAGTAAAGCTTCCTTATTCTTTCTTATTTAAATATTAGTCATAGGGACAACCCATCTACAAGTTTGATGTACTAAAGGAATATTGCATGATCCATATTTTCCAAGTTATAAGCTAGGTCACTCTATGTACTTTTTTTATCACGTGTTGCATCTTGATACACACAAAATCAACATGTAAGGGATAACTACATAATTTAGAGGCCCTATTTAGAGTATTAGCTATGTAGTCAATGCCCATTGATATAGGGGTCCTTGAGGCAATTTGACATCATGTGCCCACTAACCCATTTTTCTCATAGTCACTCCAAGGGTGAGGAAGCTAGGGTTTAATCATTTGACAAAGAATGACAACATGTGCATAAGATTTAAACACACTAGAGTAAAGGTGACAAAAAACTTACAAGGTTATAGGTGGTCCCACATAGATCCAGTTGATATTCCATACTCAACACCTACATCTAAGTTAGACAATAGTGTTGATGCAACCATCCAAATCTAATATAAACATCTAAGGCCATATAGTACGAATTTAAAGAATCTGATGATTGATCTAGAATCCAAGTCTAGTTTTCTTCCAACCTATTTCATATCATATTTGTACATGCACAATTAAACCAAAAAAGTACTCTCATTTCAAATTCATTAAAATATTAATCAATAATTGTACTTTCTATTTTTAGCATATCTCAACATTTAAATTTAGAATATTGTTTATCTAAGTTTGTAATTAATTGCTCTATTATAGATATGTTGATCACCCTTGTGTTTAATCATTTTTATATTCTTAACCCTATACAAAATACGAGGCAAAGCCAAAAGTATTAAATCTAGATAATGTATAGATGAAGCATATAGTAAAAGTTGTAAGTAAAGCATACACAATAACTAGTTCATGATATGGATCATGACACTCATCGAACTTGATAATATCAATACGTGCAATGTGGACATAAATAATGTCACATATAAGGGACGCATTCAAATATCGCACAAAACAAGTGGCTAAGGGCCATAAGCAACAAACATGTTTAAATATCATAAACAACTAATATATTCAAATGTTGCATAAAAAAGGGACATGTTCAAATGTCATAAAAATAGAGAGAAGAGGACCAAAATAAAAGGATATATTGAAATGTTTCAAATACTCAACAAGATCTCATAGAGGTGCTCAAGCAATTTTTCACACAGGGCCAATGGCCATACATAATAGACAAGCAAATTATAATCTACTGTGTACAATTAATAACATCGATGGAACATAGAACTAAAAATAGAGTCTACACCATGTATATGTAATGTTATTGTATCTTAATAAACTATATATATATATATACATAATGTAAGATAGATATTCTAGTAAGACATTTAAATAGTGAATAAATAAATATATATATACACATAATGTAAGATAGATATTCTAGTAAGACATATTTAAATAGTGAATAAATCATCAATGTAGGGATTATAGAATGGTAACATCTGTAAATATTGTAACCTATGGATAAGATGCCCCCGATTTAGCATGGCCACTGAGTAGAGGCAAGTCCAACATATTAGTCTATGTGAAAGATGTATGTTCTTTGTAATTCTCATAAATACTAGTGAAATATATGTGTGATAAAAAAAGTATGTTTTCTATCAATCATGAAATATATAACATATGACAATGATGTATACTAGATGTCTAATCATGCTTAAGTAATGATTTTGAACTTTTAGAATATTTTGAATGTTTTTAATTTTTTGAAATATTTATTTGTTTATACTTTTTTTTTAATTTGAAACTATAACAATAAATACTAATGAATTTTGGGTTTGAAGGTAGAATAAAAAGGAGGGAATTAAATAATCTGTGCTGTGTCAATGTAAATAACACACTAAATATGATGGCATGACCTTGTATGAGCAAGATGCCCCCAATGTATATGTGAATGTGAGAGAAATAGCATGTATACAAAGTGTAGACACGTAAAATTAGACACTTTATGTTGAGTTAACTATCCATTGATTCCAAACTAACATCATCTTTCAATCATCTAATCTGGTATTCTACGTACACTAACATCTATAGACAATTCACTATTCATCCCCATGATCAATTAATCATTTATTCTTCAAACATATTCAATCCCACAAAAAAATCCACCATCCCTCTTCACTAGTTAATTAACACATAATAATTAACTAACCTTCCTTTAATGATAAAAATTTAAAGCTTTTAAAAATCCACACACACACACACACACACACACACATATATAAATAGGAAAAAGTCAAAAATCCTCTCATCATGCTATCATCCTCTTTTTTCAAGGTAAATTTAATGCAAAGAGCCAAGTGTGGAAGCAAGAGTTATGACATGATCTTACACACTCAAAGCCTTCAACATTGCATCCTCTTATAGACTCAAACCTTCTTCTTACATACTCAATCATCCTTATTTATGAGGAGGACCAATCCCGCACTGCTAATATCTAAACAATATCAATGGCTCCAATCAATCAACCAAAGTTATAAATATAGGGTTCCTCATCCATTCCTAGCAAGGTCTTAGAGTCATAACAAAGTGTTGTAAAAAAAAAATCTCGACCAAGAAATAAATCAACTTCATCTAATCAAATCATGTACTTTATAAGAGGAGGTATTGTTGGATTATCTACACACTTTGATGAACCTTTACAACTACATCAAATCCAAACCCATTATATCAATAAGAGGGTAAGTGACGGTAATATAATTTTTTATTTGCTTTGATTTCATTTCATCTTAGCCCAATTTGAGTACACTTACATATATTAGTTTTTTTTTAATAAAAAGGGGTAAAAACAATATTAATAAGTAAAGAAAAACATTACAAGAAGAATGGGGGGCAAAAACCCCTAGAAGAAAGCAGCAAAAACTGAAAAACTAGGCACACGCCCAACTAGACAATATTATGAATCTCCCTATCAGCCTCTAGAATTCTTTCCAAATCAAAATGCAACATCAGGGAGAGAGACCCCCAATCCTCAATGTTTCCACCATCCAAATGGTCTGACGCCCATTTATCCAAAAAATCCGTTGCCCTGTTCCATTCACGTGGAATGTGAGCAAAAGTAATGCTATCCATAAGCGAGCAAATCTACAAAATCTATTACACAATCAGAGATAGTTGCCAATTGACATCCACCACTTTCCTCTTAATGAGCAAGTTAATCAAGACTTGAGAGTCTGATTCGCAGATAATCCTACACCAACCTAATGCCTGGACCTTCTTAAGGGGATAAAGAATGGCCTGGCCTTCCATCATGTTAATGGTTTGTAGCCCCTCAGGAACTACAAAAAGAAAAATCACCATACCTTCAGAATCCCTTCTTATCCTCCAGTACCCATGGGTCCCGAATTAGCTCTAGAGGAACCATCCGTATTGATCTTGAGAATCCCACTAGGGGGCGTTGCCATTGACCAGTCTTGAGAATCTGCTCCTTGGCCTGCTTACTCCTCCTGACACTCACTGACTTACCAGTTAACTGATGGAATCCAAGTCATGCCACCACCTGAGCATCTTGTTTGGTCAAAGGAAGGAAGATCATGCTCTTTGCTTGGATAGTTTCCTGGATCATCCCCACCACTTTTTGCCATACTTGTTGCACCATGACCCTCACCCCCCAAAAAATTTTGCCTATTTCTCTCAAGCCAGATCTGCCAGAACAAAAAAATGGGATCGCCCAGCCATATGTCCTATAAGAAGGGTGTCCTTAAGGGGGTTCTCGCATTCCATTCCAGAAATCAACCACAGATTGAGCATGAAAACATAGGTGCTGCCAAACATCAAACCAATAATGCCAGAGTTGCAAGGCAAAAGGGCATTGTAAAAAAAGGTGTGTTGAATCCTCCTCGGCCACTCTACACATAATACATACAGAAGGGCCTTGGAAACCTCTCTTCTAGAGATTATCCTAGGTCAAGCACCTATTCCAAGCTAGCATCCAAGCAAAACAGTTGCATTTAGTCCATGAGAATTTATTCCAGACCTATCTCCACCAATGCACTTCCCCCCTGCCTAATCTCTAAAGAAGTAAAGCCTAATATCCAAATAAAACTGTGTAAGCTCCCTTGGGATTGGGAAACCAATCTAGCTCATCCTCCTCCTGAAGAGGACTACAGGGACGCCTAGAAAGGATGCTCAATAGCTCCTCATTCTCTTCCTATGTCCCATTAATAGGCCAAGTTTTGGGAGCTTTCTAGCGAGCTACCTCCACTTGTCCTTATGTAATGTAAACTTTGAAGTCACTCACCCGAGACCAGCCAGCATCAAGGAATATCTGACAAAGGTTCAACAAATTTGGAAATTGAGAAATGATGGGAGGATAACCATCCCAAGAGTCAGACCAAAAGAGAGCTTTGGATCGCTGTTTACAAATCTAGAATAAGCCATCCTTGATGAGAGCAACCCCTTTTTTGAGAGTACCCCATATTGCCAAACCTTTCCCAATAAGCGAATAGCGAGGAATGTCCCTCTGAGTGGTTTTGGAGTAGTACTTCTATGAGAGAATTCTGGCCCAAGCCTTGTCTTGTTCGGTGCACCATCGCTAATAAAGTTACACTGCCAAAGCAATACCATTTAAGTCTGTCTACCTCAAATCGAGCCTGCCATATTATTTGGGACTGCAGACAATCTCCCATCTAATAAGGCTTCATTTAGTGGAGTTCAGACTACCAACCCATAAGAATTGTCTGGTAACTAAATCAAACTCCTTAACGATTCCCATCGGGGCAACCTGGAGCATACACCTTTAAATAGGTAAAGCTTGCACCACAAATTGGATAAGTTAAACTTGGCTCGTAAAGGATAACCACCTATGTTTCCAATGATTCACTTTCACCCAAAATTTCTCAAAAATAGTCTGCCAAGATTCTTTGGATGTACAGCCAATTGAGATAGGGATATCCAAGTAAATTAATGGGGGAGTCCCACTCTAAAAATGCAGAGTCCTCGCTATCCACTGCTAAATAGGGCCTGAAGTGTTGAAGAAGAAGATGGATGAATTATATTCATTGACCTTTTGTCCCGAGGCCATTAGATAAACATCTAACACCCTGCGTAAATTAGTAGCTTCAGACATTGTGTCCATGCCCATAAGGGTAGTGTCATCAAAAAATTGTAGGTGTGATTGCGTCGGCAATTCCCCTCCCCATCGCCATCCTTGGATATGTCCTTCATCTCTGTTCCTGCTGATCAACCTCCCCAAACCTTCAACAAGGAGAAGAAAAAGGTATGGTGACAGAGGATCACCTTGTCGCAGCCCTCTTATAGCACCAAAAATCTCTGTGTGTTCTCCATTGATAAGTACTGAGAAAGAAGCTGAGGAAATGTAGCTCATGACCTATTGAGTCCATTCATCCGCAAAGTCAAAAGCAAGGACCTTCTATAGGAATGACCATCTGATCTTATCAAAGGCTTTGGCCATGTCCAATTTAATGAACATCACCTTATCTTTTGAGTTGGCTATGGACTAAATGGACTCAATAGCAATAACAATACCATCCAGGATTTGCTTGCCTACCACAAAACCACTCTGCTCTTCTGAGATCACAGCACTCAGCCCTCTTTTTAACCTATCTACAATGATTTTAGATATAAGTTTGTAAACAACATTGCAAAGGGATATAGGGCAGAATTGACTTAGCCTATCAACACCTTCGCATTTGGGTATGAGAGCAAGATAGGTCGCATTTGTAGCCTTAAGCATTTGCTTATTCTATTGAGATTCTTGGACAACAACTAAAAGGTCAAGTTTGATGATATCCCAAAATTCTTGGTAGAATTCAACTGGGAAGCCGTCAAGTCCAGCTGCTTTCCCTTTTTTCATCTAAACAATGGTTTCCTCAAGCTCTCCAAGTGTGATTGGTTTCATTAAATTTTCATTCATTTTATGCATCACCAATGACGAAATGTAGAAGAGAACCTGAGCTTCTTCTAGTGATTCCTCGTTAGCATCTTCCCTAAAGAGAGTAGATAAGTACTACACTACCTCCTCTGAAATTACCATAAAGGAGTTAAGCTGCTCACCTCTTTCATTGACTAGGGCTGAAATAAAATTGCCATGTCTCCTGGCCTTGGACAAATTGAAGAAAAAAGGATGTATTTCTGTCCCCTTCTTGGAGCCATTCAACCTGATCTTTCTACTTCCAAAAAATTTCCTCTCGTAGCTCGCATTCCTTTAGGTCTTTCACAGCATGTGTTTCTTCTTGTAGTAAGTCTTCAGTCAATCCTTCTTCCCTTATTATTCTCGTGATACCATCAAGCTTGGTTTGTGCAGTAGCCTTAGCATGGAAAATGTTTCCAAAACTTTGGTGATTCCACTGCTTGAGCTTGTACTTCACATATTGTAGTGTTTTGGCAAGAATATACATCATCATACCATGGGTAGGCCTACCCCAATGCCACCAATTGGCAACACACTCATGTAGAGATTGATCTCGTAGCCACATGAGTTGAAATCTGAAGGAAGGAGAGCATGGGTGATACTGTGAGACACTATTAAGCTTGATGGGCTAATGGTCTGATCCTCTCCAGTCTAAAATTTTAGACCTTGTAGACCACATACCTCCAACCCAAAAAGTTGAGACCAAAAAATGGTCAAGTCTCTCAGCTATGCAATGTTTCCCACTCCTGTGGTTGTTTTAGGTAAACTATCCATTATTGGGCCTGACGTCAACTAAATTCAAAATTTCAATGTTGTTGTGCATTAGCAAAGCATATGGGTCCAGCCTTGACGTGCCACCACTCTTTTCAGTCAAAACAAGAATAGCATTAAAATCACCTACCATAATCCAAGGGTAGAAGAGGGCCAGGCTAAGGAAAAAACTTATGTGGCCCCATAAGGAGTTTTTACCCCACCAATAATTGGGAGCATAGATATTGGAGAAGAGAATGACTTCCCCCATCTCAAAGCTAGAAGCAATCATAGTCATGGAGTACTTAGAAGTCAGCCAGCCTATGAGGCCAATCTTTCATGGGTTCCACACACAAGCTAGTCCTCCTGAGTATCCGATAGTGCCAATGCATTGACATCATCCTTGCCTCCACAACTTGGGTGCTAGTCTGGACATGTCTTCAACTGCAATCTTAGTCTCCTGTAAGAAAAGGACATTCAGCCTATGAATTTTAATCAGGTTGTGAACATTATTTTGTTTGGGGCTATTGTTCAAACCCCTTACATTCCAAGATATTATAATCATTTCATAGGGTTCAAAAAGTGTGCATCCAAAGTCTTTATTCACCCTGACTCCACCAAAGTCTCTCCCATTAGCTTGAGCTTTTCCAAGTCCTTTTTTCTGCCAGGCTTGCCAGATTTCTCTCCCCCTCCTTTCTTAAGGTCTTTTTGTAGAAGTCCGATATGAGGAGAAGATTTACTACTTCTTGCTGCCCCTGAGTCCCCAATTTTCCTGGTAAGGGGCATATTTTTGTCTTTTTTAAGGGCAGTAGCTGAGGAAGTCATTCCTTTTAAAATTATCAGTTGCTGGTCCATATCCATATGACAATCTCTAGCATTCAGTGTTTTAATTAAAGCCCGTGAAGCATTGGTCTCCTGAGCTGGTCCCTCAATCCCCTGGTCTAAAATCATCAACAAAATATTCACCTCCTACTAATTAAGGTCATCCAATATTTCAAATCTATTGAGTGAGTCATCTTATTGTCTTTCCTTTAAGGACCATTTTTTGCCTCTATTTTTATATCGACCTTTAACTGGCATAAAACCATCAGTTTTAGGCACCTCACTTGGAATCAGACCCCTTTCCTTGTCAGTACCAGAAGGAGTGCAAGTAGATTGAGCTGGCTGAGGTGTGGTGGATTTCGAGGTGGGACACCATCGCTGTAAATGCCCATAAGCATGACATAGATGACAACAAAAAAAGAGGGTTTCATAATCCAGCTGTTGTACCCATGAAAAAGGGCTCACACTCATTTCAATAACATCTGGTAATGTCTTACTAAGATCAATTTCAACACAAATGCATAAGTCATTACCTTTTTCCCCAGGAGTGACATTGAGGAACTGACTAGCATTCCCAGCAAGGATGCAAGCAATTGGAGAGTGTCTTCTAAACAACATTCCACCAAAAAGTGGGGCAGACGCACCCACACCGGGACATGGTTTGGTAGTTCCTTTGAAGGTATGAAATCGGCATGCCAGGGCTTGATAAATAGTCCCACTTGATTATGGAAGTAAGGACCTCCAACAAAAACTCTTTGATAATCTGTTATACAGATAAAATTGACCATGAAATAGCTATTGGCCAGCAATGTAATATCCATTTCTCCTTTCGATGCCCACGTCCTCTGAGCCCATGCTTCCAAGAATAATAGTGACGTCTTAAGCCCAAAAAACTTGCAGTATAAGGAGTGATTGGAATAGTATTCAATGTCTTCAGCAATAATTTCCATTAGTGTAACCAGCTTGGGCCTCTCCTTGCATCTTTCTAGACAGCTGTTGACTTTGGGGATGCGCATACTTGGTTGCTCAAGAGTAGCAAAAGAACTTAAACCTTGTAAAAGTGGAGCCTTCCCACTGCTGTGCACTCCCTGGGATGCTTATTGCAATCTAAGCACTTCCCTATAGCTGCACCCTGCTTTCTGCCCTGTCGCGCCCTCCTGCTCGCTTTCATCCATTGCGCCTAGCTCCTACTCCACTTACATATATTAGTTAGAGCTTCAATTCATTTTGATTTCTACTAAAAAAACTAATCTTTGTTTTTGATGTTACACAAAGGAATGATTGTGCATCCTCAAATTATCAAATGTATACTTTTCAAAGCATGTAAGACACATGTATGAGAAATATAACACACAAAATAAAGATTTTACATGAATAAGTACTATTTTGTCAACTATAAGTGAGTGTAATATCGATAAATTGGATGTATCAAGGCTTTATTTTCTCAGTTTTTTATTTGGCTATGAAAAATTCTATAATACATAATCAACTGGTTGAGGATAGTAATGGAAGTCAATTATGTTTGTTAGTTGACAATATTGTCTTTCATATAAAAAAATAGTTTGCTCTATATAGACTATGAAAACATCAAGGTAAATGGAAATAATAGTAGTATAGATCTTTATGTTGGATTGTTAATATTTGGAAAGTAGAAAATAAGGGCTAAGAGGCAAAAAATTCATTAAGAGTTGAGGTCTATAAGATTTGATCACATATATCGCATGTGTAAGAATTAGAAAAAAACATGATGAAGTAATCAAGAAGCTATGTAGAATTATTTTTTATTTTTTTATTATTGAATGTTTTCTATATTTTTATAATATTTGAAATTACAAAAATGCTAACAAATGATCACTTCAATATGAGATTCATAATTAGAATCTATAATAAATTATGGAAGGATCACCCTTCATGGATGAAAAATGATAGATATGTTTCTCTCAAAATTATAAAATGCATCGAGTGTTTGAAAGAGTTTAGAAAACTCTTACTCAAAGTCAAATCTACAAACCATTACCACAATAAAATCCATTGATGCATTTCTCAAATAATATCTTAGTATATTATAGACAAATAAATCATACAATGATAAATCATCTATATCGTTATAGCTTGTCAAATATAATGAATGTGCCTTGCATATATAGGCAAGACAGATCAATCCTAACTAAGAGATTAAGCTAAATGATCAATCATAATTAAGAGATCAAACCAATTTATCAATCATAACTAAGAGATCAAGCTAAGGGATCAAACCTAGAATGAAGAAATAACTATCCCTAAAGGATAGAAATAATTTGAAAATATCTTCATAATATCTAAGAGATAAATATATAATATTCATAACATCTAAAATAAGATAAATGAAATATCCACACATACTTATGGGTGAGAATAATAAATCACCCAGATGGACATGAGTTAAGGTAAATAACCTACTTTAACACCCCACTGAAGTGAAGGTAGGGGCCAAAAATAAATTAGTATATCTACAATATGAGTCCCAACAACAAGGTTTGATTAGGTACTCATGTAAAATATATCCATGAAGTAATCTCTCATAAAGTGGAAAATGAAGAAAACATGTAGGAACCCCCCCAAGGAAAAAAAAAGAGGAAATGGGTCCCAATAATAAGCTCTGATAAGGTACCCATGCACAAAAAAGATGTAGTGTGAAGACAAGTGTCCCTATAGATGCCAATCCTTCTTTCTAGAATACATGGATGTCGAGTCATTGTAACTACTAAGTTAAAGTAGGAATGATGTATATTATGAAGATTATTTAACATGAACACTGCACTCTAAAATACTGTGTAGAATGATGAACCTAAAGAAGTATTTCCTAAACACCCTCACTCAATTCTGAATTATAAGAAGATGGCAATAAAAATCTCTAAATAATTAGACTAAAAATGGTAATAAGTGAGCACAAAGAATGGTGGTGATGTCACACTAGTGTCACTACACAAAAATTCACCAAGAATGCCACTAAGACATAATAATACTCATATGGATTCTAGTAAATAAGGTGCCTAAATAATATATCCATGTACAAAAGAGAAATCTAGAAATACACCCCCCCCCCCCCATAATGTTAAATGGATGAAAAGATATGTATGAACGGGATGCATCCACTACTCAAACATAGGTAGTGGTGTCAAATATAAGGATAAAATATCTTAAGATGGCCCTGGTGGTGATGGTAGAGACTAGCAACTGAAATAGTAAAGGGGTGCATAAAATGAGGTACACACACATGAAGGTAAATTGCATTATAAAAGCAAACCCCTCATGGCACTTTATAATTTAGTGTGAGTACAATATATCTCAAAAAATACTAATTAAAAATAAATAAGATGCTATATACACAAGAATATCTCCAAATAATGAGATTGTCGACCTGTCGAAGAAGTCATCATAAATCATGAGAGTTGCTCTAAAAAACAAGTGAACAATGGGGGTTAAGAGGGTATAAAAAAGTATAAAGTAGATGAAAAATGGGAAACTAGGCTCAACCAATAATACATCCATGTTACAGTGAAATCAAGAGGGTGAAAGCAATGAAAGAGAAAGTTTGCTTTGAGGGTGTTTACCCCCTGCCAAACTGGGCCACACCCTTCGGTCTTCAATAAATGAGATAAAAAAAAAGTACATGACCAATAAATAAATAAATATAATATCTCCTTATGTATCCCAAATACAAAATATTATTTTTAATGAAAAATAATCAAAAAATCATCCAAATATATTGTTTTATAAAAAAACAACAAAAAAATCCTCTTAAAAATTCTCCCCACAAAGAATTTTTTAAGTGAATAGTCCCAGAGTCAATAAAACTACAAAAAAATTTGCAATTCATAATGAAATTCAAAATTTAAAAATGTTATAAAATTTTGAAAATAAGGCACACAAAATTTGAAATTTGTTTTGAGCATCATTTATAATTTTCTCACAATTGGAAAAAGAATATACGTGTTTTTTCATAATAGTACTATAGTCAGTAAAACTGTGATAACTTTTACAATTCTTAATTAAATTAATAATTTAAAAATATTCAAGAAAGTATAAAATAAAGTGCACAAAATTCAAAAAAATTTATAAGTGATTGTTTATTATTTTAACACAATGTAAAAAAGAACATATTTTTTAATCAAAAAATGAATTTGCAAAAAACTTACAAACCTTGTCTCTGATATCCGACTGAGACAAAATTAGAGGTGATTATATATTTCTAAAATAATATGGATGTATTGGTGAGATTTGATTTACTTCTATAATCTCTATAATTTACCTACAATAAAAAAATACATAAAGAGGAAATCCCCCTAGAAACTAGATTTTCTTGCACGCCTTTCTCATTCTCATGACAATCCAAAGAGGATACAAGAGAAGAACATACCTAATAAGGCAAAAAAATACTAGAATTTTAATTATAGATATCATAAGAAGATACATAAATGCTCTTCACAAATTATGTTGGTAATGGTTACTTGAAGAAGACTTTGATACCATGAAAGAGTTTAGAAAACTCTCACCCAAGATCAAATCTACAAATGATTACCATAATAAAAATTATTAATGCATTCTTAAATAATATCTCAATCTATTATACACAAATATATCATACAATGATAAATTATCTATATTTATATAGCTTTTCAAATAAAATGAATGTGTCTTCAAAATATAGGCAAGAAAGATCAATCCTAACTAAGAGATCAAGTTAGGTGATCAATCATAACTAAGAGATCAAACATAAGACTAAGATATAACTATAACTAAAGGATATAAACAACTAGAAAAAAATCCCACAATATCTAAGAGATAAATATGTAATATCTCATAATATATAAAATAAAATATATACACATAAGTGGGTGGGAATAATAAAGCATTTATGTGAACATGAGCTAAGATAAACAACCTACTCTAACAATGTTATAATAAAATTATCTACATCACTACTATGTAATCCCATGTAGTAAGAGTAGCTCTAAGAGATTTATAATGACTTGAAATCCTATGAGTAGTAGAAAACTATGTTAAATGTCATGTTCTTTATGGAACATGTTAATTTGTATGTATCTCTAATTTATAAGATGTTGCATGTGATGGTGGTTTTTATGAACTTGACATGTTTTTTTTGTTATGATGCACACTTATAATTGAAATGTGTAGAATATAATGTAGATCAACACAACATAATAGATATTGGTGGGCCAAGATGCCCACTACTCAATATATGCTTAAATAGAATATTACCTTTAAGGTAGGGTAACACCATACAATACTCCTTTAATAAGGAATATCTCCACAATGTCACTTCAAATAGAAGATTCAACACTTTATTGATTAATGATATCACTTTCAATGATATTCATCTCCTTTATATAAGCCTCTATATAACTAACAATGGATAAGTAACCTCTTAGTCCCAATGTAAGCTAACCATTACCCAATGCATTAATTCTACAAGTTATTCATTTATCCTAATATATTGGACCCATATAACTAAATAAGGGGGATATATGCCACATGTTAGCTTCTCTATCACTCCATATAAATTAAGATATCATATCCCTAGGTACATAGCATTCATTCCCTCTTTGATATGTTTAGTCTTTGAAACATAAGAATAAACTAAATAATGAGTATGCTTAAAAATGTTGCACACTTGTCTCCAAATTCAATCATCCAACCACCTGTATGCGATCTTGGTAGGTGATAAGTCTCCAACCTTATTTCCAAATTCCATAGTGCTAATCTGATTACATTTATAATGATTTCTCATTTGATTCCATGTACAATATTTTGTCATGTTACTTTGATTCTATGCATGACCATAATAGTTATTATTACATGCATAGTCACAGTGATTTACCCACTTCATGATTTCCTCACTAATTTCATGTTTCATATGTCATTGCACTACTATGATTCCATGCCTAACCATAATATTTCTTCTTTGAATTATATGCACAATCATACTGATTTCTCCATTGATTCCTTGTGTAGCCATAGTGATTGGTATTTTTATTTCTTGTACATCCAAAGTGATTATTTCTATGACACTCCCTGATATGGATCCATGATCGTTTCCCCTCATTATGATGTGGGTGTCTATATGCCTCAATTTTTTCTAATAATGTGACCCTATCAACCTTTTCTTCTACCTCTTACACATTTTCATTTCATCATTCCTTTGTCTCTTGAGTAGATGAAGTCTTCTTCTTTGCTTGTATTGTTTCTTCATCTATGTATTCATTTGAATCTTCCTCGTGCTCTTTTTCACCTGCTTTAATATCATCATCATGATCTCCTTGAATGTTCTTTGTTCCTTTCCAACTATGATATCATTTAAATTGACCTTCATTTTTTTGTACCAAAACTTCATGAAATGTTTCTGCACTTTAATATTTATTGTTCCAAATATCTCTAACCAAGGATATCTAAGAACTATATCCACACCATCCTTATCCAAAGCATAAAAATATGAATACAAAGTATATTTATCCATAGTGAGATTCAAATCATCAAAAACTTAAATATTATCACCATATACTTGAGTTTTCTTGATATTATTTGCTTGAACATGTATATTTTGAGCAACATCAATATTGATGAAGTTACACTTGTTGTTAGGGTTTATGGACATAATGACCTTATTTTGTTGAATGCATCCAAGAAACTGGAAAATCGACTCTAATTTTTTTAGAGTCAAATTATTTTAACCCCTATCATCAATTCTTACTTCTTCCTCTTTGAGATACTCTACCTCTCCTTGTGCACCATCTTTAGCCTCCTAATCATCACTATACTCTATTTCTTTTTCTTCATCATCGCTTGCATGTTTTTCCTTATTGCCATCATTTTCATTAGTTTTTCATATATTTTTTTATCTTCATTATCTGTAGTATCTTCTTCATTTTCACCATCTTGAGTTTCTTCATCCTATTGATCTAAGAAAACCTGTTCCATTTCTTCCTACGAAAACTTTCATTATTTTACTCTCAGTTCATCCCACCAAAGTGTTGTAGGACCATACAGAAAAGGTGATAAATGTTATTTCCATCAAATTGTATGAACATTATACTCCTTAAAAAGGAGCCACCATTCTCTAGTATCAATATTATCCTCCCCTAAAAAATATTTGTAACTTCACGATCCATAAAAAAAACTAGGGTTAATAAAAAAATCCTAAAATTTCAACAACTCATGCAAAATTGATCCAAATAGTCCAAAATTTTTACTATATCTTTCATGTATGATATTTCAAACTCAGTAAAAATTTGGTAGATAAATACCAAAAAAATTGGCATGTAGAATGAATATATAAAAAATCATAAAATTGTGATAAATCCCACAAAACTTGTCCAAAAATTCCAAAATTTTGAATGTAGCTCTCTTGTATGTTGATACTAAATCAGTACAATTCACATAAACATTATTGAAATTATGGTAGATATGATGAATTTATTATAAACACTAAAATAACATTAACTCCCTTAAAATTGATGATAAAACTTCAAAAAATTTGCTATGACTTCATTGAAATATTCTTCAGCACCAGAAAAAATCACAATAGATTGCAAGATATAAGCAATTCTCTAAACTTTAGGTTTCATCCACAATATTTGCCCAAATTGATGCTCTGATAGCACTTATTATGATCCACACTTATAATAATTAAAACATACATAATATAATGTAGATCAACATGACACAATAGATATTGGTGGGCCAAGATGCCTAAATACTCAATATATGCAAAAATAAAATAATACCTTTAAGGTAGGGCAACACCATATAGTACTCTTTTAAGAAGGAATAACTCCACAATGTCATTCGAGGGGACAACCTTCAATATCCTTCTACCAAATAAAAGACTCAACACTTGATTGATTGATATGATTTTCAATAATATTCACCTCCTTTTTATAGTCCTTTATATAACTAATAATGGATGGGTAACCTTATAATCTCAATGTAGGTGTTTTAACTTTTTAGGACTTACTGAATGTAAATCCTATGTTGTTAAAGAACTGAGTATAGTAAATTAGGGTAGAAATATGCAATAGATACATTCATTGATTTGTTATAGAATTGACTAAATTTGAATTTAAAAAAAATAACAATAAATAATGCAAATAAAAACTTAGATAAAAAATAACTTAAATAGATGATCTGGAGGCTAAAAATTGAAGCAAAGGTTGGTTTGAGTGTCAAAAATAAGATCCAGGTGTCAAAACCCTCTTGGATAGTAATACCCTAACTGAACAGTAATGTCATGTGGCACTAGTGTACTTGTTTTGGTGATAGTTTCCCCTGTCTAGGACTGTCATGAGATTCCAAGTGCACCTATGTCTAGATCTATAAGGTTTATTCCCATGTGCATGAGTTTTGAAACCCTATAGATTACCTATTTTCACTATTTATATGTAAACCATAATCTTCTATCTTTCTAGTTTATCTAGTTGATACAAGCAAAAAAGTGTGTTTGTTAGTGCGGTAGGTTGGACATCCTCAATGCCCCACTATGATGAGAGTTGCCTACATACCAATACTCCAAAGAAAGATCAAGTCTGATGTAATTTTTTCCACCTAAATTTTGGTGCAAGTGCAAGTGAAGTTAGTATGATAGTTGACTTAAGTGTTTTGAATGTGCTTGAAACTAAAAATTTGAGTAATTTGAGCTTAGGAATTTTATAGATGGTAGTATTCAGAAGTAGGAAAAAATAGGAATTAATAACCTTAATTATGCACAACTTGTTTTGAGTTTGCATATATAATTTACATCTGATTTACATCTAGTGGTTAGAGGGCTAAAAGTCATGTATATATACTATTTTGGTGCTTGTACGGGTTCTAACAGTGGTCGAGGCTGACCTTAGAAGGTCTAAGATTTGAAAAGCTATCTATTTGTGGAAAAAGGAGGGAAAGGATAGTAGCACCAATATTGAGACACTACCACCATGTGGTGCTACTATCCCTATTATGGTGTTAGTGTCCAAGTGGTATAACCCTATGCACGAAGGGCTAAGATGCGAGAATGAGGGTCTGAGACTGCTCTAGGGATGATTAGGGACGTCTAAGGTCTATAAAAAGGTTGGATAAGTGTGAAAATATGATCTAGCATAGGTTTAGGGCTAAGTTAGGGATACGTGGTTTCAATTAGAACTCTTAGCAATCAGTTGTCACTTTTAGGTGATTACATTTCCCCCCCTTTATTTTAGAAATGCAGCAAAGTGAAGTGACTAGGATAAAAGAAAAATAAGTGTACCTGGACTTACCTAAGAGGTGAAGCTCACAATTTTGGATCTGAGTATGTGAAACATGTTCCATTATGTGTCCTATAAGTGAAACATGCATAAATCAGTCCTTAATTAAGAGATATCGAAAGTAAAGACAAAACTAAGTAAAAAAGTAAAATTTAGTAAAGCTATAAGAGAGAAAAAATGAATGAATACACCTAACTAGGTACGTGAATCAATGCATAAACCTAGTGACAACCTATATGTGTACATGTATATAGTGATCAATTGGTGAATAACCTAGACTGAGCTGATGGATTACACAATTCTCATGTGTGGGTGGCACAAGAACTCGATCTAGTTTTGACTCCATCATTACCCATCCCTATTTGGTGGATCATGACATGTGAATAGTTTGGATTAGACTGATGGTGTTTCCAACTCTCTCATGTAGGTGGCTTAAGAACTCAAGTAGACTATGACTCCATAATTGTCTAACCATGTGTACTAGATGCATTTGAAACTAAAATAGTGATGTAACTAGAAATGTCTAACTAGAGATGTCAACCTTACAACCACTCATTTGAGCACTATTTTTTATGATTCTTGTTTCTATAAAATTCTCTGGCTTAGAGTTCATTTGTTGAATCAAACGAAATTGAATTCCATTGAGTATTTTATCTAAAAACTGCATTTAAATTTTTTTGGTTGGTCATTTTTGTACGGTTTGGGGAAGAGACCATATTTTCATTCAAGTACTATTTTTGGCAAGTGAGGGGTCTAAAATTTTTAGTTTTTGAGAGGAGATGATAGGAACTGATAGAATTTAATTTGGCTAAGTATTTCTCCCAGAATCTGCATCTAAAATTTTAAAGGTAGGCCAATTTTCTGATTGGTTGATTATTTTTATAAATAATTTAATCTAAAGTTTTATTATTTCAATTAATTTTAATTTTTCAATTGAAATAATTTAAAACTTTAGCTTATAAGGGTTATCGGGGACCTACTGGTGACTAATTATTTTGAAAAAGTTTTGGAAGGTGAAAATTTCACCATTTTCTAGGTTTTTAATATGGATGTTGGTGGAAAAATAATTTTTCAAATTAGAATTGTAGAACTCCAGATAAAATTGTTTTTGTCCTTTTTTATTGTTTTTAAATATGGAAAATTTAAAATATCCCACATGATGTTGATTTTTTTGCTAAAAATTGGAGGTATTGACCAGTTTGTGACTTGAATCAATGGGTAGGAGGAATTTTATGTAAAGTCATATTAGTTTTTTTTTATTTGCATCTTTTTTGAAAAAACTAGGTCAAAATGGCTAGTTTACAACACCTCTTGTTGCCAAATTCACAAAAAATGATAGGCAAAAAATTTTAGTTTGTGGAGTCACAAGGTTTTGATGATATGTGAATATCAAAACCTTAATCAAATAGTGATCAATAAAGAGCAAAGGCCTACTACTGGTTATGATGACTATGACAAATGTCATTATGAGAATCTTATGTTAAAACTATCAGTATTAAATAATCTAATTTTTGGGGTTAAAAATGCGACAATTACATTAGTTTTGTGGATTAGTCTTACTTCTAAATACCAGGGTTCTGAAGCCAGTAGGGTGTTGTATTTGGATAATTTTTTATTTTTTACTAATTTACAAGATGGTGGCTCTATTTCTAAGTTTTTATTACAGATTAAGGACATTAATGATCAATTGAAGGATGTGCAAAACCCTGTTGACGAGCAAGATTTGATTACTCTAGTTATGCAAAATCTTTCACCTTCATTTGAGTCATTTATGGAGTCTTTGCACATGATTACTGAGAGATAGACTTTGGATTTTGAAAATTTGTCCACATTGCTATTACAAAAGAAAAGACGATAGGAGCAAATAATGTTATCTACATCTACTTCTATAGAGAGTGCATTTTTCATCAAGGGAAAGGGTAAGCAATTTGGTAAAACTACTAGTTTTCTAACATAAAATTCACAAGTAAATTATTTTAATAAGAGGTCTACATGAAAATGTTTTTACTATAAGCAACCTAGTCATCTTAAGAAAGATTACAGGAAAAGACAATAGGATATGGCTAACCCTAGAAAGAAATCTTATCATGCGAATATAGCTCAAGGTGAAGGCAAGGAAAAATCCTTTGATTTTGCTTTCATGGATTTCAATGATAATTTTTTAGTGGATCGAGCTTGGTACTTCGATTTAGGGGCATCTCACCATTATACATGCCATAAGGACTAGTATGTGGATTTTGTTGAAAATGGCAGTAGTAATGAATATGTATCTTTGGGAGATGGTAGAACTCATTTTGTGAAGAGATATGGTAATGTTTAGATCAATTTTAATGGTGTAATTTGGTATACATTTAATAATTTTAGGTATGTGATTGATATGAACAAAAATCTACTTTCAATTAGTGATATCACTTCAAAATATGATTTTGTTGTAAAATTTCAAAGATAACAATTTTTAGTCACTACTAGAGATAACAAGATTATTATTGTTGGTATTCGTGAGAAAGGCTTGTATAATCTTGAAGATCCATAGAGAGAAAAGGAAAGTGCACTTGTAGTGGTTGATAGCATAGGTTCACTATGGCATGAAAGATATGGGCATTTAAATTTTTAGTATTTGACTACATTGAACAAGACTAAGATGGTTAAGGGGATTCTTTCTATTCAAAATAGTCATCATGTATGTACTAGATGTTAGTTGGGGAATCAAGTTAGACATTCATTTGATGTTGGTAAAGCTTCAAGAGCTAAGGGAGTACTGGATCTGGTACATGCAGATTTACATGGTTCAATGTAGACACCTACCCCTTCTAAAACCTATTATTTTTTATTGTCGGTCGATGATTTCTCTATGAAAAAGTGTGTATACTTTCTAGTGAAGAAATCTGATTGCTTTTCTAACTTCCTTACTTGGAAAGCTATGGTTGAAAAACAAGTAGGATATTTAGTGAAATCTCTTAGAACAGATAATGGGGGTGAGTTCATCCCAAAATAGTTCAAGGAGTTTTGTACCACTAAAGGCATACATAGATAGTACACTACCCCTTACACTCTATAACAAAATGGAGTTGAGAAAAGGCAAAATAGTACAGTGATGGACATGGCTCACTATATGGTCTAAAATAGAAATGTCCCATATAGATATTGGGCAGATGTAGTGAATACGACATTGTACATCTTCAATGGAAGTCCTATAAAAGTATTGGAGGATATGACTCTATAGGAGGCTTGGTCAGGTCAAACTCCAGATGTATGTGCTTTCCAAATTTGTGGTTGTGTAGCTTTTGTAGTTATTCCTAGTCAAAAGAGAAGTAACTTGGTTGCAAAAAGCAAAGCATACATGTTTTTTGGGTACAGTGAGTAGTCAAAGGCCTAAAGATTACTTGATATTTCTAATAATAAAGTTGTGGTAAATAGAGATGTCATAGTAAATGAACATATGCCATGCTATAAAATAATTGGTACAATTTTAAATATTGAGTCATTATTTTCTTCTAATGATTCTATTATAAATTGTGGTGTGAAAGTTGAGCAAGATTCTAGTTCATCAGTGGAATCACATTTCAGGGAGGGAATTGATGCAGGTCATTGTGAGGTTCCAGCATAACAACCAAAGAAGCCAAAGTGGTATTCTACCACAATGGAAGCACTAAAGGAAGAAGACTTGCCACAAGGTCTAGAAGGAAGAAGATTGAGATCAGGAAAGCAGTTTGGTAATAGAGGTGAACATGACAATTTTGCTCTAACAAATGTTGTTTCACATGTATTTGAGCCTAATTTTTTTTTAGAGGCCAAAGGGAAACATGATTGGAATCAACCATGCAATTGGAATATGATTCTTTGATGAAAAATAAGCCTTGGGAGCTCAAGGAGCTACCACCAGGAAAGAAATCCATTGGTTGTAAATGGATTTACAAGGTAAAATGTAAAGCAAATGGTTCCTTGGATAAAAATAAAACTAGACTTGTTGTAAAAGGTTATGCATAAGAGGAAGGGGTTGATTATGAGGAGACTTTTTATCCTACTACAAAGATGGTAACTTTTCATTTGATATTGTTATTATTACTCAGTTTGGAAGGCAGGTGCATCAAATAGATGTCAAGAGTGCTTTCTTGAATGGAAATCTAAAGGAGGAAGTCTACGTGGTTCAACCATAGGGTTTTCAGGTTCTTAGTAAGGAACATCTTGTTTATAGGTTGATCAAGTCCTTGTATGGACTTACGCAGGCTCCTCAAGCCTGGTATATGAAGATAGATACATACCTTAGGGAGTTTGGTTTCAAAAGGTGTAAATCTGAACCAACTCTCTATGTAAAGGTGTCTGGTGATGATATCTTGAATCTTATTGTATATGTTGATGATGTATCCATCACTAGGAGTAGTTCTATTCTCATTCAGTAAATGAAGGCTCAAATTTGTTATACTTTTGACATGATAGACTTAGGACTATTGAAGTACTATTTAGGTGTTGAGTTTTGGCAAGGTGATTATGTTGTATTCATGTCACAAAATAAGTATGCCAAATCATTTTTGGAAAGGTTTAGAATGATGGATTGTAATTAAACTCAAACACTTATGGAATTTGGAGCTAAAATTTCAATGACTTTGCTTCACCTTTGATCAATGAAACTGTGTATCAGTAGCTAGTGGGTAGTCTCATTTACCTCACTACCACTAGACTGGATACTTATTTTGTAGTGAGTTTTCTATCTCAATTCATGTCTAAACCATAGGAAGTACATTGGTTAGCTACAAAATGGGTATTAAGATATGTCAAAGGTACTCTTGACTTTGGCATACTATATGAGAAGTTTGTAGATTTTGAGCTTTCATGATTTTTTTACTCTGATTGGGTAGGATCAATAGATTCAAGAAAATCTACAATAGGCTATGTATTCACTCTTGGTTTAGAGTTTTCTCATGATAGAGCAAACTACAAAATATAGTGGCATTTTCTTCAATAGAAGTAGAGTATAAAGCTATGGTCAGTGTAGGTTGTGAAACTATGTGGATAAAGAAAAGCTTTAAGGATCTTCAATTTGAGTCATCAAAGCCTACTCTAATTTTTTGTGACAACTAGAGTGTTTTAAAAATGTTGAAGAATCTCCTATCCCATTTCAGGACCAAATGCATTGAGGTTCACCATCATTACATCCGATAGTTAGTTACAAATGAAGACCTCAGTCTCTTTTACTACCACACTATAGAGCAACTAGCTAATATAATAACCAAACCACTTAGTGTAGATAAGTCCATAAAATTTAGAGACAAACTTGGTCTTGTTTCTGGTTTTGTCATTAAGGGAGGCTATTAGCATAATTATGTATTTACCTTGGGTTATTGACTAAGGTAATTAGTCTTTCGTTAGTTTCCTTGCCCACTTGAGTTAAGAGGTTTGTTTATTTAATGGGCTTAACTACTTTCACACTAGTCGATGTTGGTTATTTTACCCACCCTTTTCACATGTTTCTCAGGTGGCTCATTTCTTTGCCTATAATAGGCCTTCTCATTTTATTAAGATATGGAATATATGCCATGAGTACAATCTGGTTCTTTCTCACTCTCTATGTTCTATCTAATACACTCAAGTATATTAGGTGGCTCCAAACCACTTGGGAATGCCAATCACTACAGATGGAGTAAGGCATGAAACTAGTGTGTAACCTAGAATATGATGTTTTACGTGTATAACATTGATAACAACATGGATTTTTTCATTACATCTAATCAACCAGTGTGTAAATGAGCATATGAAAACAATGTGTCATACACATGTCCCCAAATCTGATATACGAGCATATTGATTTTGGATTAAGTTGTAATAATATATATCTGAGTATCTAAAATATAAATGCAAATGGCTATGCCATGCATGATTCCCCCAATATGAGAAAACTAGTATGAATCTAAACTAAACTGGTATGAATCTGAGCTAAACTTAGCCAAAATTGGTAAATTTGTAACTGAACCTATGTAAACCTAGATTGTACCTACTATATGTTTTTAGCCAATCTAGAATTTTATGAAACTAAGGCTACTAGACAATAACACCATATCTTATAAAGTAGTGTCATGTAGCATCAATGTCCCAATTTAGATGCTAATGTTCATCTATTCTCATTTTTGTGTAATAGTATTGATCTTTGTGTCACTATTTTCCATTATATTTACTTGAGTCTGATTTCTGTAATTTGAGCCTGTGTGTTGAAAAATATATTATGAGTGCATTATGAAAATCTGATCTCTATGACAAACCCTTGTGAATTCCCCCTTTTTTTAGGGGATTTATTGAACTTGTGTAAGAATTATGCTAAAAAAAAAACTCTGCAAGATGTGTGTTAGTTGAAGCATATATGATATCTACATAATAATCTAATATAATATGCATATATAACATTAGAGTGTAAGATAATTTGAGTCTTAGTTTTGTAATATGCGATGTATGTTATGTCTAGCATTCACAAGGCTATCAATTTAGGTATAACAATGTATGTAATAGTAAATTTGACTAATATTTGAGTAGCTACCTAGGGGGATGGGGCATGATGTCCATCACAACACCCAAGTAGGAAGGGGAGATGCATAAGGTCCCTTGTGGCATCTAAAACTATAATGTGTAACAAGCAAGATACAAGTGTCATGGCCATGACACATACAATAAAACATGCATACAACACACATGACACATGCAAAGTAGACCAAGGGGCCATAATACAAGGGATATGAGCACATGCCACTAAATTTGACAAAATAAGACATACAAGGACATGTTTAAATATCCACATACACAAGTAAAAAGCAATTTGGCTTAGAGCCACATATAAGGACATGTTTAAATGTTTGCATACAAAATTAGGAAGGCACACACAAGGACATGGGCAGATGTCCATATCATACATACTATGAAGAGAGAAGTGGCATAGAGCCAAAGATCAATGGCATATTCAAATGCCCTTGAATATAAAAATCATAGAGATACAATCAATTATAAACTAGGAAAGCTAGAAATAAAAGCATTCATGAACATGTAATACAAATCTATGTAAGAGCCAAGATGTACATATATTGAGTCTAAAGTAGTAGTAGTCAGTAAAGAATCTGAGTAAGTGTCGCATGATCAATATCAAGATATAATAATGATAAAGCTGTGATGTAGTGTATAGAAAGATGTAACTTGATAATTGAAACTATGTATAGGGTGCCCCCAAATTAGCAAATGTGTCAAATGAAGAACCTGTGTATCGATGTATATGCCCCTAGTGGGTATATAATAGCAAATATGGATTAGTGTAATGGACCTGAATCCTATAGCAATCTGCAAGCACTTGACAAGAACAGGTAAACCATGTATGTGTGATAAAATTGACTATACTAAGATAGTTAGCGTATGTAGTGTTTGGAAAATATAAGAAATATAAACATGTCAATGCATACAATCTGTAATTTTATGTTTTTTGAGTAAATATTTGAATATTTTTTTATTTTTTGAAATATTGTATTGTTTTTATATTTTATGGATATAAGCTATGTATAAACAACATGAAAATGAAACCATCTACAAGGAGCAAGAGAGAAGGAAAGTATGTACAAGAAGGGATGAACAATATTAACTAATGAGTCTCATGGGAGACCAACTATCAATGTGGCCTATGTCAAATAAAGGAATAGTGATTATGTGTGTTGTATGAAAAGGTAATTGTGGTCCCAAAACCTATTGTATTGAGGGATCTATATCTGGCATTGCCTATGATGTGGTATTAGGAATTTGTGAAATTGACTGTGGTATTTTGTGAACTGTAGGGCTTTTAGGGACCCATCTGTTGGAAGATGTTGTAGCTAGCATATGTGCCTTATGTTGATAACCCTAAGAACTCAATAATACTGATCTCAGAAGAAAATGAGTAATTAAGGCCCTCTAAAATTTGTAACATATCTTTGAAATAGGGGTCTCTCTAATAATGGTCTCCATGGGAGAGTATGCATATGTGGCAACATTGTAGGATTAGATCTTATCTACATTGATGGATCCACTAAAATCTATGGTATACTGATAGGAACTATGCTCAGAGTTGTAATTAGTAATTATGTTATAACTGGTAACTATGGTTTAACTACCTATGGGATAGGTAGAGGATACTCATATGAAATACCCTCAACTGTGATCATATGATTTACATGTATATATTTTAGGTATCTATGCACAGTGGATGGGATGGCTTGTAACTTCTATATATATGGCTTACCCAATAACATGTCAAATGTGCATGTACTAGATACTACTAATAATCTAGTGGCCACATGTGCTAGTCCACCCTATCATGGAAGTATAATCTCCTCAATGGAGTTTTGAACATGGCTATTAAAACCATCAATAATTATCTATAGGAGAGATATCCTACTCTGAACACCCTAAATTTTGTAGAAGTGTGATAGTGCACATCCTAACAATTGACCTATTGTCAACCATAACACTTTGGATAGGATGATTATCTATGTAGGCTTGCACAAAGAGAGCATATAAATATGAATCATCATCAATAATATCTTGCTCTGAGAAAGTGATGAGCGGTCTAGATGTAACTATAGTATGGTATACACCAATCATATTATGTAGTGGGTGTGCAACCTCTGTAGTAGTGTGATATGATGTTGGTGGTGGATGAGCCTTATATCTGTAGTTAATACCTAAAGGGTCCTCTGCCTCATTTGTTATATTCTTTATAAATAGATATGAGAATATTTTCAATGCCTTATCTTCCATTTGTTGAACTTTGGTTGCTTCTGTGGGTGTGCCCACATCAATAATATTAGCCTTTATCAAATCTTGTATTTTATGATTGAAGTTGATGCATTGGATTTTTTGTATGGCTTGGTGCCCTATTATATTCATCAAATGCATTGGAATCATAGTTCTTTGAAAGAGGTCATGTCATATCAACCTCTTTGATGGGAGGGAGAGATATGGCATTGCATTCCAAGAGTTGTTGTAAAACATGTGTTGGAGGTTTTGGAAGGTTGGTGAAAACTCTATGTGGAGTAGTTGATAAAACCAGGCAAAAAGATAGCTATGAAGTTATGTTAATTGTGGTATTTGTATCACTCTTATTTTTAGTGGTCGTTACCTTGTATGGAGGCTTACTAAAACTCTTAGTAGTTGATTCTCATCAACTTGTATATTTTAATTTGCCCATAGAGAGAAGTTTGGCTTTTTTTCTTTCAATGTGTTGCATAAATATATGAAGGTTGGAAATTTCTTGAATAAGATAGCTTCGTATAATGCTGGTAGTAGGATATATTTGAACATGTCCTTGAGCTCTTTATCTGCCATGGGGATAGTCAACTTGGCCAATATGGTATTATATCATAAGACATAATTTGCAATAGCCTCATTTAATTTTTGTTTCAATTGTGATACTTGAGCACATAAAATCTTATCACTAATGTTTATTGAGAAGTGTGATAGAAACATATCTACCAATGGATTGAATGTGGTAATAGATTGATTCGACAGTTCATAGAACCACTATAAAGCATAATCATTTAGATTGCATGGAAACAACTTAGTGAGAAGCCAATCATTAGACATGTAGTCTAAACATGTTGCATGGAAAGCTCAGAGATGGTGATATGGGTCGCCCTTACCATTATATAATGTAAGCTTAGGTGTTATGAATTTGGATGGCAAAGGAGTTACCACTATATGATGTGTCAAAGGTGTATGTAAAATAACATGAGAATCCAAGGCATGTGATGGCCTAATGGCTCCATAAACAAGATGTAACACCTTAGCCTATGATTATGAACCTCTTGCATAAGGGATTGTACATTTGGAGAGGAGGAACTAGTCATAGGAGGTGTAGCTATCATTAAAGGTTGTTGAGTTACAATTAGTTGTTGTGTTAATTGAGTTGGCCCCATAGTAGTGTAATAATTTTATTATTTGGGGGAGTAGAAGATTGACCATTGTTTGATTTTTGAAGTTCTTCATGGGTAATATTGATAAGGTCATCTTACATATCTGAATGTTTGGAAATAAAATCTTGTAATTGTCTCTTATCAGTTTCATAAAATTAGTTATTGAATTATGTCATTGTAGGTTACGAGGTAAGAAAAAATAGTTGTATATTTTGAACCTTTAATAAATTTAATCTATGAAAGATTGCAGAAATCAAATACTAAAATAAATATGATATTCTAGAACTAATATCTGATCATATAAAAAAAAGGATACAAACCCTAAAAGCATTTAGAGTTAGGGTTTGAATAGTATTCAAAGTAAGTTGGGTTCACTAGATATTTTAGCCATTTAGGACTTAGTGAATGTAAATCCTATGTTGTTAAAGAGTTTAGTATAATAAATCAAGGTAGAAATATGCAATAAATATCATTACTAATTTGTTACAGAGTTAACTAAATTTAACCTTTCTAAAAATATCAATAAATAATGTAAATAATAACTTAGTTGGAAAATAATTGAGACAAATGATCTGGAGGCTAAAAATTGAGGCAGAGATTAGTCTAAGTGTCTCAAATTGGATCCAGGTATCAAAACCTCTCCTAGACAATATTTCCCTAATTAGACAGTAGCACCCTATGGCACTAGTATAATTATTTTGGTGGTAGTGTCCTCTATGTAAGATTGTCCTGAGCTTCTTGGTGTAGCTATGTTTGGATCTATAGGGTTTGTTCTTACGTAAACGAGTTTAAAAACCATTTAGATGGCCTAGTTTGACTAATTTTATGATCAAACCTTAAGTTTCCATGTTGTTAGGGCATCTATTTGATACAAGCCAAAAAGTGTGTTTGTTAGTGGGGTAGGATAGACATCTTCAACACCCCATTATAATGAGAGTTGCCTACATACCAATACTTTGAAGAAAGATCAAGCCCAATGTAGTTCTCACCACCTAAGTGTTGGTACACGTGCAAATGAAGCTAGTAAGATAGTTGAATTGAGTGCTTTGAATGTGTTTGAGACTAAAAATCTAAGTAATTTGAGCTTAAGAATGTTGTAGATGGTAGTATGCAGAAGTAGGGCTGAATAGGAATTAATAACCTTAATTATGCATAAATTGTTTTGAGTTTGCATATGTAATTTGCATTTAATTTCCATCTAGTGGTTAGAGGGATAAAATTCATATATATATATATATATATATATATATATATATATATATATATATATATATATATATATATATAATTTTGGTACTTGTGCAGATGTTAAAAGTGGTTTAGGCCTATTGGGTGAATATTTCATCGGCCAGCTAACTGGTGACCAAAATAGTTCCTATCACCACAGCATAGGGAGATTGGTCGTCCAATGTTGCAGGTTTACCACATCCAAAGGGGACAAATCTCTCCTCTCATCAAGGGGAGGTTCCCTATTAAATATACGGAGCTATATACAATATAAATAAGTTGAAAGTAAGACACAAGAGTGAGACAAACCATCCATCTCTCTTCTTTCAAAGATGATGCACACAGACAAAGGAGAAAATCTTGGCTATAACACTGAAGGCACTTCTCTTCTTTCAGAAGTGTCCTTACAGGAAATAGGAGTTTCTTTCAGATAGTGAAATAACCAATGATCAAAAGGGGTGTAGTAATAGCAGGATGAAATAGAGTGCAAAGTCTCCACCTCAATTGCCCAAAGAGTATATCACAAAGGATAATGGGGGCACAAAGTCACCCCAGAATCCTCAACACAAAAAGAAAAGGAAAACACAGATTGAAATCAATTGTGAAAGCACAAAGTCTTCCCACAATTAGTATTAGGACACTTCCCTATTACCTTCACTAATTTTGCGTACCAAATTAAATGAATAAGGACACCTTCAGATGACATAAGTCAGAACAACACAAAGTCTGGAAAAACCTACTTTCTCATTCAAATAACAAGGAAAATGAAATTACAACCTGAGCTCAAAGTCTCAGTCTTCTTCTTTCAAAATGGGTAGAGTTTCATTGTTGTAAAACGAAAGTCCCCTTTGTAACAAATGAGAGATTATAATATATAGCGCTCTAAGAAAGACTTGGGCACTTGTTTTCCATTTGGACCATGCTATGCATTCAATCCCTTGAATGCATTTTAGGTTTGTCAAAGGACTGCATTGAAAATAGGGCAGCTATCTTAACTATGGCATGTCATTTCATCCCATACGTCTTCTCTCAAGTTTGGATCATCTGGTCTATCCCCTCTGATGTCTGCGCAGCTGTCCATTTATCTTTACTTCATGGAAGGAAAAAATAGGCCGCATCCTTAAATTGCAAGCCAAAATACCTGCTTAGTGGACTATTCCACCTATTGAAATTACTTTTGCACAGACATTTTAGGCTTTTCCTTCTTTTTGCTTTTGTCTTTTCCAGCTTTGTCTCTTCCTACTGCGATTTGAGCTATCAAGCTATCTTTTCAGCCAGTCACTTGGTTCTTCCTTTAAGTTTCGTGCTTTATTTGAATTTCAATAAATATTCCCTTACCTTAAATTTGATGACTGCAAGAATGTCATTGGTTGACTGTTTCAATGGTTTGGGCAGCCTTCTCAGCTCCTTGGTTCAATCACTTTCTTGTTTAAATCGCTTTATTGGTCCTTGGTTGAACCATCGCTTTCATTTGAACTTGCCTTTGGAATCATCCATGTTGCTTCTCTCTTTGCTTGAGGCCACCTTTGAACTTTTGAACCATTGAACTTTGAACTCTTTCGGTTCAAAGTTTAATCAGTTCATTGGTTTATTCTGTGTCTTGCTCAAACATTGCTTATTTTATCTTTCTAATCTTTGGTTGAACCTTTGAACCTACTGATTGAACCAACTTTGGTTCAACGGTTCAATGGTTCAATAGGCTCATCCTTCGTTATTTAGCGAAGTCCTTTTGATTTTTTGCACCAAGCGCATTGAACCAACTTGGTCATTGAACCCATTGAACCTTTGAACCAAAGTGGTTCAAAGTTTAATGGTTTAATGCCTTTGTCCTTTATCATTTGCCGATTGAACTCTTTTAATTGAACCGAGGCGCTGAACCAATCCTGGAAATGATTGAGTGTTAGAAGCTTGTTCTTTTGACTGAACTTGCCTGCAAAAGCTTTTTTAACCTATTGAACCAATGAATCCCTTCACGAAAAAAGCGTAGAAATGAGGAATTTGAAAGCTCAGAACAAATTTTGAGAAGGGAAGAGAGAAATTTTGGTCTGTAGGTTGTCCCAAAAATGAGTGGCATTTTTCGAGGACAACAAAGTCGATCCTAGGAGGTCTAAGATTTGAAAAGGTATCTATTTGTGGAAAAAGGAGGAAAAGCATAGTAACCCAATATTGGGACACTAACACCATGTGGCACTAATGTCCCTATTATGGTGCTAGTGTCTAAGTGGCAAAACCCTATACACGAAGGGCCAGGATGCAAGAATGAGGGTCTAGGATTGCTTTAGGGATGCATATGGCCCGCATGAAGATTGGATAAGTGTGAAAATAGGCTATAAGATAGGTATAGGGCTAAGATAGGGATAGGTGGTCTCAAGTAGCACTCTTAGCACTCAAGTGTCACTTTTAGGTGATTACAGTAGGCCAACCATTACCCAATCCACTAATTCCACAAGTTTCTCATTTATCCTAATACATGAGACCCATATAACTAACTAAGAGGAACGTGTGCCACATGTTGACATCTTGATCAACCCATATACATTAATATATCATATCCCTAAGTACATAGCATTTTTCATATATGTTTGTTTTTGTATTGGTTGCTTTTGAGACTTCTTCAATTTTTTTCTAAATAGAGATATTTTGCATAGGTGCAATAATTGTAGATGTGTTTTGCTCTTGAATAGATGTATCAATAAAATATGATGGTGTATGGGGTGGATAAGGTACCATATATTGTAGGAGTACTCATATGTAATTCCTAAAATTGTGGCCACTTAGATGTAAGGAATGTACTTTAGGCATCTATGTATCATAGAAGGTACAACATAGTGTTTTTGTAACCAAGGGCATCCCAATATCATTTCAAAGACCCCATTTTGAACTAGAACTATAAAATGATGGATAATATAGTAGGACCCATCTAAAGAGGCAATATGATGTATCCCAAAGTAGTTTGTTATTTCCCTTTGAAACTTTTGACACTTTTAGATGTAATTTATATGTCATGATGTGTGTAACCCAATGAATCGAGTAATGCCATTGTACATGTATTCTTACTTGATCCATTATCAACTAATACACTATGAATGGGTTGTTGATCAATATATGCTCATATACATAAAGCATGATAATCAAAAATATCATCCACTATCTCATTATCATCAAAGGTGATCATAGGATGTGGTTGAGCATTTTGAATAATTGTAGTGATAATTCCATCTAATGGATGATCATATGAATCAGGAGGTGGGTATGCATTATAAGTATGATGCATTTTTGAATTATCTTTGCTTTCCTTATGATTTGGAAATTACTCACTGAAATTTTTTAATTTGTCATTTTCATTTTGTTGAGGCCTAGTTTCCTCTATAGGAATGCCTAACTCAATGACATTATGATAAGATCTTCAATAAGGTGCTTGAGTTTGAAACATTTGTTAGTAGAGTGATCATTGTTTCTATCATAATCACAATATGCATTTCTATCAAATGATTTACCTTGAGGTATACTCATGTCAACCTCTAGTGGTGGAGGTAGAGTAATAATATTGCACTCAAGTAACTTTTATGGAAATCTATGAGACGTTTGTGGTGCTTTATAGAATCACCTTATTGGTTGAAAAGCTTGTTGGAAGGTTAATAAATAACATTAACTATGATCTTTGTATCACATTTACTATATATTGGCTTAACTATGTAAGCTTTGAAACTTTGTTGTAAAGGTTGAAATGCATGTAGGTGCATATTTGAGCTTGTTCAAAGAAAGAAGTTTGACTTCTCTTTCTCTTATTAGATGGAAAAGTTCCTCAAATGATTTGAATTTATTGATTTTTTTTATTACTATGGTTAAAAGTATGGATGTTTTTGGCTAAGGTCTCTAAACCCTAGGATAAGTACAAATAAAAAGGATTCAAAGGTCTACCAAGGTCCACAAGAGAGAAAAGAACAAACAAGGATAGAAATAGCTAAAACACAACCTAGAAACAACAACAAAAACACCCAATAAAATGCCAAGATCTAAAAGCAACTGAAATTGAAGCTGAGGCCTAATCCATGTCCAAATTTCTAGAGTCATCTTCCCAACAAATTTTAATTCTTTTGAGATTTGAATTGATTTTTAAAAGCAAATTTTCTTTGTCAACATCTTTATGGCACATGCTGCACTTAATCTATTTACATTTGCCTTTACTTGGGGTCTTAATGTCAAAAAAATCTTATGGGATCTAAGATTTTCAACATTTTGAATTCCCTCATTCATAACAGCCTTGCTACAATTCTCTAGGAAGCTAATATTATTTTTTAGCTTATCATTTTCATTTTCAAGCATTTCAACCTTTGTTTGGAGGCTCTGTATTTGATGATTAACATCCTTAATGGAACTATTTTGAACCAATCTATAATTTTCCTATTGCAAATATTTGACTTTCCCTTTGAGGTATGTCAGTTACCTCATGAACCAACACATGATGGACTTTTGGAGGTCCAGTGATTCAATAATCTTGTTTGAGTTTTAATTCCCTTTCAAAGAACTGACTAAATTATTGAAATCTTCATTTAAAACATGAGGATGCTTACCAGTAGAAATTTTTCCTTTCTCCTTGGAGTCTTCCCTTCACTTCATTTTTTTAGAATTATTTTACTTGGGTTGAGTAGTCTTGATAGCTCCGCCTAGGTCCTTTTGATTAGTTACATCGTCAGGACCAGTCATATCTTCTTAGTATACCTACAAAATGTCCTATTTTACCATTCTTATCTGAAGACTTGAGAGACATAGGGTTTTCCTTAGCCAGACTCCTCAGATGCTTTTTGATACCACTATGTTAAATTTTAATAGGTTTAACCTCTAAACCTTTGGAAGCTTTGACCTTTATGCCCTTGGAAGCTTTAACCTCAGTACCCTTGGAGATGCTGCCAGGATACTTGATCCATACCTTCTTAATATTTTCGATGTCCACATGTTTATCTACAAATTTTTTAGTCTAAGTATTAGGTATTTCTAAATTTATTTGATTTATTCCCTTTAAGTACTTGTGAATGAGAAATATAATCCCTTCATGTCTAGGAGCAAGGTAATTACCCTTTTTATATTTTAAGATGGAGGATTCTAATGAGAGAAGAATGTAGAAGGGAAGGCTCATTGGAATAACATGACTAAAATAGTTTAAAAAAATAAAAATAGACCATATAATAATGTTGAACCTACCTTAAGGTGTGATGTATTGCATTAGATGCAAAGCAACTTCTCCAAATGGCCTTGGCAATGATTTGTGGTCAAATCCATTATGAAGACTCTTTGGAGATTCTCCTTCTTATAGAAAACTCTCCCCATTTTTTATAATCCTTAACTATTTTCTATATTTTGTATCCTATATCTCCAACCGCATAACATGTGTTATCATCTCCTCTATGATTTTCAGCAAGACCCCATTGATGTTAAGCGTTATATCTTCCAAATCATTTACGATGAGAGTTGAAACGTGTCTGTCATGCCCTTCAATTTTCTTCATAAACCTTATGAATCCCCTAATTTACATAGCCTCACAAATAACCTCATTATTTTTTACTTTTTTTGGCATTTTTGGCGCTATCCTTTTAGGTAATCCAATATTAACCACTTGATCTCTAAAATAGTGGAACTTAAGTCTTTCCCAAAGCTAATTGACTGATAAATGGAAAATCCCTAAAGTTGTCTTCTTGCTGCCTTTGGTATTAGATATGCATCCTTGAATTGTGTTTCCCAATTCTAGAAGCTTCTCAATGAGACTAAAAAACAGAATATTTAAAAAGAACTTAATCAAATAAAGACTAAGACTATAGAAAATAGGTCTAAAGTTCCAATAGGCCCTATGACTATGCTTGGGGAAGACCCCATATCCTCAAGTATTTTGTTCATTACAAATACCTTCTCCCTTAATCCTCTAAATAATGTCTTAAGAAAGATCTTCAATGTCCATCCAATTAGTCAAACCCAAGGAGGCCATGCCCCTATTAGTGAACTAGTCAACTATCATGTTTCTTTCATGATATACATGTTGGATAGGCACCTATTCCCTGGAATCTAGAATAGATATGGCTTTATCCACTACTTGCTTAATAAACTAACTAATATCATTTTTCCTTGATAGACAATTTATTATATTTATAAAATCTCCTTCTATTATGATTATTTGAACTCCTAGTTGTTGAGCCAGTTTTAGACCCCACAAAGCAGCAAGGGCTTCAACCTAATGATTAGATTTAATTCCCATATCTCCAATATAAGCCACCACAAAATTTTCATGTTGATCTCTTAATATACCTACTCCTCTAGTTGGGCCCGGGTTACCTTTGAAACCTCCATCAAATTTGAGATTTAAATAGCCTAAAGGTCGAGGTTTCCATTTAGTTCTTCTTATAATCTGATCTCTAGGATCACTCTTTCTAAGGCTAGTAGGATCAATTTGCCAGTTAAGAGCTGGTAGATGTTAAAATGGTAGCAAAATTTTATGTTTCTCATTAGGAACTATCTTGAAGTTTTCAATAACAAACTCAAATATTCTTTTGGATATAATTTTACTAACACATTTTTTATCTCTAAAAATCTTGTTGTTGCATTCTCCCCAAATGCCCCAGATGATGTGTAACAATAAGAGCTTCTATAATTTTTTAAGAAGAACATTATGAAAAGGACTCTCTAATAACTGCCACAATTCCAATAGAGAACCAATGAATACTGTTGACATAGTGGATTGCACCTTGGGCAAGAGGCCGAGCTCCTGCCTTCCACACGTAATAATGGAAACTCCCCTCTCACCTGTGGGATTGGCGAAGCTAGGGGGAGAGTCTCTAGATAAGGGCTAGCTCCCTTTGATGAATCTTTTAGGTCCTAGACTTCCTACTGCTAACAATAAATGAAAAAAGGGGGGGGGGGGGTTGAAAAGGGAGAAGGATGCTGAAAACAAAACCTAAACCTAAACTAAAAGGCGATACACCAAAAAAGTTGATACACTTAGCCCAAACATACACTTTTCACCAAGAAGAAGCTACCATACACTTCATCTGATGTGGGACACTCTTTTGTATCAGTGATTCAGGGGTCTATAGAGATACAAGGATGAAGAACTATCAAAGGTGTTTTGAGACACACTTTGGTAGCCTATTCACATGCGCCTATATTCCTGTTGTAGACACTTCTGGCAGACCTGTAGAAGAAGAAACTTCACAATGCACTAGACATGCTGAAATCATTATGTGAAAAGCATAAAATAAATTGACTTAACACAAATGAAAAACATAGACATATGCGTGAGTGCAAGTTCAAATGGAGGTAAGAATTGCTTAGTCTTGATTCAAGGTAAAAATTGGCAGAGTCCTGCCTTACAAACCCAGAGATTTTTGGGCAGAGTTTTGCCTTCCAGGTTAAGAGATTAATCCCCTACAGAAATGAGAAGTTTACAATATATAGAAAGAGGAGAAGTAAAGGTACCCCTTTGGAAAAGACTTTGGCACTCTTGACAAGCTGGCCCATGTGCGTTTGTGAGCATCAAGAAGAGGAAGTCACTGTTGCTGATGTTATTCTTCTAGAAAAGGCCTACTGGAACCATGATGTGTAATCACTGATCTTGACTTTGGCATTCAAACATTAATGTGAAATCATGGGCCGTGCCTCTTTTCTGTAGACAAGATTGCTCCTTCCACATATTCATGCAGTTTGTCTGCTTATAAATGCAAAATGGAGAAAACAAGTCGCATCACTTACTGTTCACATCATTTGATGACCACTTAACAAGCACTATTCCAACTACAAAAATGAATCCCTAAGTTGACACCTCTTCTTTTCGACCTGGACTATTTGTCCACTTCTGCACTTTGTCTTTTCCTAACTTTGTCTCTTTCTGGCTCCTTTAGCCTTCGAGCTATCTTTTTGGTGGGTCGCTAAGTCCCTTGGGCTCTTCTATAAGCTTTTCAAAATCAACGGCTATTTCACTACCTTAAATTTGACATTTGCACACCCATCACTATGTTTGAACTTCCAATGGCTAGTTTGTCATGCTTGATTTTGACGTCTTCGGGCCCGTCACCTATTGGAAATTCTTCAGCCTTTCCCTTTTTCTCAGCTACTTGTCACTTCCCTTTCTGTCAGGCTTCTTGTTTTGAACCCTTCAGCTTTTAGAGAAGTGTCCCTTCATTTTGGTTGAGAGTCCCCCATGAGGGCACCCGCCCTTCGGGGTCCTTCGGCGGCCTTTTCTCTTTGGCTATTTTCTTGCGGACACTTTTCCACAGACATTTTCCAGTGGAATTTTTTCTCGTGGACAAAAAGTCTGCAATAATTATCTTGCTCATTCCTTTAGAGACTTTCTCTCAGGCTTCTCCCGCGGCTTTCTGAAATTTCTTCAAACTTTTATCTGAAGGAATTCCTTCGAACAAAAAGTTTGAAAGAAATCACTTTTTGCTTTTGTCTCAGTCTTTCTTTACTCATAGCCTTTTCGAATTCCTTTAGATTTTTTGTCTGAAGGAATTCCTTCAAACAAAATATCTGAAGGAATTATGCCTTTGTCTTTTCTCTCGACTGCCTTCGAAAAGTGCCTTTCGAGAAAATTGGAAACGACCCTTCCAAAGGGTACTTCCTTTGCCTTAAACAAATTTTTGAAGGAAATTTACCTTTTCAAATTTTGTCTGTGGCTTCTTTGTAAATTTTCCCTGCCCTCAGCAAGGGCACTTGAGTCCTAAACTGCCCTCCGTGAGGGCACTTGAAATAGTCCATTTTGTGCCTAAGTGTCGAGAACTCGTTTTTGCCTGTAGAGTCCGTAGAAAGCTTCCCTACATACTTTATAGAAATGCCTATGGAGTCCGTAAAAATGTTTGTAGAGTCTATAGAAAATAAAGGCCTACAGAGTCTATAGAAACTCTCTATAGAGTCCATAAAAATGGGCCTACAGAGTCTGTAAAAGCTCTAAGACTTGTGTAAAAAAAATGAACTGGCTCAAAACAAAAGGGAAAGAAGGGGACCAATTTTAGCCTGTTAGACCAAAAATGGTCAACAAATTGGTGACTCCCAGGGGAAGCATGCCTGCTATGCTTAGAAACTAGTTGCCTTAATGTCCATTGGGCAGTGAGTCAGAACGCAACTTAAAAGGTCAGCAACAGCCCTGATAGATCCAATAATCAATCATGAAGCTTTTACCCCACACACAAAGGAAACACTCACAAGGCTAAAAACACTACTTGTACAAACTACACTTAGGGAAAATAGGAAAGAAAACTGAAAGCAAACTACTATGTACAGCTAACCAGGTATATCTGCCTCCCTCCTGGATCAAAGGGGAAATTTCTTAAGTTCCCTTCCTGGATAGGAAACTTATGGTGCTAGACAAGTGGCTGAATGGAATGGAGACTTGGTGACCTGCTCCTCTTGCATGCCACCTTAATTGGCTTGAATCCGAGTGGATCAAAATCAAACACGCTTCCAACATATATGTACTATTCTTGTTCTTGGAAGCTTGTTGAATGCTAGTCCTTCATGTTGGTGCATTTCACCAAGAAATTGATGGTTGTTGGCTCATCACCATAAGCCTTTTGATATCCATAGTCCCTTTGCAATGCATCATGGTCTGACTCATTTCCTTCTACTTCATTGAAGACCCTATCAAACTCATCCTCTGCTCCCTCAAGGCTTTCTTGAAGAAGGGCGATTGTTGTGATGTCTAAAATGGAATCAAAAACTGATTGCTCATCCCATAAAACATCACCTCTTTATTCATATCTCTCTTCTTCAAGGCTTTCCTCAAGGTGAATCGGCCTCTCCTTTTCCTACTCAAGGATCAGAGTCTCTAGTTGTTCAAAGACATTCATTAGATCCTCTTCCAACTCAAGCTCCTCAGCATAGTCATCCTCCTCATCAAAGTAACAAGGAAGTTCATCAAGCAAGGGAGGAGAGAGCTCACCATGCTTACATTCCTCTTCATATTGCTGGAACGTCCACATGTATGCATGACCTGCATCTTCTCAATTACTGATGATGTCTTCACAAGGAGCATCGATGATGATTTCTTCTTCATTGTCGCTTATGATAGCCTCTTAGATAACTACAGATTGGAGCTTCTTTTCCTTACTCGCCTCCTACAAAATAGGTTCCTCGTTGAGAAGGGGTGAAGTGAAAAAACCATGTGGAAGAGGAGGTAGTCCTTGAGCTAGAATCAAATGATTCTCCTCTTTTCATTTGGCCAGTACTTCATCTATATCAAGTGTGGCCTGACAACTCTCTTGGAGGTGTGTAGATGGAGTGTGTTCAGATAGGTCCATCACATGTTGGCTGAGGAATCTCACTTTGGATTCTAACTCTGAAATTCTCCTGGCTATATCTTCCTAGAAGAGCCTTTCCTGGAGGTCACCAGCATTGTCATGATGAGTAAGAATAGCTTCAAGAGAGATGTGCTGGTTCATGACGTTCCCTCCAAAGGAAGATTCACAATCTAAGGAATTTAAAAGGTTCGTCTCCATGGGAGGTTGCTCTAGTTCCCTTTGATGTTTGAAGGCTAGGTGTACTGGGTTAAGAGAGGATTGATTGATGCATCAGATGAGCTAGAATAAGCAAGTGTTATCTGATAAAAAGGATTTGGTGCACAAGAGGGGGCTTTCTTTAGAATAGAAAGGGGTACACAAGGTTGACTCAATTGAATGAATGGACTCTTCCATTTTGCTACCTCCTCCTCTATGGATTGCAAGCCCTGAGCTTGCCTGAACAAACACTCCTCTTTGTACATTAGCTCTTGTTGATATCTATACCACTCATCTAATATATCTATTTCCACCACCTGCTTCTCAAACTCCAGTGCTACTTCCCTTATTGTTGAAGGGCAACTAGGAGAGTTGCTTGAGGTGATTGCATAAAGATCCTTAGCTTGATTAAAACCATATGAAGGAATACAAGACCCATGATTTTGTGCAAAGGAATTATACATACAAAAAATAAAATTTCTTGATGTCACCCAGACTGCGTAACCAACTGATTCAACTCGAAGTCGCCATTGGTATTGGTAAAAAAGCCTCTAAAGGCTGGTTGGTCGAAGAACACACCAAAAATTCTTCAACTCTTTGGACACAACTTGTCCTAGTTGGTCCCACCGAGCGTGCCAAAAAATTGTTGACATAGTGGATTGCACCCTGGGTAGGAGGCCGAGCTCTTGCCTTCCACACGCAACAATGGAAACTCCTCTCTCACCTGTGGGATCGGTGAAGCTAAGGGGAGAGTCTCTAGATAAGGGCTAGCTCCCTTCGATGTATCTTTTAGGTCCTGGATTCCCTACAGCTAACAAATAAATGAAAAGGGGGGAATGAAAAGGGAGAAGGATGCTAAAAACAAAACTTAAACCTAAACTTAAAAGGTGATACACCAAAAAAGTTGATACACTCAGCTTGAACATACACTTTTCACCAAGAAAAAGCTACCATACACTTCATCTGATGTGGAAAACTCTTATGTATCAGTGAGTTAGGGGTTTGTAGAGATATAGGGAGAAAGAACTATCAAAGGTGTTCTGAGACACACTTTGGCAGCCTATTCACATGCACCTATATTCCTACTATAGACACTTCTAGCAGACCTGTAGAAGAAGAAAATTCACAATGCACTAGACATGTTGAAATCATTATGTGAAAATCATAAAAGAAAATGACTTAACACAAAAGAAAAACATAGATATATGCGTGAGTGCAAGTTCAAATGGAGGTAAGAATTACTTAGTCTTGATTCAAGGTAAAAACTGGCAGAGTCCTGCCTTACAAACCCAAAGATTTTTGGGTAGAGCTTTGCCTTCCAGGCTAAGAGATTGATCCCCTACAGAAATGAGAAGTTTAAAATATATAAAAAGAGGAGAAGAAGTAAAGGCATCGCTTTGGAAAATACTTTGGTGCTCTTAACAAGCTGACCCATGTGCGTTTGTGAGCATCGAGAAGAGGAAGTCACTATTGTTGATGTCATTCTTCTAGAAAATGCCTGCTAGAACTATGATGTGTAATCACCGATCTTGACTTTGGCATTCAGACATTAATGTGAAAGCATAGGTCATTCCTCTTTTCTGTAGACAAGACTGCTCCTTCCAAATATTCACGCAGTTTGTCTACTTATAAATGCAAAATGGAGAAAATAGGCCACACTGCTTACTGTTCACGTCATTTGATGATTGCTTGGCAAGCACTATTCCAATTGCAAGAATGAATCCCTAAGTTGACACCTCTTCTTTGCCACCTGGACTTTTTGTCCACTTCTACACTTTGTCTCTTCTTGGCTTTGTTTCTTTCTGGCTCCTTCAGCCTTCAGGCTATCTTCTTAGTGGGTCGCTGAGTCCCTTGGGCTCTTCTTTAAGCTTTTCAAAATCAATGGCTATTTCACCACCTTAAATTTGACATTTGCATACCCATCACTTGTTTGAACTTCCACCGACTAGTTTTCCATGCTTGATTTTGACATCTTCGAGCTCATCACACCTTGGAAATTCTTCAACTTTTTCCTTTCTCTCAGCTACTTGTCACTTCCTTTCTATCAGGCTTCTTATTTTGAACCCTCTAGAAGGGAAGGTGACCCTTCAGCTTTTGGAGAAGTGTCCCTTCATTTTGGCTGAGAGTCTCTCGCAAGGGCACTTGCCCTTCGGGGTCCTTCGACAGCCTTTTCTCTTCAGCTATTTTCCTACGAACACTTTCTCACAGACATTTTCCCCATGGACATTTTCCCATGGACATTTTCCTGCAGACATTTTCCCACTGAGTTTTTTCCCGCAAATAAAAAGTCTGCAAGAATTGTCTTGCTCGTTCCTTTGGAGACTTTCTCTCGGGCTTCTCCCACAACTTTCCCAAATTTCTTCAGACTCTTGTCCGAAGGAATTCCTTCAAACAAAAAGTCTGAAAGAAATCACTTCTTGCTTTTGTCTCGGTCTTTCTTTACTCATAGCCCTTCCAAATTCCTTTCAACATAAAATTTGAAGGAATTATGCCTTTGTCTTTTCTCTCGACTGCCTTCAAAAAGTGCCTTTCGAGAAAATTGGAAATGACCCTTCCGAAGGGTACTTCCTTTGCCTTAAACAAAATTTTGAAGGAAACATACCTTTTCAGCTTTTCTCCATGGCTTATTTGCAAATGTTCCCTGCCCTCTGCAAGGGCACTTGAGTTCTGAACTTCCCTCCGCGAGGGCACTTGAAATGGTCCATTTTGCACCTAAGTGTCGGGAACTCATTTCTGCTTGCAGAGTCTGTAGAAAGCTTCCTTGCAGACTTTGTAGAAATGCTTGTGGAGTCCATAGAAATGCCTACAAAGACCTTAGAAATAAAGGCCTATAGAGTCTGTAGAAACTCTCTGCAGAGTCTGTAGAAATGGGCCTGCAGAGTCTGTAGAAGCTCTAAGACTTGTGCACAAAAAAAATGAACTGGCTCAGAACAACAGGGAAAGAAGGGGACCGATTTTGGCCTATTGGACCAAAAATGGTCAACAAATACCCAAATAACATTGAATTTGAGAATAAAAAAGATCCAAATTAATTGTGCATAAGGGCAATCCACAACCATATGAAAAACAAATTTATTGTCATTTTGAAATAGGATGCATCTATTAGTCAAAATGTAACCTCTTTTTCTTAAATTATCCATAGTTAAAATTTTGTTTTAGACTAGCACCCATAAAAAGAAGTTAATTTTAGGTATCAAATATTTATCCCAAATATTTTCCCAATTATTGATGATTCTAGGAATTTGATCCAATAAATTGTAACTAGATTTCACTTGGTATTGACCATTAAATGACTCCTTTCAAACAAGTTGATCATCATTGTTGTGTTGGATAATTGTCAATGATGTCATGATGATTTCATGGAGGTTTCTAGATGAGTGGATGAAGTGACTTGATAGTCTAAGTGACAATGATAAAGTGTGTAATGTGTTTGTCATAGTATGCTTGAAGGAGGCTTGGTTGATCTTAAGTTTTGACATCGTTTGAGATGATTAGGTATGAGTTTGAAGTATTGTGCAGGTGAAAGGGGTCCTATCAGATGTCAAGAATGATTTTATTTATTTTTTTCATGATTTTATTTCATTTGGTTGATCATTTTATAGACATTTTGGGTCTAGTGGTAGAAAATTTGAGTAGGTAGTTTGTTGATGTCACCATTGCCACATGTGGATGAGTCAAGGGAAGTTGGTCATATGGTTGTGATAAAATGTAAGATTGGTTGATATATTATAACTTTAAGGTCATGTGATGAATTGAAACATAAGATATGTAAGTGAAAAGTTGGGCTCCTAGGCATTTTGACAATGTTTTCCCATACTTAGCTAAATCTGCAATGTGGCAAGAAAAGCTGAGTAGGCATGTTAATGGTATTATATTTTACACGCATGAACGTATCATGAAAAAATGATCATATGATTTTATTAAATTTTGTAACTATTTTATTTTCACTAAGTTTTAGGTCATGCAATGAATTTCATCAAAAGATATGCATGTGTAAAGTTGGCCTTCTAGATAGTGCTTGACATAGTTGGCTCTATGGAAGAAAAATCTGAGTGAGAAGATTAATGGAGTTGTATCTCACACATGAAAATGTTTCATGATAATTTTGGCACATTTTTGGATTCACCTATGAATTAATATAATATGGTTAAAAATTGAGATCATGCAAGTGAGCGAGGTAAAAGATATGATTGTGCAAAGTTAACCTTTTAGGTAGATAACAATGGTCCCCATACTTAGTCTATTTTGAATGATGTTAAATATCAAGACCAAATGGAGATTTAATGGATCATGGGTGATAAAATGAATATGTATGGTTTATGTTGATTCAAATGGGTCAAAGTTTTTGTTGTTTAATGAAGTTAAAGATCGAGCTCCTTATAAAAGGATCAACAAAGCGTATTTGTTCCAAGGTGTCAGGAAGCAATGAGATGGGGACAAGTGTTTGAAGTTTAATGTTGAGAAGAGGTAAATATCAAAATTATTATAAAATATAGTGGTGAGTGGATGTTCATATATATATAGATCAACAGTGCATATTGAGTAAAATGATTTCAAGGTGTCCAATGTTTAACACAGATAAAGACCATGCTACGTATAGGCAATCAACGAAGTGCATTAAGTCAAATATTGAAGATGAAGATCCAATGATGAGATATGAAAAGTAAAGTTTGAGATCCTTACAATAATATATATGGTGCATTTTTAATCTAATATGAGAGGACATGATATGTAATCAAAGTGACTAAGGTTTAACTGTGACCGTTTGCATTTGAATATTTGAATCTTACAAATGAAAAACTAGTGCTTTGTATTTTGGCTATAACTTTTGATCTAAGATGAATTTGCTCGTAGTGTAAAAATTAAATTGTAGAAGACTCAAAGGTGAATTTGTAAATATATATTTTAAGGTTTGAAAGTGTGTACAGTCAGAGTTATAAGTGTCCAAAGATGACTATATGTTTGATTATGTTCTGCAAATGACTCGAGAAGGATAATTGAGTTCGTCTTGATGATATCTAGATGTCTCATGATGAATTATATATTAGAGAGTGTTTTAAAATCCATAATGATAATTTTTTTGGTAATTTAGGTTTGACCAATCTATATTTTGTATGATCAAAGACATAGAAGTTGACTGTGTTTGTTAAATACACTGGCAGTTTGAGTGACCATTTTGCAGAAGTAAGTTGAAGGTGTTATGAGTAGAGTTGAAGAATAAAATGAGCATGAAGATGTTATATAAGTATATAAGGCTTATAATAAGTAATTTTTTTCATGATATTATTTTGATCAGATATGAAGAGTTTAAATATATTGACTATATATGACTAGTCTGACTAGTCATATTGTGTATGTTATTTTGCATGCTTAAAACATGTGTTGATGTGTCTAAAATAAATGGAGGTATATTTGAGGTCCTGAAGGGTTAACCCATGTGATATAATTATATGGATATGTGAAACATTTTATTAGTTCGTTTAGATGTTTGAGACTGTGTTTTTTGTGTATGAAGACCTGAAGAGCTAAGAGACCTAATAGGTAGATATAAGTGTGGAGTTGGTATTCCAGATGGCATGGAAACATGTGGGATTGAGAAAGGGGATATTGGAGATATGTTTGATATGTTAAAATCTTTGGTAAAGTATGAAGGTGGTCCAAGTAGTCTCACATGTAATGTGTGAGTATGAAGGCCTAATGGTTTTAGGTCTCACCAAGACCTAATGGTGGTTTGGAGGTAATGAGGCATTGGCCAACCTATGGAGTATGTGGTTCTTACATGTAATATGTATGAGGACCTATTTCAAAGTTGTAAAAAGTGTGGTAAGCATCTTGGCCAACCAAGATGGGTTATACCAAGAGCATGGTTTATGTACAAGGCCTGTTTGGCCTATTAGTTCTTGTTGTACAAACGTGGAGTCAAGTGAAGGAGAGAACCTTTGAAAGAGAAGGTATAGGTTAGTGAGGACCACTAGCAAGTGAAGAGGATAAGACATGATTATTTGATCAAGGTGATGAAGGTGATCACATAGGTCATTGGACCTAATAAGCCTAGAAGAGGAAGAATGAATGAGTATGCTCAAGAGGTTATTTGAGAGAGTGTGTGTGGTGAGCAAAGGCAAGGTGAAGGTTGTGTGTGCCCAATGGATGGGTTGAAGGGTAGATTAGGTTGATAATGGTGTGTATGAATTGTAGGTTATATTTATGATGTCATAATAGTGCTCTTATAGATTTAAAAATTAAGTGTGAGTGAAGAGTTGAAGAGTGGGGTTAGTTGGGATATGCAATGTGTCCTAATTGATATTTGTGTATTAGTTTAAGCATGTAATGTGATTTGGCCAACAGGGAGTGTTGGATGAAAGAGTGAATGTAAAGATTTATAATCATAGGTCCATCATCAGGTGTTGAAGACATCAATTTAAAGATGGAGATGCTCATAAGTGTTGTTGTGGCTACTCAACATTTAGGGGGTTGTATCCTCCTTGTAAGGTGAAACTTGCTAAAGCTCTATTTGTTGTGGTTGCTCAGCTAGATAGGTGTAGTAGCTCCTCATGGGATTGTAGTATTAATAAATAAGGGATGGTAGTTCCTTGATCAGTTGAAGCTGATCTAAATTGGATCTTGTCATTATAAGACTATAGTCCATCTTGCAGGGTTCAGTGGGTTTTATCCCCCAAGAAGGTTTCCCATATAGATGTTATGTTGATGTGATGTATGATCTTGTTCATGCTTTGGATGCATGTGCTTTCACATTTATGTTGCTAGATTAAGTTGATGAATGATGGAATGGTTTTGAAATTGAATGTGCATTGTTGTATATTGATTCACCCCCCTCTTAGTAGCTACTTTCAACATGTTGATGGTTGGAAAGTGAAAATTTATCAATAGACTATTCAAATTATGTACTGTGATGGTATCCTCCTAATTCAAATTTTTTATAATCAAAGTTTTCAAAGTTTTCACCCCTTCAACCATCTGTCAGTATTCATGGACCTCACATCCATACTTATTTTGGATATGCTCTTGTAAATGTTTTCAAGGATCTAATTGACTAAGAGGTTGATCTAAGACCCAAAAATATTTCCAAAATTCAACCTTCAAACCATTACCAATCTATAACTTAGACCCTATGGATATGATATCTTTATTATAAATCAAGAAATTTCATAAATGTGAACCCCTGAAAAATTGGTCCTCTTAAAAAAAGCACATCAGATTCCTGCCCTCTAGATATTTGAAACTCAAGATTTTAACCAAGTGTTGTTCTCTTTAACAAAACTCCATACAAACTTTGAGAGGAGCACTTTTTTCATCAGATGAAATTTTATTAGACCAAGACCTCCATACTTTTTTAGAGTACAAACTTTGTTCCATGCATCAAGATGAAATCTATTTCTCTCTTCAATTCTAGTCCAAAGAAAAGTCCTTTGAATTTTAATAATCTTATCTTCTATTCTCTTTGGAAGACTAAAAAGAGAAAGGAGGTAAACTAGGAGGCTTTGAAAAACACTTTTGATTAACAAAAGTTTGCCCACCTAAGAGAGATGCTCACCTTTCCAGCCTGTTAACTTCTTTTGAAATCTTTTAATTAATGGATTCTAGGTAGAAATTGAAAGATGATTGCTCAAGAGAGGCATGCCAAGGTAAGAAGAAGGCAAATATTTGATTTAGAAGCCCATTAATTGTGCAATTCTATTTTGTCTATCCAATAAGGTGTTAAATAAATATATTGAGCTCTTATCAAAATTAACCTTATGATTGAGGCATGTTCATACACAACCATATATATTTTTAACACTCCAATTTCTTGAATAGAAGCCTTAGCCAAAAGATTGGTGTCATCCAAAAATTATTGATGGGAAATAGGCTCAACATGTCTTTTTAGTTTGAATCCTTTTAGGTCTATTGATTTCATTGCTTTTGAGATAAATCTATTAAGAAATTTTGCCATGATGATGAATAGGAAAGGGGATAGGTGATCCCCTTACCTTACACCCTTGCCACTTTTGAAAAAACCTTGGAAAATACCATTCACAAGCATAGAGAACATACAAGTAGATATGCAATATCTAATAATTTTTTGGAATTTCTCTTGAAATCCAAATTGAGTCAAGACTCTATCTAAAAAACTCCAATCTAGTTTATCATATGCCTTTGCCATGTCTAATTTTAAAATCATTACAACACTATTACTCTTATCCATGGAGTGAATAGATTCATGAAAAATAATAATACCATCTTGTATTTGTCTACCATGGATAAAATGATGCAGAGTATCCCAAATAATCTCTTTCCAAGAATCTTTTCTAACAACTTTTATCCTTCTTGTGTATTAGGTCTTGTAACCCTTCTACAACACTAATTCCACTTATAAAAAAAATTTAAGAACTTTAAAAATAAAATGATAGCTTTTCTAGATACCCTTTTGGATATTATTGACCCTCAATAAGTTTCATGACCTAATTCTACTTCTGTCTCACTTTCCTCTTTTACCCCTATTTTCTTCTAGGGCAAATTAGGCCTATTCTAGCCTTCCTTACAAGCACAATATAGAAAAAAACTAGTAAAATGCTAAAACCACTTGGAACATTTGTATAGGGTTGAAACAAAGCAAATTACAAAAATTCAAAAGATTTCAACAGTTGAAAATCATTCTAGGATCCAAACCCTAATTTCTAGGTTTCTAGGTCACCCTAGAGCCTAAAAAATTGAATAATTTGGATTTCTAAGAGTTTCAACACTTTTTTCCTATTATGTAATGTCTATCTAATATGTTATCACCCTCTCTATTGGTTATTCCAACTTATAATTACCTCTTCACCATGAAAACACAAGAAAATGCTCAACTCTGCCTTTTACAGTTGATTGAGTCTAACATGAACACATAATTCAAAAGTAAACGGAACAAATTTTCTTACTTGTAGGTAATATGAGACTGAAACAATGATATTTAAATTTTTAATTTTTCTCTATCTATTTATCATCCATGATAGAATTGGATTGAGGTTTGTACTTGAAGATTAGACTCATAATTTTGTAGTTGGTTCAAATTGTCTGCATACATAAAAACAAAAAGTATGCTTTTGTTATTTTTATCTATAGATGTGTATCACAAAAAATATTTATTTCTATTATTAAACCAATACAATGTCTCTTTCAATCTCTATCCATCAACCTATACAATCATTATTCATTCATTCATTTAACCTTCCATTCTGTGTAAGGTTGTAGCAGGAGTTTCACATTCACAACTATTTATTGGAGCATAAAACTTCTTTTCTTCAATTCCATTTGTACCCAATGACTCTTAATTCTATAAATATTACATCAATTATTTCTATCATTTTAGGAACAATCCATAACTACCAAAGATGAACTTGAAAATACTGAAGGTTTTGAACAAGCTAAAAAGAAGTCATTTTTAAGCTACCATAACAAAATGAGAGAAAAGACTCTAAAATAAGTTATAGGACTAAAATCACTAACCAAAAAGTTATAGGAGGTCCCAAACATACCCCAATACCATTATATTATCATTTGGTTAGCCTAATAGCTAGTTCAAAATTTGAAAGTTTGAAATGAAGGTTTTGGCGGGAAACCCCTTGGAAGGGTCTTAGAGACCAAAAACTCTAATAAAAAGCTATCAAATGACCTAAACATGACTACCTTAGTCTAACCAAACATGACACAAACAAAAATTTGTGAAAACTAAGTATTCTTCTTGGCCTATAAGGATGTTCCTGCATCACAAAACCCCCTTGTTGGGTTTGAAATAATAGTTTCCATTATTGGTTGCAACCTTATTAAGATCAACTTCGTGATGATTTTATAAATGGAATTACATAAGCTGATAGAAGAAAAATCTAAAAAAAATATCACTCCTTCCTTCTTAGGGATTAACACAATAAAGGTGTGATTAAATTCTTTTAACATTTGGGCTGAAGTAAAGAATTCGTTAACAACCTCAACCATATCATCACCTTTGATGTCCCAATTTTTTTGGAAAAAAGCAATCAAAAAACCATCTGGACCAAGAGCTTTGTCTGGATTCATTTTGAAAATATTAAATTTGAGACCTTCATTATAAGTGGTAGTTGTAAGTGATTCATTATCCTCTTGCTCCACCAATTCAAGAATTACATGAAGGAATTCTTGTTCAAATCTTATGTTTCTTTTGAAATAATTCTTGAACAATTTTTTAAAAAACTTTACACTCTCTTGATTGATTCGGTCTCTATCATAAATGAGATGGTCTTCACTATTCAAAATTTTCTTAATGCAATTATGCTTTCTATGTTTCAAATTAAACTTTGAAATTGATTGACTCGTTTAAAGGTGCAAGTAAACTTTGTTTGAGTATATATTGTAATTCATTATATGCCAAGGTGTTAGTCATTTTACCAAGCATGGTCTTGTAATGAAGTGCTTAATCACTAATAGGTTCATTATTTTCTTATTTAATCTTGGAAATTTGTGCATAAAAAAACTTTTCATCATTATTGAAATTGATTGACTCATTTAAAGGTGAAAGTAAACTTTGTTTGAATATATATTGTAATTCATTATATGCTAAGGTATTAGTCATTTTACCTAGTATAGTCTTGTAATGAAGTGCATAATCACTAATAGACTCATTAGTTCCTTGTTTAAGCTTGAAATTTTGTGTATAAAAAAACATTTCATCATTGTTGATAGTAAAATGCTTGAGAAATTGATCTACTAATGGATTGAATGCTTTGAATGATTGAATAGGTAGATCATAAAACTAATGCAAGGTATGTTATTTTAGGCTTCTCATAAATAATTTGGTTAACAACTTGTCATTGAAAGCACAATACAAACATGTTGCATGAAAATATTGAATATGTTATTTTGAATATCATTTACCCTCGTATAGTGTAACTTTAGGAGCTAAAAATCTTACAGGTGAAGGATATGATGCAATATTAGGTGCTAAGGTATTATGAAGTAGGGCTTGTGAATCCATTAATTGGCTAAATTTTGGTATACCTTGCTCTTACTACAACACCTTAGCGTGCAAAACTAAAATAGTGTACATGAGGGATTGTATAGTAGGCGTGATGGATGATGTAGTATAAGTAGCTATCAAAGGCTCTGTATGAGTCATTTGGTTAGGCATGTGCATATATATATATATATATATATATATATATATATATATATATATATATATATATATATATATATATATATATATATATATATATATATATATATATTGGAAGCCTTATGTTTCCCCCAAACCCAAAAGTGTAGATGTAATAACACTATCTAATAGAGGTAGCAATAATTATGGTAGGGTTGATAAGAGGTTGATCAATATTACCAACATAATCATTTTGTTCTTATGATGTGATAGCATGAACATGTTTATTTTGATCTTGTCTAGCCACAAATAAGAAAGAGTCAATTTCCTTTGAGTGGGCATGAAGATAATCACCAATTTATTTTGCATCAACAGGATCAAATATTTTTGCTTTATCAGAATTAGAGTCATAATCCATATCATTATATATGTTCATAATAAGCCCATTAAAAGGGTGCAAAGTGAGCATTATAGTGTCTTGAATGTATGTGTGTTCTTGTTCCCATGTCATCCTTGACTTTACAAAGATTTACATTAATGGTGTTTGGTTCTTAACATGTGATTTGATTCATTTTATTACATGATTGTTAATGATATTCCTTGTTAAGGGAAGACAACATGTAATGAAAAATAGAAAAGCTTGAAGCAAAATAAAATCATCCAATATGGCCATATATTCTTTGTAAATGAGAAAAATAGGAAAATAAAATTTAGATTTAAAAAGAATTTTTTGTGTGTACAGAGATTAGTAAATTCCCCTAAAATCTAAGGTCAAAAGAAAGTGCTCTTAGTGTCAGATATCATATCTAAGGTTAAAAAAAAGTATTTTTAATGTTCATTATTAAATATGAGGTTGGAAGTAAATTATTTTAGTGTCACATATTAGATCCAAGGTTGAATTTTTTTTGTTTAGTATCAGATGCCTAGGAATTTAACTAAACCATAGAACTTTTTTGAAGAAATGTTAGAATAAAATGTCAGTTCACCAATATGTTTTATTAGAGTTTGGAATTAATTGGTATATTAATTATAATTAAGATAAAATGAATATCAATATAGTAAAGGTTGTAATTCACTTGCAACAAGCAAAATGAAATCAAAACACTGAAATAGATGAAACACGATCAAATTATATAAGGCTATATATGATTAACATAAGAGAACTTATCTTTTTATACCTTGACTATGTGTGAATGACAGATGGTTAGAAATAATCAACTTAGACTTATCCTGCATATGCAATTGGAACTGTGACTGCAACTAATGAGGGCCAAGATCATTAAAAAGGGGACAATATCAACCAACACTACTATCCTCTAATGGTCAATTCTATCTTCCATATAAAATATGGAAAATTAGGGCATAGTCACTTACACCAGCTTAAAACATGCTTGTGTGCATAAATTTGATCCTTAAATGCATGTGGATGATGTGTAAACGACTTCTTCAAATTTAAAACCCTAATAGAGTTTGCAATAATTGAAAACATGTAAAGAAAAAAGGGGAAGTGTAATGGGCTGAGCTAACTCCAATCACTCCCATGATGATTGATCATTACCTATGTATATATTACTCATGAGGGAAATCAAGATCATGTAGATATCCAACTTAGAGTGCTTTGTGTAATTTTTCTCTTTTTACTACATGTATACATCTATAGATGGCTTGAATACTTGTTAATGTTTTGCTTGACTTGGATAGAATAGGCTCTTGACTTTGATAAGGACTACTTCCAATGATTAGAATCAAAGTTTGAAAGAATATGTAATCTTTGCTTAGGGTGCAATAGTATAAGTGTGCCTCAATATTGAAAATGTCTAATGCTAGAATATATGACTTAGATATGTCTTTATAAAAATATAAAAGGGGGAAACCTTTTGATACCTATCCTAAAAATACATACCAACTTGAAAGAAAGGGTGTAATTTTAAAATTAAATGTTGGAAAGGTGGAGGACCAAATCGACCCATAGGGATCAAGCCCAACTTTCACTATGGACCCATATTAGTTAAACCTATCTTGAAGGGTGATGTGTAAAATTTAAGATTTGGGATGTTTTTAGAGATACTTAGAGAAGTTTTTAATAATTAAGAACATTTATGTAGGTGTAAGATAGCAAATTAGAAAGTGATAGGTCTATATAGGTACTTAGGATAAAGTGAAGTGGTGAAATAGGTCCAAATTAATTACTCAAGTCAATTAAAGTGAAAGTGGGCCAAAATTGACATTGTCAAGTATTGATGAACAAATTTGAGTGACTAAAGAAAAATGCTAAATACCCTACATAGACATATTTAGACCCTCAGTTTAGTACACTTATACACATATCAGTGTTGTTAGTATCGCAAATTGATATTTACTAGATTTGGTCGAATCTAACCCTATTCCATTTTTTTCAAATCTAAAACATTCTTATGGGTCGACTCATCTACCTAGCATGTTGGTGGCATGAGAAATCACCCAATTGGACTCATACATTAACAAATTAAGGTATCATTCAAAAGGGATTTGGCACTTATTTGCTACACATCTATACATTGTTGCATATTGAATAAAATTATTCTATTCTTCCCATTATTGTGAATATATCACAAGCCAAGTCTGAATCACACTAAATCCAAGTAAAAATAAAAAATTTAAAGTATAAAAACCAAATCATTAACTACATACATATAATAAAGAATAAAAATTGCATAATAATACAAGGTGGGAGAACTACATGTGGCTTGATTTACCATCTTAAATTATCGAATACGTAGGCAATAGTCAATCATAAAATGAGGGTGATTAGAGTCAACTTAACCCATTGCACTTTCTTAGTTTTTGTAGGTTTCTATCCCTCGAAAGGGTTTCAAAGTGAAGGAGATTGATTTTTAGAGTTGCACACATCAGTAGAGTTTGGGATAACACATATAAAACATACAAAGATAGGTGAAATGATTCTACAGTCATAGTTTCTCATTTTTGCACAAGTAAATATTGACCATAACAAGACGATATCCACCAATGATATTAACCCATATTGATGGACCCAACCTTACGTAGAAAAGATAGAGTTCATGAACCAGATGAATGTTTTTATCTACTATCCACTTCCATAATATAGTCATAGTCAGATAGTCACCGAGAAAATCTAAGTACTCATCCCTTTATTGTACTTACTATATTTAACATATGTAACTTATCAAATAATTGTAATTAGTTTTAATATTTTACATTCAGATGTATGCTTAAATGCAATATCTTAATATCTGAATTATATTTCAAATTTATTTTATAATAGGGTTGAAAAACCAAATTAGGGTAAAACACCTATAAACATATTAAACCAATACCAAAATACAAATAAAATACACTACAAATGAAATGAAAGATAATTATATTGCATTAGAAAAGAACATAATTGTATTACAATAGAAATGGCTTCTTCGAGGGCACAACCTCATTTAAGCAAACTCAATATAATGTAATTTATGAAAGCCTTTACACTAGTCTATGCTCCTAATTTATAGTATTCTATGGTATCCAATTACTATTTCCCATGCATGTGGGATTATCAAAAATAGGTAAAGGTACTACTTACAAATCATATGTATCCATAGCTTTTAAATTAATGATAACGATTAAAAATAAAATAGTTCGATGAAGGGGGTCTTAACATTTGTTACTATCCAATTTGATTGTGTTGGTCTTTGCCAGTTCATATCAATGTGCTAGTGTCTATAGATATATCTTATGTAAATAGTATCCTTCGATCATGCACATGAATCTCTATTTTCCTTCTCTTTGCCTCAAGACCCTAGTTTGCACTTTTGACACCAAGATGACTTGAAAAATAGGTTAAAAAGGGTGATTTGGACTGACCTAAACCACTCCCCATTGGAAAATTGAGCATTACATAATTTGAAAGACTTCAAAGAGGGGTCAAACCACATGTAATTACCCAATAATGTGTGTGTGTGTGTGTGCAAAAGCATGTGAGTGCAAGTCTAGATGTAATTTCGCTTAAACTCTCATTTGATATAAACATGTAGTTAATGTGTGCAAATTAGATTTATTACCTTAGAAAATTTAAGATCTATGCTAAATAAAAAATTCATTTAGTTAGATGTATATTTACTTTTTGTCTACCTTTTTATTTGAATGAATACTTGTCCCAAAAATTCTCCTCAAGGTTTTGTATAGATAATACTCTCAAATTTGAATTACATAACTACTAGCATTATAATCCAACCCAACAAGATAAAATAATCTAACTCAAAGGGTACCATGCCCAAAAGATACCTGAAAGATACACTGGGACATTGTCGATAACATTGGACCTTACTAGTAACTAGTACAATCCATATCTTATCGGTACTACTTTGAATATATAGATAATCAAAGATGGAAAAGACAAGAACATTGATCCCATTGATAGACCCAAAATCATAAATAAAATAAAATAAAAATCTATGCAACTAAATGAAGTAGAAAAAGAGTGTAAGACGAAGATGAAAGTGCCAATAAGTGTCCCATTCATAAGTTAGAGTCCATATATGCAAAGTTATACACAAAAAATGTACAAATAAGACTCATACCAAATATGAGTGTCTAAAATTTACTCCTACATTAATAAGTGCTCACCAAAGAGTTATGATTTATAGTTGACTTAGTATTGTTAACAAAATGCACAATCAAAGATGATATAGATCCCATAGAGATGACTTCATAGTTGGCATACAACTAAGTGTAGTCATTTTTTCTTATTCATCGATTTCCATAATTCATTGATTATCAATCTATATAGATGTTGAATTTCTTGTAATTTTTTCCTTATGTTTGTAAGTACACAAGTTTTATATTCTAGACATAAGAGTATATATGATCACTCTAGAATATTAAGGGTTTTTCACCTTGTTAGTCAAGATGCTCATGCATATTGAAGGAGTTTTTTTTATTTTGCAAGTAGTAGGAGTTGAAATTTGTGATATGGTAACCTCTCTCCTTTTGAATTTCAGATCATTATCACTTCCTATATTAGCTTTGAGAACTCTTATAAGTTTTGACCTTAATATCTTATGTAATCTCTTCTAGGTGCTATTTTACTTTTATATGTATGCACACATGCACACCAAAGTGGACATTATGTATACATCTAATTTTAGTCCCGGTGAAGTTTTAGATGTTAGTTTGCATTCATTTAGGGTACTTATGCATGTGTTGATTATTGGTTTATATTAGGCTCTTATTGGCATGTTTTTTATCTTATGTTCTAGGGCTCGTTTACCTTTCATACTTTACGTTTTATTTTCAAACCCACTTTATATTTGCGTTAGGCTAATTAGAATACCACCATTCAACTAAAATCACTAAGAAACCTATAAAATGATAGTTTTTAATCCTTGTATGACTCCCGATAATCTAGAAACGTTGAAAACATTGTTTTAAGGGTTTTTGGCCTTCTACTAGGTGCATATTATATGCATGTGGTCCCTTCTTTTGGTGGGTCCTATGACCCCTTCCTTTTATTTATTTGATTTTTATACCCTATTATGTTGGCTTTCCTACCCTTTGTATGTTGGCTTACACATTGATAAGTATTGATTTGAATTTGAGATGTTCATATATACATAGTTGCATTAGTTCATATAGGACAAGGAATTGACAAGCAAGAAATAATAGAAGATCAAATTACAATAGTAATTAGATCTTAAAAACAAGCCTAAATTGATAAGGAAGAGTAAAGTCTATGGATTACATCAAATATCTATATTAAGTTTTCATATTGTATCATTACTTTGGATCATGTAGTGAAAGAGCATATATGGAGTAATGCTTACATCACCATGATTTTTGTGTTGAGTGCTAGTTTCCAACTTGTCAAAGAATAAGACACTAATCAAGATAGGCCCCTCATAACTACAACCATTTTTTAAGGTTTTGCAAGGTAATTTGAGTTGATTAGGGTTTCAAGGAAGGAGAAGGATTTTCAAGTAATTAATTCAACAAATTCAAATAAAGCGAGCAAGGTTAATGGAACAAAGAAGTATAGGAACACATCTTTGAAGTTTTTTTTAAAAAATGAGACATTTTACAAGAGTGTACATACTGACCATAAGCATAAGCTACACACGTGGGCAAATTTTTAAAGTTGTCAAATATCCTGATTGTTTTGGGTTATCTCCAAACCATTCTCTAGACCTATTTGCAAATGATTTTAGCTTCCAATGATAAACTTGTTTGATACAACTTGATATTTATCTCAAAACCCTAATTTTGTCACTTTAAATCATTTCAATACTTTTTTTCATGAAATTTGGTTTGTATGTACAATTATATTATTGTGTTCTACTTAGATTTGAATTGCACACATCTATTAAGTTTAGTGTAGCGTATTGTACATGTAAACCACTTTTTATATCTTTAGTAAACTACTTGTATTCTAAGTGCAATTAGAGGTACATAACCCTAAGCATCAAGAACCTTAAATTATATATATATATATATATATATATATATATACACACACACACAGTCTCTAATCATGTATGGTTAGAGTCCATTTTTAATTTATTTAAATTTATCGTCATATTTTTATGAATAGTGATTAGTCAAAAACAAAAAGAACATTTCCAATTTAAAAGCTTTTATTATAGTTTTTTTTAACACTTAAAATCATTGCCATGTACTTTTTATTGGACAACTAAACAAATATTATGTTGGAATTAGGAGTATCCTTTCCACCAAATTTCCCCGTGACATGAACTAGAGATATATTGATAAATGATGTAACAATTATGACTTCCCATCAAGGGTTAAATTTGACGGTCACCCCTACCTGTTAAAAAAAAAATTGTGACGATTTTTAAACTAATGTCACCTTGCACATGAAGTTCATTTCTCATTTTTAACTTTCATAATTTCATATCATAAATGTCATAAATTGTATAATTGTTATTTTGTGATGCTTTACAAGTCTCTCATTATTTATATTTACAAATAAAATGGCATATCTTGCATAAGTTGAGGATTTTGTTCCACTATAATACTATTTATGTTAAAATTGGATTCATTGATAAATGTTCATTGGTTTTTGATAAATAATAAAAACATGCATTAAGATGAAACCTCCAAGCTTGTAAACTCTCTCTTACCACAATACTTGATTCCATTTTACAAACATACTGAACAAATTTTGATAAGGGTTTCAAGAGCCCAAAAGAAATAAATTGGTATTTAGAAAAGGATGAATGCTTATAGGGCATACTTCAAAGTAGAGAATTGACTACAAAAAATCCATTCCAATTGTAGGGCATAGAAAAGAAACCATAAAGCAAGTAGTGAACTACAAAAAATCCATTCCAAGTGTAGAACATACTTCAAACAAGCACATGCATATAACAAGACCCTACACAAAACTACAAGAATAAAAGTACCCAATATCATAGTGAAATATGGTAGGGAAAGGGGTAAAAGATGGTGGAAAAGAAATAACTTGAAGATGAATCAGGCCTCTTATTCATTTGAGTTCTCATGTGATAACCCTTTCACAATCCTAGAATAACCATAAGCAGAAGATGAAGGTTGAGCCAAAAGAGGAAAGGATCTAGTGAGGAACATGTCTAAGAGACAATATTGGAGTCAAAACTAGAACAATAGCAACAAATTATTGTGAATAAAGGTAACATGTAAAAAGTGGAAGATCTTGATTGAACCCCTATATATTGACTGATACTAATAGGATTGATTTTATGCATTTCTTCCCAAATTGAGTTTACATAACCATTGGTTTATTGTTCATTTTATATTTTATGACGTGAATAGAAATGCATCTCAGGATTTTGACAAACATTCTTACTTACAAGATCACCATCTCTCTATATTTTTTACTAGAGTGACTCTGTATAGAAAATTAAGCCAATGTAACTTCAATGATGGCTTTATCCTGATATGCATTTTTATAGGCCACTTTATTTAGATACACATTCCATCTATGAGCTTCTTTGCAATGAAGATCTCAAATGATATTTTTCTATCCAAAGATCAAGGAACGATATCTTGTGTAAGAATTTTCTTAGGCAACAATAAAATCTAGTAGGGTCTTGTCACTTGTAGCCAAAAATTGTGTTTCTAATTGGTCTAAACTATAAGAAATTATCCTCTAGTTTGGCTAATTATAATTACCTATCACGCTGAAATGGCCACATGGCACTAGTTTTCTTGGTTATTACATATAATATGAAATTTCATGTACATCAATGTACTATTTGAAAACTTTTATTTGAGTAATCTCTATGCATCATGATATGTTGGGTTGCACTCAAGCGAAAACCCAAAATGGCAAAAACCTATATGCACCCTATTTATTATCTTTAAATACTAGATGTTGCTATAAAATATTTAGCCTCTATTGACTAAATAAATTAATTAAAAGACAACCAAAAATAGAGATTAATTTTTTGTGTATGACCAGATTTGTAGGGATAAATTCCCTGTTTACTCTTTTTGCTCTCGTAAGTTTATAAATATACCAATTTATAGTGCCATCACAGTTTCAAAATAAATCAAATTTAAGAAAGGGTAACTATTATGTGAGCTAGGGAAAGTTATAAGTAGCATAAAGGTAAGATGGAATTACATAGAAAATAAAATTGCAGTAGCATTAGATAATATCACTAAGGAAGCCAAGCCTTGTCCATGTCATTTTCAAGTAGTCATCGTTCATGTACCTTCTCTATACATAAATACACTCCTCTAGTCTTCAAGGTATAGCAGTGTGGATGAATCTCATGACAATGGTTGTAGGCCTTGGTGTACAAGGCAACAATCAACAATGAACACAATGATCCTAGAAGCACACCACCATCATAATAAAGAGATGACTCCTATTATGCCGGTACTAGACAATCAAAAAAGGGAAATATCTATGCTACCTAATCTTAATCAAAGATTATAACTGTAATGAAAATAGGGTACAACACAATATGGCAACACCATTTTAAATGCAACATATTTGACCATTGAATGGTAATGGGGACCTAACATGTCATTATAATATTTGCAAGACTATTTACAAACTACCACACTAATACAATTGACTCAATATAAAAATTTATAGCTACACAATGGCATGTCATAAATGATTGGTGCAAAAAATTTCCCCCAGATAATTTTCATAAATTGACATATCTTATAATTAAGTTAGAATAAGAATTATAGTTGCTAATGACAACTAGATGGTTGTTGAGATTAATATCATGTAAAAACAAGTATAAATTATTTGTTTCTAGGTCATCATAATCCAAAGCCCTCTATTAAAATACTAAAGAACCAAATCTGCAGGTAAATTGTAAAAGTGTTGGTCTAAGAAAGTCCTACTACCTAATCATCAAAGACAGATAAAGGCTACACCACCAACCTCTTATGACCAAGGCTGTGAACGAGGCTTTTTGGTATCTACATTGATGAGATTGAGAACTTTCTTAAGAGACATACTCATTATGACATCATGTTATGATCACTATATCATGTTTTTTCCTAAGTTGTCAACCAACAAAAATGGAAATAAATCCAAAATGTGGAAATGTTATTTTTTTAGAAACCCTTCGAAACCAAATGGTACATAAATGTTCGTATAATAAATTAAATATTTTTTGATAAAAAAAAAAATGCATAATACTCATTTTTAGTCCACAAAAGATAAAACACTTAAGCAATCATTCATGAAAATTCAAAATATTTAACATGCTTAAAATTTCATTAAACAAATAAACAAGTAGTGTAAGCAAAAGATTGAGTGTTCATTGGCTCAAATAGAATACAACACCGTTACAAATATGTCCACATAAAACATTCTACAATATTTTAAATCCTTCTTTGTTTGCCATCTTTCCAAATTTCATAAACCCTATCCCAGTCCACCATTGATACATGAAGTCTTGTCAATGAATTTCACATCAAGACATCAATGTATCCAGTGAGAGTTTTGTTCTTCGTATATTTTTAATTATATTTTATCTTGAAAATTCTCTCTCGAATGCCATTGTACTTGCTAGAATGGTAAGTATTGCTTGCCATAGTTTTGTCATATTTGGAAAGTTTGTATGTGAATTTGTGGCACAAAAAACCTTCCAAGCCTCCTTCATGTGAAATCCTTCACAACTAAAATAGAGAGTATCAACAAAAGTATATAACTCTTTTAAACAACCTTCAAAATTAAAGAAAAGCTTTTCTTCTCCCTCACATAAAGTATGTTACAACTGTTCAAATTCTTTAAGAAGCCATCGCTTTGAATTTTCTTCTATAGTATGTGCATCCTTTGAATAATGACAAGGGCTAAATAACTTTATAGAATTGAAAAATGAAAGATCTAGGAATCTTTTATTTAAACAATCTACAAATTTTTGAACATATTATTTTTCAAGATTTTTGTAGCTCTCTAGTGACCCATCAATGCAAGGCTTCATTCTCAATTTTAGTGCATCAACATAATCATCATGCACATTTAGAATTACCACAAATCGTAATTCATGTCTATGAATATGTCTATCTTGATCAATGATCTCTAAATAACCATATTTCGAACTCTTTAAAATTTTAGATAAGTAACTTGTGCCATTTGCAAAAGTGTCCGACTTTAGAAACCACCTACTTAAAGTTTTTATAGTAGAATCCATGGTTTCCCTTAAAGATGTGACATCCACATTATCTTCTTGACTTTTTTTATTCAACTTGTTTAATTCATACAATACATCTGCAAGCATATGTAAGAAAAATTGTAATGAGAATATCCTAGCCTTATCCAACCATGAGTCTCTCTTCTCATTTTCCCACATAGTCAACAATGGGGGCATCAACATAACAAGTCTTTCAATGATTTGTATTCTTAAGAGCCATCTAACTCCATGAATTTGAAGATCTTGAAGTGTTTCGAGTTGCATGAGTTCTTGAAGAGCAATAAGTTCATTATGTCTTTTACTATAATTTTGGACCCAAGAATATACCTTATTTTCTAGCTTTTCAACAAACACCAATTTAAGAAAATTTTTAGTAGCATATGATGCAGCTAAAGCCTCATGATGAGCAATGCAATGAATACCTATAAGATTGTGTACATATTTTTAAAAAAGAGTAACAAAGCCATTTTCATTACCTGTCATTGATGAAGCACCATATTTAGAAAATGTTACCAATCTTTTATTTGAAAGACCCCTTTCTTTATTTAGAACACATATCACATCATATATTATTTTCCCTCTTCCATCACACACATTTATGAGCTTTAAGAATTATGAAATAGGTGGCCCCAACCCCTTTGAGTCTAGAAAAGTAGCATAAACCACTAGGTGTTTCTCTAGGCTTCGATCTGTACTTTCATCCAACATCAAAGAGAACAATGGACTGTCTAACATTTTTGCACTTTATCTCTCTTCAAGATACTTAGATATGGAAAAAAGGAAATCATTTGCAACCATCTAATTTGTATATGATTTATAGTCCTTTTTTTTGACATGTTTGGTGTTTCCAAGTACATTTCAAGAGAGCAAAGAGACTCATATTTTGAGAGGGGAAAGCCTTCTTGCACATCTCAATAAACTAATTTAATGGTTGTGATGAGTCTTTCCTTATTGGTGTCATCAATGTTTATAATGTGTTCTAGAATTGATTTTACTTTCCCTTCATTTTCACATATCCATTTTGCTTGTTGAATTTTATGGATGTTTGAATCTGCATGAGTAACTATTGCATCATGTTGCAAAGTAGTACAACCAGTTCCAGTGCCCCATGGTCCCACAACCTTGTATTCTTCACACTATATACATTTCATGATTGTCTTCCCTTCATGCATTGCACACCTTAACCACTTAAATTTAACTTTTCATTCATCTCTAAACACCTTTTTACTCTAGCCCTTTTTTATTTTGTATTGAAGCTTTGCTCTCTTCAAATTCTTCACCATACTCATAATCATACCCTAATATATTAAGTCTTCATTTAAATCAAAATTATCGTCCTCTTGCGATGAAGTTTTTGATGTTCTAGACCATGCAAAAAACTTCTTGATTAAAGTTTAGTTCTTTTTATTTTGAGACATTATAAATTTTATAGTACCTATACAAACCAAATAATAAAAACCAATTAAATATAAAAAATTAGATGTGAGATGAAGCTACATTAATATGAGAGGCTACATTTAGGACACGAAAAATAAAAGGTTTTCTTAGACATTACAAGCTATAATAATTTAAGCTGCCAAAGGCCATTCATCTCTTATTGATTGTATATGCAAACATTAATATTCTCCAAAGGCATTGAATCTACAACTCGCCCTTTATGCACCTCACTTAAAAAAAGTTAGAATATAATTGAATCCATACTAACACTATTGTATGAAGTTCATTTAACAAAGTTAGAATTGGTTTTTGAATACAAGGAGCATATGCAGTCTTCTATATGGAGTAAATTATGTCCCTTTCAAAGTTTTCCATAGTTTGGAATAACAAAATCTTAATTTAGCAAATTTACTTGGTAAAAGTTGACTTAGCAATTCAAGCAAATTAGGTGTGTGATAAAAAGCACTAGTTTACAAAATTCGTAGTGAATAAGCTAACCCTAAAAATGCAATGAATAATAGTTCATATTCATGCCCTGATTGATAATATTGGATTTAAAAAATCAAGTAGATGGGTATACAATACAAAATTATTGACATTGACTTACATATATACCGGTAGATTAACCCAATCCGTATTCATATTCTACTTGGTGATACTCAATTAAACAAATAAAGTAGATGGGTATTTAACAAAAAATCATTAAAATTGAGTTGAATAAATAACCATGAATTAACCAACCTCAATTCAACAAAAGGATACCTAAAATATCAGGGAATTCTATACTTAAATAAGTAAATGGATGTTACATAAAAAAGTTAAATTGAGTTAAACAAGCACCCAAATAACTAACTAACCCAGGTCCTCCATTCAACAAAAATTTATCTTAAATCTTAGTGACAGATAACCAAAACCAATTCTCTATTTAAGTATACTCTATTCAACACTTCAAACAAATTAATATCACATAAAAATGATTGAAATTGAGTTAAAGAAACACTCAAATAATTAAGCAATCCAAATTTAGAAAATAAAATTTATCTATAATCTCGTTGAAGTAAAGCAAAGATCAATTTTCTACTTGATAATATTCAATAAATTAAAGTAAATAGGTATTATGTAAAAATGATTGAAATTGAGTTAAATGAGCACTCATAACATATTCGAATTTAAACTTAAATTTTTTTGATTCCAATAATTGTTTCCCTTCCATCATTCTTCCAAACTCAAAAAGGGGAGAGTTTTCCTTGAGAATTTAGGATTGAAATATGTTTACTTGGATTAGGATATGTATATGCATTCAACCTTAGAATTGAGTCAAAACTACTCTTTTATGCCCTTGAAATAGTGAAATTGGACCAACATAACTATGCCTCATTCGGACACTGCTAGCTTTTGAAAAGATAAAATGAAAATAACTTGAAAATAGAACTTAGAAGTTTAGAATTAGAATTTAGAACCAACTAGAAGTGTAATAAAATTCAATAAATTCAAGCAAATAGGTATTACATAAAAATGATTGAAATTGAGTTAAATGAGTACCTATAAAATATTCTCATTTAAACTTAAAATTTTTGATTCCATAAACTGTTTCCTTCCCATCATTCTTCCAAACTAGAAAAGGTGAGAGTTTTATCTGGAAATCTAGGATTGAAATATGTTTACTTGGATTAGGATATGTATATGCGTGTAGCCTTAAAATTGAGTCAAAACTATTCTTTTATGCTCTTGAAATAATGAAACTAGACCAACATAACTATGCCTCGCTCAGACATTCCTAGCTTCTAAAAGATAGAATTAAAATAGCTTGGAAATAAAACTTAAAAATTTAGAATTAGAATTTAGAACCAACTAAAAGCATAGTGCATTGTGAGTAGAGACCAAGACACATTGAATGCATTATGCGCTAATAACAAGAACATTGAATGCATAGGTTGTACGCTGTCACTGATAGATAATAAATAATGGCCTCCGTGGAAAACATGTTGGCATTGAAGCACAAATTTGGTGGGAATACAGGGTTAAGATTTTAAAATGCTCATCTCATATTGTAACTTATGACATTATGGACATAAAATAATTTTAAAATAAAAAATTAAGGTATATTTTTAAATTGATTAAAAAAATTAAATTTTTATGAAACATGATCACCATAATAGTTTTAAATTTGTAGGCCATGTTCTAATACATTTATATTTTGGCAAGGAGGAAAGGATGCCAACGAAGCTAAATTTGGCAGACGTGCTACTAATTACAGTAGAGAATAGTCACTGCTGACTATTATTGGAAAACGTTTCAACCAACTTCCTTGCCATTTGTACATACAATTTATTACGACAGCCACAGACTCACGATTCACATTGACAATGAGCTCTCAAAATATATAACCGAAAATATTTTATAAATTATAGCTAATATTTTGAAAAAATGATTTTTTAATTTTAAACGTTATATTGACAAATTATTTATTTTTTTACTCTTCATGTCATACAGTTAAAAAAAATTTAACTATATTTTATGATTAAAAACTTAAAAAACATTTGAACAACTATCAACTTTAACCCCTGCTTCCCATCATCTACATCAATTAAAGCACAACCCTTTTCATAAAAAAAAAGTCTAAAAAATAAATAAATATAAATAATATTAATATTAATATTAATAAATTAAAAAAAAACAATAAAAGACATTGCAAAATAGCCCCGACGACAAGAAACCTACATAAACAGTTAAAGATTTCATCATATTTTTATTTAAATCAACTGCACATTTAAAGACGGAGTAGGTTCTGAAATTCGACCTGTAAATCTACAGAGAAGCCACCAGGTAATAATAACAAACCCTAAATGTTACCCCGTGCTGATGGCTGCAACATATTTTAAAAATCTGTTTGGCGAATGTAATTGAAAAAATTTATTTATAGTAGAGTGTTACAATGGTTAGTTGTCCACACACGAATGCTTTCAAACACATTCTCTCATATCACCCTTTCTAGTCTAAAAGTTACTGCCTATTTCCCGTAAATATAAATGCACAATGTCTGTAATGCTGAATTGTCTTTTTGTACCGTTATTTATTTGTCCCAGTATAGGGTTTCGCAAGTTTTTAGTAAAAGTGAAAGAATTGCAGTGGTCAATGCAATTTTGGAAGGCACAGTAGCAAAGATTATCAGGCTTGGTAAAAAATAATCGCCACAGTAGCATCTCTTAAAAGAAACCGAGTAATTATGAACTGTGAATTTATCCGCCATGTAGAATTCAATGGTCAAACCTGGGATTTACCTGGTGTGATTTTTAAACATCACGTTGTGCACGTTCGAAACAATTCAAGTAAAATTCACAATTGAATTAAAAAAAAATGACGTTTTTTGTTCAGCTTTGGCATTTGAAACTTCCATGATATTGAAAATTGAAAAGTATAATTTTGATGCTATATATCCTATTTAAGGCTACTGGTCTGGAGTTCTCAAATACGAATTTCCTTGATGATGAATCACGGAAGGTGATTCGAAACGCGTCGAGCAAACAATTTGCGCACAGTTTTAACCCCAAAAATGTGTTTTTTTCATTTAAACCTGTGCAATTGTGTAATGTCCCCCTTTTTCGCCTAAGCACGAACATGACCTTTAGTCTAGTTCTTTTGGTGCTTTCCCTAGGCTAAGGGAAGAAAGGTAAAATAGGAAAGATTAATTTCCTCTCCTTAAAAGGTAAAAGTGAGTTTTCACTTAAGTTATTCTGATTTTGCATTAAGGAGGGCCCATTTTGACTTAAAGGTCTTAAATAGCCTTTAAGTGTTTCTAAAGGATGGCCGACCTTATAATCCACTAAGTCTACCTTCATAACTACAAAGTTGAGTATATAAAGGGGATTGGATTTCAATTGATTATGTATGATTTTGATAATTGAAATGTAAGTTTAAGCACGAAAATGATTAACTTATCCATTGAGGACGAAACCCTTCAATGGTAGTTGGAGTAAGGATGAAAACCAACGTTACTGGTTTGTGGGAATTTGCCTACGTTGGGAGGTTGGGTGCGAACCAGGTTCTGGTTCGGTTCGTTGCCCCAATGCCCAAGGTTCGTCCCTGGGCACCTGGGTGCATTGGGGCAATGCACCAGCAGGGTACTGTATAAAAAAATAGTCAAAAACATCATTTTTTATTATTTTTTAATGAGTGTGTAAGTTTTATTTTAGAGGCATTTAACTTAGATGCCATTCAAGACTCTTAAACCCTATATTCTTTATCAAAATATGGCCTCCAGGAAATGGGTCAACTCAAGGCTTGATCTAACATCACTAGTTTGGAGATGGAAGGAAAAATTCAAAATCAAAAGACCAATATTTTTAGGCTGCATTTATATCCGTGTTCTATGCTGCTCGTTGTATTGAATTTGGGTGTGAATCACTCCTTTGTGAGCCATAAATGATCCATCTCTCTAACTCTTTTTGCAAAGTTGGCTCCAAAACCTTATAATTATTGTCATTTTAATCACTCTTTAAACCTAAATTGCCAATGTCTCATATTTTTGAGTTGGAAATCCAACATCAAAGGCTTTAATTCATGCCAATTTTAGTTCAAATGGAGTTACAAAATCCTTAATGTATATCTATCTATTCAAACTTCACACGTACTATCGCATGGAACAAGTTGTTTCTGAATGTAGAAAGAAAACATCAAAATGGCAATGGCTTAGGAGTGGTTTGAAACATGCATATAAAGATTTTGGAAAATAGAATTCAATTTATGGGCAGGCCTATTTAATTATCATCATTGTAAGTTATATTTATTATTATTAGTGATAGTCCATGTGGTTCTAATGAACCACAACATGATGCTGATGTTGATGCTCTCAATGAAGAGCAATATGACTATGACAATTAAATTTTAAAGTTCGATGTAATTAATTATAGTCCGAGGGTAATTATTGATATTTGATATTTCAATATTTATCATTTCTGTTTAATGGTTATCAACTTATCAAGATGCATACTATGTGGTTAATGACAATGGCACTAATTTCCTATGTATCAGAGTAGAATTTCTATATTTTTTAATTTTTTATATGGATGAACCCAAAAACGAACCCAAGGGAAAAAAAATCGCCGTATCGGCGAACTGGGTTCTTCTAACCAGCTCCAGAACCAAAAATGAACAGGTAACTTAGACGAAAACCCTTACATTCAACTAGAGCATCTTTATTCAGGGGTTGTATTGAGCTTTATTGGTCTGATTTTTATAGCATCTTCATCATATTTTGGGTAGTAACTTCATCTCCATTTTAGGGCTGGCGAAATTAGGGTTGCGACTAGAAAAGCAAGGCATTGACTGGTTTGGAGGGACAATGTAGGGTTTTGAGCCTTGAGGGTTGTGGATTGCTTTTAGAGGGCTGTACTTTGTGCCTTAGGGCAGTGAAGTGCCTATGATAGCTAGACAACCTCTTTTGGTGTCAAATCTGAAACTGCAGACCTGAATATTTAATCATTTTCTGTTATTTGTAGTTGTATTTTCCAGTATTATTCATTAGGAAAATTTAGAAAATAAGGTATTTATTCTGGTAATAATATTTATAATTTATGGGTGAATATTTAATGGTTAATTATTGCTTTGTACTTGAAAAAGTTGAATTTCCAGCATTTTGTAATTTTTATCTAGGGTTTAAAGTGGAAAAATCATAATTGTTGATTAGGTTTTGATATTTGAATTAGAATTTGCACATGTGGTGTTAGGGTAAGAGTCAGAGCATTTGTTTCTTCCAACTTACGAATTTGACAAAATATTATGGGGTTCATAGAGGAAAAAAGAAAGGTAACAACAAATCAGACTTGATTACGAGGCCTACTGTGAAGATTATTATAAGCTTTTTTAAAAAATCAAGCCATGTTGACACTCCGAGAGTTCTGTGATTTAAGGAGGAGATATAATCTAAGAAGAAAAGAAAGATGTATCATACAAATACATATGAGCGAGCTACCCACATATGTTGAAGAATTTGACTTTACCTTTGAAGAGTTCTTGGAGATGCTCGAAGAAGGTAGAAGTAGAAAATTAAAGAAGGAAGAAGAGCAACTGAAAGCAAACCTCAAAAGATTACTAAGGAGGAGATCCTGGAACACAAGCCCAAAGGAGAAGGAAAGTCAAATTTGCAAGATGGGGGAGAGAATTGTGTGGTTGAAGCCCAATCATTGGAGGATAAAGTTGACAAACAACTTGTTGATTTCCGGAAGAACAGTGGGGAAAGACATGTATTTGAAGAGGAAATGGGGAATCACAAGGATAGAAGGGTTTCCACAGACCCCACTTCACCAAAGGAGGACAAGATTGTTGTTTGTAGCCCAGGGTATGAAAGGCTCGGTAACATATCAAATTTATTATGTCACACTACGCTGTTTCAGATTTGTTGCCCTCATAAGAAGCATGCTAAAAGGGGTGATAAAAGGAGGCATACAGTTTATAACATGGGGCACGGGGACCCTTGATTCAAGTTGATAATTGTTATTGCCAAAAGGTGTGGGATCCCGATAATATTCTGAAATTTACAAAGGGCAGCAATTTTAATTTTAATATATTTGCAGCTGTTCCTTTCATTGGAGTAAGGGAAAAATCAGAGTTAGTTTCAAATAAGTATGAGGAAGGTTTAAGGTATGTGAAGAATCATTTAAATTCTTATTTTGAGAACCTTACAAATTCTGAAAATGTAGGTTCAAAGCAAGCTTGTGAAAGGATTGAATTTCAATTTGTGATAAGGTAAGAGAAATCAGATTTGAATTGAAAAAATTGGTACCTTGAAGCCCTTTGAGCAGCGGAAGGGCAACACCTTGGGGTAGCCCAGTATTGAAATCTCTAAGCTTCAAAAATCAGAATTTGTAGGGCAGTCAAATAAGATTTTCCCGGTGGAAAGTGGACAAATAAATTCAGAAAAGTCTGAGTTGCATGATAAAAATTATGAGTTGCAAAAATCAGAAATTTTGAGACAGCCAAATGAGAATTTCCAGCATGATGATAGGCAGCTAATAGAGCAACGAAGTGAGGGTTTCCAACAAGGGTATGAACAACAAGGAGAGTTGTTAGTAGAAGGGAAAAATATTCTAAATCAAGAAGAAAATTCTGCCCTTATAGCAAGGACTCAAGAAAGGTGTGAGGAGTGGCTAAAGAGGGCAAAGGAGGCAAAATTGGTAGCCTTTCAAGTTAGACAACACCTACAGGAGTTTAAAAGGGAATGTGAATTCTTAAGACACCACTATGATAGTCTTAAAAATAGAGAAAAATCAGATTTGCACAAGATTTGTAAGGACCTTTGAGAAGACCTTGTTGGGAGGTATGCACATGAGGGAAGTGCCTGATTAACTCCTCATGATAGTCCTCAACTTGCCGAAGTTTCTAGATCCACAATTGAGGGGTCACATCGTCAGCCAGTTGTAACAACAACGAGTACAAAGGAAGTTGCAAATTTTGAGTGGGGACAGCCATTAAGGTGTCCTAAGAATCATCACATTCCATGCTTGAGAAACATGGATAATTTAGGAGTTGGCTAGTGAAGACAAGTTTTGGAATGACAAAATTAAAAAGTGTGGACAGCCTTACGAATTCTGAATTTTTTGACAAAATCAAGGCCCTAACACACTTAGAAAATTCTGAGTTTACTTTACCAGCTCAGCGGGTTATATGCTGGGAATATTTGGCAAAAAGTGTGCTACACAACTGGAAAAATGCACCAAAAAGTCTGAAAATGCTAGGGTCATAAACGCAGGAAATAATGAAGAGGCAAATAGGCAAACTCAGCTGATCATATACGCAAAAAAATCTGAAAAATGGTGTAAGTTACAGCCCTCAATAAGTTCCGAGTTTGCAAAGGAGATTCGACTTTCCACTTATGAGTTAAGGTTGAAATTGGTAGAAGAGGAACAACACTTCCGATGGCAGCAAGTAGGTGAACAAGAAACAATTGTTTTGTCACTATGGCAAGGCCACATGCTTGGGCTAAGCCTCAAGAGGGAAGGAATGTTTCTAAAATGCTCAAGTGTAAGTTTTGCAAGTCATTTGTTGGGATACACTTCGAATGGAATAAGACAACACCAAGGTACTTGGAAGAGTATTGTGATGCTTACCTAAGAGCCTCCTATTTCATGTCACTCATTCAATGGAAGTTTTCTGTAAGGGGCAGCCTTGATATCTTGATATACATTGCTGTTCATAACTTTCCTAGCACTATGGAAGGGAGTTATAGGCTTCTAACGAATGCTTGGGAGGTGAGATGTATGGTTGGACCTCCAAAGGATGACGTAAGAACAAATAGCTTCAGAATTTGTGGTAAATTCAAGGCTGTCAACTACAAACACAGCCACATAAACTTCAAGTACAACAATACTTTGGGGGCAATTGCCTTAAAGGTGAGTCAACAGATGAGCCCAAGGAGGAAAGTAAGAGTCACATCAGTTTTGAAGAAGTTTCCAGCCCTTATGGAGCTTGAAATGATATGGAGGGCGGTTTTGAGAGGGGTAACAATTGTTATTGGCTAATGTACAGCAGGGGCAGCCATTGGCGTGAGAGAGGGATGAGCTTGGTGGCCATTTTTGAGGATGACTACAGCTGGTTCCTACCCAACAACAATAGGTACGACAACAACGAAAAGCTAGAGGTGGTTTCCCTTCCTTGGGAAACAACTACAGGTGGACATTGCATAATGAGGAATGTTGGGACACCCCCTTGGATATTGTAATTGCTTGAGGACAAACAATTTTGGGCGGGGAGGATTGCCATGGCCCTCCTTTTGGCCTAAGCACGAACATGACCTTTAGCCTATTTCTTTTGGTGCATTCCCTAGGCTAAGGGAAGAGAGGTAAAATGGGAAACACTAATTTCCCCTCCTTAGAAGGTAAAAGTTAGTTTTCACTTAAGTTATTATAATTTTGCATTAAGGAGGGCCCATTTTGACTTAAAGGTATTAAAAAGCCTTTAAGTGTTTCTAAAGGATGGCTGACCTTATAATCCACTAACTCTACCTTCATAATTAAAAAGGTGAGTATATAAAGGGGATTGGATTTCAATTGAGAGTTATGGATGATTTTGATAATTGAAATTGTAAGCTTAAGCACGAAAATGCTTAACTTATCCATTGAGGACGAAGCTCTTCAAAGGTAGTTGGAGCAAGGACAAAAACCCTTACATTCAACTAGGGCATCCTCATTCAAGGATTGTATTGAGATTCATTGGTATTATTTTTACATAATCTTCATCATATTTGGGCAATAACTTCATCTTCATTTTTAGGGTGGCAACTAGGGTTTTGAACCCATAAATTAGGGCAACAACCAAAAAAGTAGGGCAGTGATTGGTTTGGAGGGACAACACAGGGTTTTGAGCCTTGAGGGTTGTGGATTGCTTTTAGAGGGCTGTACTTGTTGCCATAGGACAAAGAACTACCTATGATAGTTGGGTGACCTCTTTTGGAGTCAAATTTGAGGGTTTCAAGGGCTGTTTCAAGCCAAAACTATAGTTTTGAATATTTAATCATTTTCTGCTATTTTTATTGGTATTTTCCAGCTATTATTCATTAGGAAAATTTAGAAAACAAGGTATTTATTTTGGTAATAATATTCAGAATTTATGGGTGAATATTCGAGGGTTAATTATTGCTTTCCACTTGGAAAATTACATTTCCAGCATTCTGTAATTTTTATCTAGGGTTTGAAGTGGAAAAATAAAAAAAATCATAATTGTTGATTAGGGTTTGATAGTTGAATTAGAATTTGCACTTGTGTTGTTAGGGCTTGTTGTGTTAGGGTTTTTTGAAAAACTCCTTTTTCTTGATTTGTCCCAAGTTGGGGACATTACAAATTGAAAAATACTTACACTTTTCCCACGTTGTTTCGTTGCAGTGTAAATGTAATGTACTATGATAATTGCAATCCATTTATATTGCAACAAAATGATGTGGGTAAACTGCATTGTAAAATGGAATGTACGACATGTAGACATTTAAATCCAATGTAGACATTTAAATCCACTATAGGCATTTATAGAAATACAATTAGGATTATCTCTAAAATGTTGCTAGAGCATTACAAAGTCTGAATGGCATTCGATCATAAGCGAACATTTTGATCATGATGATGGCTTTTAATGTTCTTTAGACCAAATTGGTTTGTAGGACCTGATAATGTATATCATCAGATATAGATTCTATTTTGTCTTTAGCATCATTGTGTAACATGTCAGTATAACATTTATATTAATGTCATTTCCATTATTTTGTCTACCATGCACTTTGACTCGTCAAGTGTGTTTGTTTAGACTACACCATCATTTGTTATGGTTTTCTACACAATTGTAAAACTTTAAACTCTAATATAGATGATGTTTTGAGCTTCAACCATATTGATTTAAGTGTATCCTGAAAAGTCATTTAGAAATGAATAAAATTCATTTCGTCAAACCTCTTTCAAATTTGTCCATGATTGGGATTGAAAAAAACCCTTCTTTGTAGCAACATTGAGACTCCAATAATCGCAACAAACCCTTTAGTTGCTCGATGTCATTCATCAGTGTGATAATTACAGGGGATATGCAACCATTTATTGACACTCTAGAGTCTAAATAATATCCATGCTTTTAGCATTCTTTGTATTTCATAGGATTCATCTAGAAAGGTGTTTTGAGTGTTACACCCCTTGGAATAGGTTCTATCTTGTGGACACGCAATTTGGAAGGTACTCGCTTCAAATCTTTGTAAGTCAACACAAATAATTACATATGTTGAGTAAATATCTCTGTTGTATGGTAGCTGTCATACGCTCTTAATTAGCATCATTATGAGATGCAATACATACATATATATATATATATAGTGTGTGTGTGTGTGTGTGTGTGCGTGCGTGCAATACACAAATCAATGTGGACAAAAATGAAAAAGCAGAATGTGTAAAGTTTTATAATATAAAAGGTTAGGTTTAGTGAGATAGAAAGGTAAGTCCAACATGCAGTTAGAAGGTTGCTAAACTAAGTCTAGCTTTATGTGTTGGTAAGATCTTTGCGGATATTCTATTTTTGATTGTGAGTTCTCATTAATATTGCACAATGTACTTGTGAGGGACAGAATACAATGGTCAATGCTATTATTTTGTCAACCGGTTTCTATTTTTGAGATCTGCTGGGTTTATTTGAGTTGCACTGCTTTGTTTGGTCTTGCAATCATTACAATTATTGTGCCCAGACATATTTTGATGCGCACTCAAAAAGTTGTGCAAGTCTTTAATTGCACATCAAAATATTGATGGGCACAATAATTGTATTGATCATGGAAGAGAAAAGCCGTTCAACTTAAATCAATCCGGTGAGTTACAACCTTGGTTGTTATCTTGTGAAAACTTGAATAGCTCAACCTTGTTAGAAAAAGTTGCACATTTTCATACATATTTTACTTCTTCATAAGATTCTAACAATGTTATCAACTTAGTAAGAGATAAGTACGGTATGAGAATGTAGAAATTGTTTCCATAGTTTTGATAATGGTGTATTTCTTTACCCAACTGAAGTTATTTTTGATAAAAGTGTGGTTCTTTACCCAACAAAAGGTATCTGTAAGATCTTTAAGAACTAATTTGAATGTATTACTAGTCTCTCATATCAAAATATGGAAAACGATTTGAAAGATCATAAGTAAAATACTTAAGAGCATTTCTTGCCCTTTATCAATCTTTGATCAAGTTTTGTTTTGTTTGTGGCTTTAGGCTTTTAAGAATTCATTTGAATGTAGTACTAGCCATTTAAATCAAAATGATGGACAACGATGTGAAAGATCACAAGTAAAATACTTAAGAGCATTTTTTGCCCTTTATTAATGTTTGATTAAGCTCTATTTTGTTTCTGGCTTTAGGCGTCCTAGGGGAGGATGAGTATTCTTCCAAAGGAGACAATAGAGGTGATAGCTCAAAGCATTGGTATAAATAACTTGTCTCCAGATGTTGCCCAAGCTCTTGCTCCAGATGTTGAATATAGATTGCGTGAAATTGTGCAGGTATGTGCATTTTATTTCATACCATGTTAGTTCTTTTGTTTAGTCTCGATATTTATTTTCAAACTGCACTTGCTTCTAGGCTAATTTACACATATATACATATGACACAAATCCTTTTGCAATGTAGAAGCCACAATGTGGATGCTATAACTAGTTCTTAAGGAGCTTTATAAAATGACTAAAAAGTGTACGCTTGTACATGGTTTGATTTTCAGTACTGCCATATTTCCTGAACAATTCTCACAAGATAACATAAATTTGTATTATAGTTTTATGATATTTTTACTGATTCTATCATTGGGGTAGCATGAGTTTTTTGGGGTACTATCAAATCACTATTGCAGAAAATTTTAAGCTAAAAGTCACTTCTGTTTTGGACAACAACATCTTTTCTTTTAATTGCATGTCGTTCGGGCTATGTAGTGCTCAGGCTACTTTGTTTATATAGAAATGTCTTGCAAAGAGTTGAAAACACTTCTGGATTATTGTATGCTGCATGTCAGATTATTATTTAAGATAATTAGAAAAATGCATGAAGATATGTTTTTCAGTAAAATCATCATTAAATCCTAAAGAGGTTTTAATTTAATTTTTCTAGGGAAACTTTTTGGGATATTCAGTAGCAAGAAAGGTATGGAGAACTGATCCAGATAGAATAATTGTGGATATGTGTGGTACCACAAATGGTAACACAAGTAAAATCTTTCTTAGGATGCACAAGATATTTTAAGAGGTTTAAAAAAAGCAATCCAGGTGTTTACTATCTGTTGTAATAGCCGAAAAGGAAATTAATACCTTTTGAATGGATTGAAAACAACAAGCAGCTTTTGATAAATTGAAATCTCTGCTGATTTGGCCACCAATTCTAGCCCATCCAAGATGGGATTAATAATTTCATGTGCATGTAGATGCATCAAGTTGGACAACAGGATGTGTTTTGGCATGAAGGGATTGGATGATAGATCACCCAATTTGTTTTGCAAGCAGGTTGTTCAGCAAATCGAAAGAGAGGCCTCAAGAATGGTCTATTTGGCATAGAAATTCATACACTATTTTCTTGCAAACAGTTTTGTAATTTTGTAGACCATCAGTAATTCAAGATTTAACCTTTCCCATAATGTTGAGGCTAGGGAAAAAGCTTGTAAATATTTGAGGATGTCACATGTAGTCCTAGGCCCTCTTATAGCTTTGCAATATTCAAATTAGATATAGGGGCTTTGTATATGTCATATGTATGCCCCATAGAGTATTAATTTAATTTTATGCAATTGCAATGGTTTTATCATAACTTAAAGGGATGCTTGAATGGCATGTGAAATCCAAAGTTGGTGTGTACCCTATAAATGTCACTTTAAAAACAAATTTGTACTCTGTCTAGAAGATTAATCCTGGTGGATGTTACAAATAGGTAGTTTCTATTTCATTTGTGTCACTGCCCATGCCTCATGCCTCATGCCTCATGTATATAATGATGGATGAAATTAGTGAAAAAGATTCCTCTTCTTTTCCTTACACACTTTTGTCCTCTACTTGCATTTTCTCTCTTTGAATATTATTTTGGGCAAAGTAACTGTTTCAAATAAAGTTGAAGCATTTGTATTTAAAGGGAGTAAATTACTAAAAACTCATCTGCTTTACAAACCAAAAAGAGGATAGGAGTGGCATTTTCAAAATGAAATTACAAGATCAGTTGTCACAGCCGAACAAAGCTTCTTGTACATAAGGAACAGACCTAACCAATACAACCAAAGAACCAAAACAACCTTCTAAGTCTTGTACATAATGGTCTTTGATAGAAATAGTCTTAGTAGTGATCTAGTGCTGGTCAATGTAAATAGTTTGCTTAGGGATTAGGTTCAGTGGTGTTTGGGTCTGTTTTTATTTATCTTTCCCCATGGGATGAAATGACAATCAGCAGTTTGCCCTTCTGATCTGATCTAAGTTGTATTTTCCTTTTTAAATACAAGATGAATGTTTTTTACAAAAAAAGAACAACCTCCAAAGCTTAAAAGTATTGACTAAACAGGAAAAAACATATTTAATTGTTTCAGGACAGCAGAATAGATGTTTGTCATATTTTTTCTATTTGCTAGTTTTTACAAATTTATCCACTTATTTAGTTCAAAAAGAAAGATGATAAAGCTACGGTGTTGGACAAACCGTGATCCGAAATTGAGTCTCATCAAAATCAGTTGGTTGAGTTAATCGATTGTTAATGAGACTAAAGAAGTGTTTGTGACATGTTATGACCTTATAATTGCAGGTTTGGTGCAGAGTGAAAAAAAACATATGGGAAAGATCTTAAGTGGATTTTTATTGTATACTTAGATTCCTTTTGAAATGTTAAAACACTTTTAAAAACAACGACGCCTAATGTCGAGCCTGTATGCTAAAGTTATGGCCTCCACAAGTTGCAGGACATTTTGTGAATAGTGAAATGATGGTTATGCAAATGTTGGGCAATTATGTAACCACTGGTTTATTCAGGGGTGGCTTTATAACCTTAACGGATGGTTACGCAACTGCTGGTACTTTGAGCGGCAGTTTTGCCCTATATTCTAAGTGGTGGGTTTATTCGAATGGAACACATGGGAAGAGTAAATGACAGGGAGACAGTTTCTTGTCATATTCTTGACTTTTGGGCTTCTTATTTGAGCCTAAGGTATGTTGTAACTGCATAAATGAGCCCATGGAGATTCAAGGAAGGCAATGAATTAAAGGAAGTTCATCCAAATGTCAGAAACATGGTGAAGACAGAATTATGAGATTGAAGAAGACTACACAACTGAGATCGCTGAGGACATTAGTCAAGTTTGCTGAGGAAGCAAGATATCCATAACAAATTTCAGAGAGCATTTTAAAGTGTTAGGATGTTATACATTGATGTTAATGTCCTTGAAGGCTTCGAGAAGGGAAAAAGCTTGTAAAACTGCAAAGAAGACAATGGGCATGACAAAGCATGGCTTCACTCCTTTGGATTTTTCCACACTAGGCTTCTCTAGGGTAACTCGTGTAGATCTCTCTTTTATTGATGTGTTTGATTTTTTGTTTGCAAGTGATCCATGATAGATTTCAGAGAGCATTTGTAAGTGCTAAGATGTTATACATTGATGTTAGTGTCCTTGAACGCCTCAAGAATGCAATAAGCTTGTAAAACTGCAAAGAAGATAGTGGAGATGAGGAAGCATGGCTTCACTATTCTGGGATTTTCCCACACTGGATTCCTCCAGGGTAATTTGTGTCTCTTTCTCTTTTGTTGGTGTGTTTGACTTTTTGTTTGCATGCTTCTATTTCTTACAACCAATTCACTATCCCAAACACCTAAGAGAGCATAAGAAATTAGTTGAATGTATGAGCACAAGCATAATGCTTGTTCATGACAACAATAGGAATTTAATTTCGTCTCACATAATGCTAAAGAACAACACATCCTTGTGCACTACTATTTTGTGGAATTGTAAGAAGAATCACATGATTGGTGGTAGCATAGTTGGGGTATGAATCACAATATGCAATGTACGTAGCATGCACGAGAAGTAAAACATGCGAATAATTACATAGTGAAATCTATGACGTAGATGGCAGCCAAAAGGGCTGTAGAAAGCATCAAGTTTTAGCATTTGAGTGTTGTTTCAATATTGTAGAACTTGGGAACAACATACAAAGAAATTAAATATGTGTTGATGAATTGTGCAATGGAATATCTAAGTCGATTACAGATCAGATTTTATCAGAGCAGGTTTTCCTTATGCCTTGAAAGGGTTTGCTAACACATTTTCAAATTTGTGTATTTGCTTCCATATTTGTTTGTTGACAAGTGCAGGACTTTGGTTGCATGGTTTGACCATGGCCAAAGCTTTGAAGAGGGAAATACTTCAAGAGCTTGAAGAGATAAACCAATAAATCCAAATGGAAAACAAAAAATTGGGAAAGGTGTTGCAGCACTTGGAGGATGAGAATCAAGAGTTGCAAGTCAGATTGACGAGCTGTGGAGATTTTCTCATGGGTATCATTGAGGTGCTGCAACAAGAGTTGCCCATGAAAGAATGGACGTTGGCAAAAGTACAAGATGACAGTGAAGGAGTGAAGAGGAAAGAAGAGTTTACCATGCAAAGGGGACCAACCTCTACCAAGGATGCACAAACCATGATTGAGGTATGCATAGTAAGCACTCCACCATATACTTTTTCTTCCTTGCAAAATTTGAATGAGTCCTTTGGTCGTTTTGAGAAGCATGCTAAAGAAATTGGCTTTAAGTTGTCATTCAAGATGGGCTATGATGGAAAAGGGCGTGGCAAAGATTGTCAAGTAATGGAAAATACCATAAAGGTTGACAAAAGACCTCGGTATGTAGGTTTGGGGTATGTTGGTGGCAAAGAAGAAGATGGAGAATGCTCCAAAACAACTAAAGCAAGAAAAGCTTGCAAAGATGAAGAGCCTAGGCCACTAGCTTAACAAAAATATCCCATGCGAGGCAATGGCATCACTTTTTGTCAAATCTAGTGAGGAATCGAAGCCTCTAAAGAGCGAGCGGGTAGGCTCCTAATGAATAGTACCTCAAAGGGTCAGAGACTAGAGGAATCGAAGCCTCTAAAGAGCGAGCGGGTAGGCTCCTAATGAATAGTACCTCAAAGGGCCAAAGAAGAGTCTCTGAGAGGAGGACAACAACTCCATGAAGAAGGAGATAACACACAATCACTTCATGAATACGTTGGTGAATGCACTTTGAGTCCAAGGAGAGGGTAGCCTTTCAATAAAGGAAAAATAATCAAACAAGAGTGCAAAGCATCTCCAAAGAAAGGCATCCCAATGTAGGAGGTAGAGTATTATTGCTTCATTAAACTTCCATAAGTAAGCATATGGGCATCCCAAGAAGGTATGCAAGAGACAAGTCTTCCATTGCTTGCTTCAATTGTAGAAAGAGAGGCCATGTAGCTCAAGAATGTTGGTAAACCTATCCATGTTCATTTTGTGGAATGAGTAACCATTGTTTGGCCATATATTGGAAGAAGCAATCCATCGCAAAGAAGCTTAAGTACTTCAAAAAGAAGGAAAATTGTTCACACGACTCTTTAAGACAAGAAGAGATCATGGTGTAAGAAGTAAGAAGGATGCAAGTTGTAAATACCAGTCTCTAAATCAATATGAGAAGGGCAAGGAGGAGGCAATGTTGTCCAAGGACATGTGAAAGAGTTATTGTACTCGTTGCAAAATGAATGGGCATTGACATGCAAAATCTACAGCTCCACCCAAAGAATTGCAAGGGGCATTCCAAGAAGGAAGAAATTGTCAAAATACCTACAATTCAAGAGGTACCAAATGAAGCAGAAGAGTTATCCAAGGAAGAAGCCATCAAGAGGGAGCCACCCATAGAGGAGTCCCCGTCACCATTGCAAGTGGGTAATGGTAAGAAATAGTTCTTGGTTTCATGGATAGAGTATTTGCAAAGTGAAGATGTTAATTGGCATGTAGATGTAGGAGTAACACTCAGATTAAGCACTTCAAATTGCTTTTTGTGTTCCATTTGTTGAGGAAAAATATGAACTAACTCCAATTGTGAATATGGAGCTGCCATCCAATCTATTTGAGAAGCACAAGTATGAGCAGCCAATTTGTAACAAAGAGGATGTGCCATTTTCAGGTGTTCATGTTGGTATGCAAGCTATGCATGATTTCCCTACCACTTGTTGTATCACATGACAAGATAAGTAGAAAGAAACACTCTTAAGTTGAGGGAGAACTCCAAGCAAAGGTTGATGACCAAGGCATCACAAAGGTGATAGGAAATTGGTTCCACGTTCCTCCATGAATATTCAGAAATCAGAATCACATCAATTGTAGCATGTCTATTTACTCATCATTGTTATAGCATGCATATGGGAATTGTAATGATTGTAGCATGAAGGTATATGTCTATTTCCATAATCATAGTGGTTGTAGCATGCTGATAATGATTTTTGTATGCACATAAGTTGTAATAGCTCTAGCAAGATTGTAGCATGCATTTTTGACCTGTATGCACATAGGATATGGTTGCAGCAGGTTGTACAAATTGATTTGTCATCAGAGTTGTTATAGCATGCCTATGATGGTTGTGGTGTTAGAAGTTGTAGCAACACGGTGAGTTTGTAGCATGCATTTTTTATTTTTATATGCACATGGAATAAGGTTGCAGCAGGTTTTTCAAAACGTGTTTTTGTATGACAGTAGTTGTGGAAGCACATTGGTCGGCATCTAGAAGCATGCTCATGACCCCCTGAGTTCTTCTATGGTGGGAGAACAAGTGGCATGACATCAGGTCATTGATATGAAGGTGAGAAGTGTACTCGTGGTGAGTGGCACTCCACAATAAGATTGTTAATTTGAAATATGTGAGATTTGGCATCCATGCTACCTTCATTGAAGACATTGTATTCCATGTATGTTGCATTTGTTGTTGATGCAAACTTGATGTCTGACCCAATATAGGGGCATCTTTGTAGATGTAATTGTATTTTCAGCCATGTGTGTTGCATTTGTGATGGAAACATTGAATTGTAAGACCCTAGATAGGGGAAATTTTGTAAAAGTGGTGATTTGTTTTAAGCCATCTACATGATAAATGTTTTCCTCGCTTACCGGAAGAATGCGAATGGCAAGGAAGATGTTGTAGCAAGATTTTCCTAAGAGAGAGCTTCACCGTAGCCTTCAAGAATGTGTATTGCAGCAAAGGGGCTAAGAGGAATAGCTAAGAGCAGAAACAAGGTACCTAGAGTGCAAAGAACAAGCCAAAAGGAAGACCGAGACACCCAAGAGTGTAAGAGGGTCTGTTGACAAAGATTTGAAGGAGCCACAAACTCTAAAACTAATATAGATTGCCAAAGTGCAGGTTTAAACAACACACACTGAGAGAGAAATATTGCCAATTCGAGAGAGGCGATCAAGATTAGGTATCCATTTGAGAAGTTAGAAGGTAAAATCCTTATCTTTTCATTATAGAACTTTTGTGGGACCAAAAGACTATAATTTGGGGACGTGTGATCTGAAATTAGATCATGTACACATCATCAAAATTAGTTGGTTGAGTTAATTGACTGTTACCAAGACTAAATAAGTGTTTACAACATATTATGACCTCATTAATTTAGGTTTGGTGCAGAGGAAAAAACAACATATTGTTAACAACTAAAGTGAATTTTTATTGCGTGTTTGGATTTCTCCCGAAAAGTTATACACTAAAAAAAAAAGGGCACCTGATTGAGTTTGTATGCAAAAGTTATGGTGTCCGCAAATGTCACAGGTGGTTATTTAAATGTTGGATGTAAATGGCAGCCAAAACAGCTGTAGAAAGCATCATGATTTAGCATTTGAGTGTTTTTTCAATAGCATGGAAAGGAACACCATACAAAGAAAATATATCCGTGTTGATGAATTGTGCAATGGAATATCCATGGTGATTGCGGATCAGACTGCTATTCTATGTTACAAGGTACTTTAAACTTATCAAAAAGATTCAAACTTTGCGGAACTTTATTCTTATTGAGCTCGAACTCGAATTTTATTCATTATTTTTACATGGGAAGTTTTTGCCATGCTTTTGCATAAATGTGTGTGTAAGGACGGAAAGCTCTCTCCACTGTGTCCCTTTGAATTTATGCATTTTTTTTTAGAAAATAAAAATGATAAAAAAATTATTTTGTTTGGACTTAAAGGCATTTTTTTTAACAAACTTTATCCATTGGTGAACTGAAACCGAACTTTATCCTTGTCGAACATGAACTCAAACTCAAACCTTGTGACTTAGCTGCTATCCATGCCCACATAACATAAATTTTTCCCTTTAACCCAAAGAGCTGCTTGTCCCTTCACCATTGCCTTGAGTAGCATGAGTGCCTCCATTGAGTGGATTAACTTCCATCCATTTTGGAGAAGGATGCCTTGGCCGAGGATGTTAAGGAAGGACTGTATTAGCTTGAGATTGAATTCCAATGGCAGCAATGCCACTTGCTTGTCTTATGGGAGTAATTGATCCTGTTTCGCCATCTCTTGAGAAAAGTATTTTTTATGGATTTTTTTTCTGAGCAATGTCTAGTTGGTTTTTGGTGGCTGCTGCCATCTGAATAATATTTCTAAACACTTTTTTTTGTTCCAGTTCTTCAACTTGGCTTTGAGATGTTTTAGCTTTCCTATGAATTTATACATCTCTAAACCTTGTATAACTGGCCTCTGCCCACCAACTGGTAATATTGTAATACGGCCGTGGATTGGTGAGCCACATTTTTCAAATATGAAGTATGTTTTTGCTGAATTTCTCTCATATAGGGAGATATGAAGTGTAATGTGCCAGTGATCTGAAAGTGTAGCATTGCTTACTCTTGCAAACAATTGGAAATAGGCAGAAACCACTGATTGGAAACTATTTTTATGTCCAATTTTTCTGCTATGAAATGAAGTCCTTTTTGGGGGTTATACCACGTGTGTTTACCTTGTGCATAATTAAAGTCCACCATAGAATTATTAAGTGCCAGATTTGAACGAGCATCAGCTGTTTTGTGGTTAAAATCTGATTCCACTTTCTTTTCATGTAAAGCCATTATAGTATTGAAATTATCCATAAGGATAAGATTATAGAGCTTGAAAGCTGCAATCCATTGATTTAGCTATTCTAACATTGCTATTCCATGATTTCTACTTGGCGATATATAGATATTGACAATCCATTGGAATTTTAGTTTGTTAGAATAGAAAACAGCATATATGCCCCAATGTAATTGATGAGTTGTGTGTAATATATACCTTGATGGATCCCATTTGATCATTGTATGGGTTACATAACTGCTTAGAGTGCGCTCGATGCTCCAAATTCCAGAAGATTTTATTTTTGCGATGCGTCAAATCTGCAGACTTCCTAAAGGACCATGTCTATCTTTCTGATTTTACCTTGTATCTTAGAAAACAACATCTATTGGGTACATCTAAAACTCTACTATTCCAAGAGAGTATCTGCATTCTGGAAGAAATGTTGGTGATAGTTTCTTCGTTTCTTGGGGTGTGCATTGGATCTTCTAATTGAGTTTCCATGATCACTACCTGTCTATGTTATAGGGAAATGCCCCCCTGCCGTTTCTGCGTGGAATCGTACTGGGTATGGAATGCCCTGGAACACCCGGGCACATGCCGGAAAAATACAGAAATGACACTGTTTCCATATGTTTCCAGCATGTCCCTAGGTGTTACCAGTGGTACAAGTCTCCAAAAAAGTTAAAAAAAAGAAGAATCTAAAACATTAAAACAAAAACCCTAAACTTCTAGAACACACTACATTAAACTTATATAAACACATGACATGCAATGGCAAAACACACTCTCATTTAAGTTTTCATTGCTGTTTTTTACAATAGCAAGGAGGAATATAGGAGGTAGCCATTGCAACAAGGAGCAACAAGGAGTTTGGAGGCTGTCATTGATGTTTTTTATGAGAGCAAAGAGGAATTTAGCAGCAGCTTGAAAGAGGAATTTAGAAACAAGGAGCAGCTTCAAGGGAGTTCTACACAAGGGGTGGAGAGTAGAGCTAGTGGGAGTGGCATTCATAATTTTGAGGAGAATCTAGATGACTTATTCTAGATTATGATCTTTTGCATTTACATTTTATCTTTGAAGTTTGAATCTGGGCTATAACACATGATTCATGATCATGTGAAATTTTAAGCATGTTGAATGTTTTGAACTTTCATGGCTATACTATATTTAATGAGGTTTTATCTTTTATGAACTAAATATGAGTATTAAGCATTGTTTCTACATATATTTATATTTTTTATAATATATTATATGGACATTTCTGTGACGTTTCCTTCCCAAGGGTTTATGAAAATCTGCTTTTCCGCTTTTCTGATCTGTTTCTGTTTCCATTTTCTGGCAACATAGTGTATACACCTAAAATCACTTGCTTCTATTAATACTGTCATTATTAGCATCATTACACATTAACATCATACAAATATTATCCTTGCATCACCATTCTAACATTTCCTATTCATTCCGCACTCAGATACTAACCTTACACCATCCCACATCCTAATTAATTCTTCTATTATCATTCCACTTATCACTAATCGCCTCTTATCCATTATTTTCTAATTTCTAATTCATCCCCCACCTACCTCCAACTACCCCCAGTTTCTCCTACAAATTAGTTTTCTAATCACTATCTAATCATCATTAGTCATCTCTAATGGATTCTAAACTTCTACATTCTCTAGAATCCTCCACATCATTTCTCTCTAGAACTCTCTAAGGAATTTTATATTCCTTGGAAATTCCTCTCCATCCTCTATATAAACAACCACATCTCCATGCAAAGGGGACTGATGAGAAAAACTTCAAGGCCAAATCTTATGCTATCATCTTGTGAAACAAATCAGTCATCCATAGCCAACATGCTGTCCAAGTCTTGAGTCACAAAGCAATCCAACATTTCAAGAATTCAAGAAGCATCATGCATTCTATTTTGTCAATCGAGGCACATCATCTGCATTTTGGAGGTATATTGAGCTGCATGATTGAGGTATAATTTCATATTTCAATTGTTATTGTGCTATTCTTTATAGCTACCTTGCTCAATCAGAGGTGTGTTGCAAGTTGGGATAGCTGTAGGTATTAATCTCCATTATTGCTTCCATCTTTATTCCTATCCCAATTTTATTCATCACACGCACTTACTTATTCAGCCTAATTGGCTGTAGGAATTTCATCTTCTTCTGTTACTCCAGAAGAAGGTTTTTTTCTTTTTCTTACTGTTTGCCAAAGTCTTTGGTTCCCATATCAGTATATTTTTGGGAATTAAATATTTTTTGGGTGCGAGTGTTATCTCTATTTTTCTTGAATATGACCTGAGTATAAGTACTTGATTTTGCTGAAAAAGTCATTGGGTCATGAGATTCACCTTCTTTTGTTGCCATTTGGGTAATTTAGGTTTGCTTTACAGTTGTATTCAAAGTATTATCGTCCAGGGTGTTCAGGACATACTCCATTTCTTCCATACTTGTTTCTGCTAAGGCTGCAAAGGGATTTTGTTGTAGGATTGGATCTGATTCGTGCCGGGAGCTTTTCCCTGTTCTAGCGTATTCTTGGTGGTATTTACTCTCTCCCAATTGGTCGATAGTTCCATACAAGATGAACTTTATGCTACTGTCTTAGTGGTTTGCTTTTGTGTTTGCCTTTGTTGGTTCTGATTCCTGGGTTTTCTTGTGAGATTCTGTATGCATCGTTCACTCTAGAGCATCTTTTGGCTGTTCTTGAGCTTCCTGAGAGGGGCAAACAGAGCTAGGTGGACATGTTCATAACAGATATTAGACTGAAAGGTTATGTTCTCATCGTCAATGGGTCGTTCCCATTCTATGCCTCCGATATCAAGTATCAGACAATCAGACAGTGGCTCGTTGAGGTCTAAATTGACACACATCCTAGCGTAGTTGAGTACTAGGTTCCTTGTGAATTCTAAGGTTGTAATGTGTTCCCCGACGGTGTTTCTGATCTTTTAGAGAAGTTTTTCTTGTTAGTATTTACTTGGAAGAAAGGGAAGACAAACCCAAACCCAAACAGGAACTGTTGTAGGCAGATCTTTTGTTGGGTTCAAATCCGGAGCCCAATGGTTCATGAAAGACCCTGATTTCCTCATAAACCATGGGCAATATCGCGACTTTTGGTTGTCTCAAAACAATGGTGTCCATGACCTGCAATATCAACATTTTACAACCACATGCAAATTGTGCTCTGTTAGCTTTCATCCCAACCAATTACTCGCAGTCTTTCTTATTTGGCAAACATTCCTCTTCATGTCAAGCTGTTTGCAACATGCATTAACAATGCTTAGCCTGCATGTGCTTGATCTGCCCTGTCACTTCAGTTTGCAATGTCTTACTCTGAATCTACGTGCTCAATTTTTACTGCATTCATCTTATCTTGTAATATTCCAAATCAGAATATTTTACATTAATTTGGATTTTCCGGAATTCCTTTTAATACTATTTTATAAAATAATATTATGAATAATAGTAAAGCCCAATTAGATTAATTGTCTATTTTCGAATATAGATTTAGAATATTATAAAGTTACACCACAAGGGGTTTCGTCCTTGGGTTCAATTACAAGGGTTTCCGTCCTTGGAATCAATTACACGATTAGGGATTTCATCCTTAAAAGTGGTTGTAAGCATAATGCTTATACACGTTTGATTGTTTTATACAAGAGTTGAATGATTGCTTTTCCCCACCGCAATGAGTGAATGTAAATATAGCATAATCTTCCATCAAAGGTGGTGTCCCATCCAAGAGACACCTCTTCACCAAAAGATGTGACCATTGACATTTCCATCGACAATTTCGTTAACATTTTCGTTAACTTCCGGCAACAATTCCGTTTGAAAATTCCATTCACTTCCAATAACAATTCCGTTTGATATTTCTGTTCATATCCGTTTAATGACTGTTGTATTAAATGGCAGCGCTGCTCCTTGGCAGCGATTTCTTCATGTGAAATGGCAGCGCCTCTCCTTGATGGTTGTGCCCTTGTCTTATGCTTGGAAAGGGATATTATAGTCCTCCCTTCCCAAAATTGCTTGACCTCAAGCAATTGTAAGCCCTCATGCCCACGTACCATGTCTAAGAGAGAAAACATGATGTAGTGCTCCCAAAGCCTTGATCTGAGATCAGACAAGATCTTATCATTTGCAATTGATTCTTCTGTAGGTGCAAGCTCCAAACTAGTATCCTGCACGTGAATCAAGAGATTCTCAAGCTTTATTGAAGCATCCAAAATATCTTGTGTCAAAATTCACAAGCACCCTATTGCCCCTTGATATAAAGAGATGCCCTCCTCTCACTGCAGAATCCATGTTTTTACGAAGGATATCAACCTTCATGGCAACACGCTTTAAATCCACGAGAGTCCAATCCTTGGCTTCTATTTAGGCAGTAACAAGCTTCAACTCTCTGAAGAAGGAACACCCATTCTAATAGGTATGGTCTAAATCTTCTTCCACAGTCAGTGCCATTTCAGACAGACTTTCGTGATAATATTCTTTCCGAGTGAAAGGAGGCATTGCAAAAAGTTCAACCATTCCTCCATACATCTTTGTTAGAAAGTTTTCATGGGATTTTTTACAAATTTGTAACAGTTTTATGCGAAACTCATCTTTTAAGTCCTCTACATCAGCTAAATCAACATCCTTGATTGCTATATAGAATAGTCCCTTGAATAGTTTTTCATCACTCTTAACCCAACTTACCCCATTTTGAAAACGTTGAAACATAGCCTCTGTCTCCTTGTCAAGATGAAATCCTTTTTATTGAAAATTGTTAGATTACTGATGGGTGCATTAAGGACAAAGAGCAGCATGTCCTCTTGCTCTGTCCTCTCAAAGCTCCCCAATCCTTTAAAGTCCATGGGTACATAGAGGCATTTTGCATCCAATCGAATTGTCATCCATACCCTATCTGTACATCTTCCCCCTACTACGTCAAGAAGAGATCCAGATAGATGATTTAATAGATATGACTTACCATTGCTTTGTTTTCCCATTGAAGATATCACCTTGATCTTACCGTCCCACTGATTCATTATTGCATCATATAAGCCAAAACGCATCAAATTTGTCAGTGATATACTATCAACATAAGTAAGATGTGGCGGTATCTGAAGGCCATCAAGCAATGGTCTTATTCCATTGTTTTTTGCTCGAGTAACTTGGATAGGTACAAGGAAAATGAGCTGTCGGATCCAGTTTCCTACAGCCTTCTTCTGGCAATAAGGCAACATGATATTTATACTCTTATATTTCCAGTTCTCAAATTTCTCAGCGTGAAACTGAATACACAATTCTGAAAAAACCTTTCCTTTTTCTTGCTCCAATTGCTTAATAAGAAGCTTCAAGTACTCCTCACATTTTCTTTGACCAAGATCTTCTTTAGTTGTGTCTTTTGATTTTAGCAAAACATAAAAGTTAAGATGTTTGAGAAGTCCTCTAAATAGAGCAGGACTAACTGCAAACTTATCGAAAATATGATAAACAGTCTAATGCAGCACAACTCCTCTGACAGTCTTGAAGATTCCCCAAGTTTTCAACATTTATATCCAAACAAATGCTTTTTAAGTAAGACATGATGTCACCTAGCATATAAACTTTGGCCTCAATCTGAAATGGAGACTGAGTTTCTTCATTACTCAGTTGTGTTGAGGACGAAGAGCAATCTTCTGAGACTTTTGTACCTCTCTGAAACACAAAAAGAAAGGAGCCGTCCCTTGAAACAGATGCATTTATGAAATCTAACGGAAGAGATAGATACTTAGGCTTCATTAGTGGCTGTTGATGGAGTTCAACCACCCTGGCTCTATTTGTGTCACAATTAAAAGCAAATCAGCGTTCCCTGGAATAAACTGCATCCATACAATGTTTGTACTTCCAAAAAAATGTCAAGTATGATCTCAATACCAATCCAATATATATGGCAGAATGTTTCATCAAACTTATAAATATGAACCTTGGCTGCATCGACATCACAGAGAGCTAGAAATTTGGTACTTTCGTCAAAAGCTATCAAATCAAAACCCCTTCTAATTGCACAAATGGGATTACTCCTACATACAAGTGGCCCTGAATTTGGGACCATGTACAAGTTGAGATTATTTTGTTTCTTATCATGAAGTACTATACCATGACTAAAACTCCTCAAGCACCTATCAGCATAATATACATTCCCATTTGGGGCTCTGCTGTAGTTACCAATCTCTATTGTAGCAACAAATTCTTTTGGGCGATGAAATATATAATCACTTCCAGAGCTAGTGCTAGCATAAAAAAGTCTATTTGGTGGAGGAACACCCCTGTCATACGAATACTGCCCACTTGCATTGTTGGGTTGGCATGAAATGATAGGATAATCGAGTATGGGAAGAGGGTTATCAACCGTTGTATTGTGATACTCTTCATCATCTGAGCAGAATAAATAATATGTTTCTGTTGCAGATTTTATTTCATCCTCTTCCATTTTAATAATGTCTGCTTTCATGTTACCATTGCTATTGTTGCTGAAACCATCACCTTTCACCATATTATCAGTTTTTGCTTCCTCGTGTCCACCACTACTATTACTAGAACCATCATCTTTCATCTTAGTACCTGTTTCTTCTTCCTTACTGCCATTGCCAGCAGGGGGTGTATTCACTATTGATTTGTTTGTTTTCCTTTCATCTACGACTTCTTGAAGATTGAATTTCTCTACATACACTCAACTGCCATAACTATGATTCACGAACTCGTCTTCCTCATAGTGTTTGTTTCTAATCCATGACTCTTTCAAATCCAAAAAGTTTGAAAAGTAGATTTCTTTTCGAATTTCTACTGAAAGGGCATTGTATGACTTGAAACTGTCCATAATTTTCTTCTGTAGTGACCCCATGGTTTACAAGCTGGCAAGAAAAACAACTCTGATACCACTATAATATTCCAAATCAGAATATTTTACATTAATTTGGATTTTCCGGAATTCCTTTTAATACTATTTTATAAAATAATAATATGAATAATAATAAAGTTCAATTAGATTAATTGTCTATTTCCGAATATAGATTTCGAATATTATAAAGCTACACCACAAGGGGTTTCGTCATTGGGTTCGATTACAAGGGTTTCTGTCCTTGTAATCAATTACACGATTAAGGGATTTCGTCCTTAAAAGTGGTTGTAAGCATAATGCTTATACACGTTTGATTGTTTTATACAAGAGTTGAATGAATGCTTTTTCCCACCGCAATGAGTGAATATAAATATAGCATAGTCTTCCGTCAAAGGTGGTGTCCCATCCAAGAGGCACCTCTTCACTAAAAGATGTGACTGTTGACATTTCCGTCTATATTTCCGTCGACAATTCCGTTAACATTTCCGTCGGCATTCTCGGTCACTTCTAGCAACAATTCCGTTTGAAACATCCGTTCACTTCGATAACAATTCCGTTTGAAACATCCGTTCACTTCCGATAACAATTCCGTTTGATATTTCCGTTCATATCTGTTTAATGACTGTTGTATTAAATGGCAGCGCTGCTCCTTGGCAGCGATTTCTTTATGTGAAATGGCAACGCCTCTCCTTGATGGTTGTGCCCTTGTCTTATGCTTGGAAAGGGATATTACACATCTCCATGTTCAAAGTGTTCAATACAATTTTGATTTACTTATTAACGGTCTGCAATTTTCTCTTTAGAGAAAGTATGAAAATGTCATGCCTGCTCTGCCACCATTACTTGTTCATGTCCTTCACTGTTTCTCACATTCTTACAGTTACATCTTTAGTCCTGTTACTGCCACCGGCCTGTTTCCTAATCAACTGCATTTTCAGCAATATCAACGCCACACTCATTTCTGTTTCTGTCTTTGAAATCCATCACCCACGTACAGTTCAATGCACTTGCTGCATATAATTACATCAAATCATCAGTGTTATCAAAGTATGATTTACATGTTCCAATGATTGCAAGTGTGCTTTCAACCGTGCACTGTGACCTTGCTGTCTTTCACACCTCATCAACCAAGAACTTAATTCTTTCTCCCAGAAGACTGACAATTTGAATGTAACTCTTATGAAAAAAATAACTGCAAATTGATCTTCAGTCAGGGTTGATTGGCATCCCTATATCAGCCTTAAAACCATAGTTACCATGTTCGACCGAACATTAATTGCTCACCGAATTTATTCGGTTAAGTTCGAGCGTTTAAATGTTTTTATTAATTTCGAGGGATAAAAATAAGAATTCAAAAACCCTAAAACACAAAAAAATGACTACCAAAAGGAAGCGCAACAAGAACCCTACACAGAAGAAATCGAAAACAGTGAAAGGCAAAAGCGGAGGCTGGAGCAAACAGTTAAACTTGACGACTCACCATCACACTTAAACTCGTGCAATTGTAAATGCAAAGGAAGATTTGACAGTGGTATCCAGCCTTTCGCATACACGACAATTGTGTGATACTCGGCCCATGGCAAACTGCAAACTGATACGCAGTGTGGCAGACTTGGCAGCTGCCATCACAAAGAAATGCGCAGTTGACAAACTGAGCATCAGTGTGCAGTTGCACTGCTAGAAGGGGATTTGAGAAAGTTCTGCTGCTCCAGGTAGGCCCTTATGTGGGGCTCCAAATGGCAAAGTTCAAAGTCAAACACAGTTTCACATTTATCATTTACTCAAATAAAAAACCCTAAATATTTCAAGCACTAAAGCCTAAAATGTGTTTAATAGTTTGTGCTTATTTGTTAACAATGAATATGTTTAAACTTTAAACTTTATTTGTTAACAATAAATTTATATTGTTTTTAACTTTTTTATGATTTTTTTAACATGTTTATTTGTTAAGCGATTGACAGTGTGACGCATAATACAATGATATGGATTAATCATTAAACAAATGGCATTGCATAATAGGCAGTTTTGTACGATTTAATTAGTATATTGGATTTTACACTCGTGTTATTAACTTATACTCGAACTTCGGAACTTTTTTCCCCTTCCGAACAACCCAAACTTTTTGTTCATGGTAACTATACTTAAAACCATCCACAAGTACCTTAAAACTTTAAAAGCAGGAGAAAGTGAGCCATTAAAGGAGGTCCTTTCTGCCCTGGCAGGCCAGGGTCCCAATGACAGGCAAGGGCATGGTTGTTGATTAGACACGAACAGACTGGGATAAAATGCCAAGCTGAATCAGTGATCAGTAACAGCAAGCAACCTGCAAATCCATATTAATGAAAATTGTGTTCAGATTTGCAGAAATAGATCATCCTAATAACTATTATGATGTTTTTCCCTTCATTAGTTAGTCGTTTGGCACTGTAATCCTTTCAGTAATATTTCTAATTTGATTTATCTGTTGTAGTCTATAACTTCTACTTGTTTGTATGTATCACAGCTGATCTGGCAATGGCTATGTTTTAGCTGTTTTTGTAACCTCAAAATCATTAATATACGATGATTGTAAGTTCTGATTATGGACAGCATATATTTTTGTGTGTATGTCACATCATTTAAAAGGGGGTTGGTCAGTATTCAGTGTTATTCTATGATCTTGATGTTCGAAGTTGTTGGCTGATTTCTATCTGAAAATGTCCCCCAGTATTTTCTGTAAATCATGGCTTTGAGGACAGTGTATTCATTATATGAACTCGGGATTTCAGAGGTAATAAATTCCAGGTAACAGCTGAGAGCCACTTTATTCTAAAAGTAAATTTTGATTTATATCAAGTTATAGACCAGTTTCTTACAGCATCTTGTCCTCCTTACATAATTCATCTTTAAAACTATTTGTATCCCCCTTTCCTACAGGAAAATGTCATCTGGTAATTCACATCATTTTAAGATAATATGCTTGAAATTCTTGACCAAAGAGTCCTTGTTATTAATCTTGATTTTCATTTGTATCTATTTACTATTTTATGATATGGTTGTGTATCATGACTGTTGCCAGGAATGTATATTTTTGCATGATAATATTATCATGAATTTTAATATGTGAAGATTCTTATTATGAAATCCTTACCATTGATCCGTATTTGGTCCTTCTAAGTTGATGATTAGCCAAATGCACTGTTGGAATGATGTGGGTGCGTGTATGAGTGTATGAAATGAAGTCCATTTGAATAAAGGCACTGGGTGGAGGATTTGCTTCAAAATGGTCACGAGTTGCGTTTTTTTGAAAGTTGCTCATGCCATATGGAGTCTGGACAATGTGGATTGTAGCATCTCATATCTGCATCATGGTTGATTTTTTGTATTTGATATTTGTGTGGAAATCTTTCCTGCATTCTAATTTGGAGTTACCTTTATATTCATTTTGCTAAATTCTAATGATGTCATGCTTCAGAAGTATGCCACCTACTATTGGGTTATATACATTTATTTCATTAACAGTAGCTTTTTGGTGAGCGTGTACCTTTCTGTTACCTTTCCGGGAACCTGAAGTTTAATATGATCTTAACTGTTCTATCATGACAGGAAGCAATCAAATGTCAGAGGCATTCAAAGCGAAATATTTTGACTACTGAGGATGTGGATAGTGCACTCAGCCTCAGAAATGTGGAGGTAAGACTTTATATCATCAATATTTGACCATTTTGTTTATGCTAACGGGCTTATCTAAAGGGTATATGTTGCAATCATTTCATTTGATTTTCTTTCTGAAATCACGATTTTGTTGAATATCCATAAAATAAATCCATGGTATCATTTGTTTTTGATTGATGCCTCTTCCTTGGGCTATAAATGTTTCTCTGCCAGGGAAAGAGAAATAAATTATTATTAATGTCTACAAATGACAAAAGGACCAAAAGTATATTTATTACATTAGAGAAGTAACTTGGCCAAAACAAATCCTATTTCTAAAAGATAAACTACACACTTAAAACAATGAAAACAAGGCTCATGTTAGAATAAATTGGCCACGGGCTAAGTGGACACTATCCCTGGAGGAAGCATGATGCTCTTCCTAGAATTTCACCTAACACCCAAGACCAATGAATCTCTTGTGCTAAAAGAGAACAAAGAATATTCACACTGTCTATAATGATGGAATTGGGAGGAATAGGGTGCCCTAGTACTAGTATGCAAAGTTGAACACTGTTTGGTTGGTTGGTTCCCATCTTTGTGTGTATCAACATTGTCTAAATGGCGCTTAATGGCTCCAATGTCTGTGACCATAGTTACAGGGTTTGAAATGTTTGGTAGGTTAGAGAAGCAGAAAGGTTTGAAAAGTTTGGAATTTCAATTAGGTTCGTAATTTTTTGTAAACTATATAACATACAAAATTATACATAATGAAAAACATAAAAATATGCATATTTCAATGTTGAATGTTCACTCTCAAAAATTGATTCATAATACTATCATTTAATATTAAAGTGGAACTTGCTCTAGAATATTAGTAGTCCAGGTTCTAGGGCCTTTCGGTTTAAGATAACAATTAAACATCTTCAAAATCAAAACGTATTGCATGGTCAAATTTATGATCATTAGTGCAATTAGCGGCAATATTTTAATTCAATCTATCTGCATTACCACTACAATGATCACCTATGTTCATCATGATTTTCAAAACACGTAGATTGATAATGAACTAGAAATGAGAGGGTTGTTCCATCTCAACTTGTAAATGATAGGAGGATACCTTCAGCTGGCTGTGGCAGATCCGTAAATTGTGTAATCAGTGATTCTGAGATAGTATAGTGCACTTGTCATAAGCACAAAACTTATTGTTCCCATTGCTCGATGGAGGAGCCAAAAGTAAAACCTTTGTGAAGCTACTTGGTGAGTAATTCCCAATCTTGGAGTATGAGCTGGTAACGTTGGAGCATAGAGCAGTAGGGGCAGAAGATGAGCTTTGTTTTGAAATGGAAAAGATTGGCCAGACGTCTAAGGTCGCTTTTGCTGATTGGTTTCCACCTACAAGCCAAGCTAGGAAGCTTTGTCTAAGGAAGTGATGGTGAAGAGCTGTAGCTTTGTTATGAGATGAGAAAACATTCCTGTAAAGTACCCTTCCCAGATGTACAATATTTTCGATTGTTTTCAGTTTGATGGATGGAACATTTTATCAACTCAGAGCATATTCATATATGTGTTTGATTGACGTTCAATATGTAATGCAGATACAAATCTAGAAATCAATACTAAGACATTCCACTCCCCAATATGACTGATTTACAACAAGCAACTGCTCAGAAATTAGTATCAAACTTGTGCAAACTCAGTATAGCCCACAAGATATGACTATGGTAGCAATAATAATACTCAGATAATAACTATCTCAGACTGATACAAGGTTATACTATGCTCTGTTTGGTACTGATATGAAGCATTTAACACTCAGGAGTTAACAGTGATAGAGGGAAATAATCAGCTTTGTCTGAAATAATATTTCCACCGTTACAAGTTCACTCAGACTGAAACTTAACAGCAGATACAAAGTTTACGACCATTAATGACTGAGTGAATAGCAGATGTAATTTAGACAACAAATACAAATTATTTGAGACCTGGAAACTTGGCGCAGACCTGGTAAATGTTAACAGCAGCCTGTAGAGTGTTAGAAACCATCAGATGTGACCACGTCCAGCTATTTTCACCCTCCTGCAACCTCCAGTTTAGCATGAAATAGACCCTGAAATAGACCCCACTTCACACGACCTGCTAATACTCCATGAATTGACCCTCATAGCAGCAATTCCAATACTGTTAATAGAGCCCACGTCTCACCAAACCCAACACTACTATGGGAGATGATCACGTCACTGTAAAGGATCACTGTTCACGCCACTGTAGCGAATCACTATTCACATCATTGTAGCAAATCCTTAAAAATGATTCGTCCCGCAACATGAAGTCTCTAATATGCAACATTAATAAACCTCCAAACCCTTGTACAAATCCAAACTGAAGATATATTCTTTCCACACCAATTTTGTCTTTGAGGAGACTTATAAAATTGCATTGACGCTTCAGTAGAAGACCTGAGTGATCTCCTCAACGTATCAGCTAGGGTGGAATCGTTTCACTACCAAAACTGGATGCCCTAGGGTTTTCCTGTCCCCAAGACCAAGAAGCTTCGAGAGCTCTCCAATATGAAAATGAGAAATAATTCTAGCATGATTAAAAATGAGCCTCCAAAACGCCTTTTATATTTCTCACTTTAATTTCCCGCTCAAATAGAATAAAGTGACTTTATTAAGTTACCTTTTAATATTTCACTTAAAGTCACTTTATAAAATATTAAATTAATCACTTAAAGTCACTTTATGAAATATTAAATTAATCACTTAACATTACTTTTTTTAATATTTGCCTTTCCTGCCAGGTAATATTAAATAATTAAATAAATGAATTTTCTTATCCTGCCTTTAGCCTACGGGAATTAAATATGCTAAAATAGCACCTTGCATGATCATAGAGAAGGGGACATTACAGTCCTCCCTTCCCAAGATTGCTTGCCCCCAAGCAATCACAAATTGGGATGATGTAGTATTTGTTCTCCTTCCCAAGTTGCATCCTCTGCTGGCAAATCTCTCCATCTGATCAAATACTCCTTAATCACCTTGTTCCTCAATCTTCTCTCTTGGGTATCAACAATCTCCTCAGGTACCAGAATCAAATGACCCTTCTCATCCAACGAAGGCAACTCTGCTGATGAAGTAACCTGCTGCCCTAGTGCCTTCTTGAGGCACGGAACATGAAACACATTGTGAATTTTGTTGTTCTCTGGCAAATCCAATTCATAGGCTACTTCCCCCACTCTTCTGGTGATCCTATAAGGCCCATAAAATCGTGGCTTTAGTTTCTTTGCACCGCTTCTCTTCAGCAAAGGCTGCCTGTAGGGTTGCAATCGTAGGAAAACTAGATCTCCCACCTCAAAGCTGCGCTCGACCTTGCGCCTGTTTGCGTAGGTTTTTTGCTGATTTTGTGCCACGTGTAAATTCTCCTTAAGAGCCTTGAGAATGTCTTGGCTCTCTTGTATCCAATCCTTGGCTTTAGGAGCCGTGCTCTCTCCAAAACCCAAATCCAGAAATGACGGTGCATCATAACCATACAATGCACGGAAGGGTGTCATACCAATCGACATGTGGTAAGTGGTGTTATAATAGTGCTCAATCAAGTGTAACCACTTTATCCACGCTCTCTGCTGTCCAGAAACATAATTACGTAGATACCCCTCAACCCACTTATCCACAATCTCAGTCTGACCATTTGTCTGAGGGTGATAACTCGTGCTCGGTGTCAAGTCAACTCAATACCTGTTCATTTGAATAGCTCCTGCCAAAAAACACTTAAGAACCTGCTATCCCTGTCACTAATTATGTACCTCGGCAATCCGTGAAGTCTGAAAACCTCTTTGAAGAACAACTCTACCGCCTGAGGTGCCTTGTACTCAGAAGAGATAGCAAAGAAGTGAGCAAACTTAGTTAGCCGATCTACCACCACAAAGATGCAATCTCTACCTAAACCTTGGGTAAACCAGTGATGAAGTCTATCGAAATGCCCTCCAACTTCTGCTCAGGGATGGGAAGGGCTGCCATAGACCTGCTGGATGAGTGTGCTCTGATTTGTTCTGCTGACAAGTCGTACACTCCGTCACATACCGCAATATATCATCCTTGAGGCCCTTCTAGGAGAACCTCTCTACCCTGTCGGTATGTCTTAAAGTAACCTTGATGACTTACCAAAGGAGTATCATGTGCAGCCCTCATTATTTTCTCCTTGAGCTTGGATTCCGGCACTAAATAAATCCTAACCTTGTAGAAGATGATATCATCCACTACCTTGTAACGGGCATCTTGTACTTGTCCATCCAGTAACTCTCAAGCAAAATTTTTCTTTGAGTATTCCACCAATAAATGAGATTTCCAATCTGCTGAAATCTCTGTAAGGGAGCAATCTACTGGTTTCCTGGAAAGGGCATCTGCTACAATGTTTTTCTTGCCCTTTACGTACTCAATGTCAAAGTCGTAGGACTATATTTTGTTGACCCACTTCTGTTGTCTCTCATTCAAATCCTTCTGCTCCAAGAAATATTTGAGACTGTTGTGGTCGGTCCTCACCACGAACTTCCCACCTACTAGGTACTGCTTGAACTTTGCCAAGGCGTGCATTATGGCGAGCATCTCCTTATCATAAATGGAATACAATCTCTCTGGCCCCCTCAACTTACAACTCTCAAATGCAATTGGGTGTCTACTCTGCATCAACACTGCTCCTATGCCCTTGCCCGATGCATCACACTCTAAAACAAATGGTTGAGTAAAATCTGGAAGTGCCAATATAGGGCAATTGCTCATCACCTCCTTGAGCTTGTCAAAAGCTCTTTGTGCCTCCTTTGACCCTCTGAAAGCACCCTTCTTCGTAAGATCTGTCAATGGTGCTCCTAACTGAGAGAATCCCTTGACGAAGCGCCTATAGTAGCTGCATAGCCCAAAGAAACCACGCAACTCAGAAAGGGACTTAGGTAGTGGCCAATGAAGAATTGCTTGGATCTTTCTCCTGATGAACCTGTACACCATGTGCACTGATCACATGACTCAAGTATAATTTCTCTCAAGTATAATTTCTCCTTGAGACCAAACTCACACTTCAAGGCCTTAGCATACAAGGATTGCTCCTCCATGATGGCCAAAACTTCATCCAACTGCTCCAGGTGGTCATCCCAAGTCTTATTGTAAATGAGCAAATCATCAAAGAACGCGAGAAGATACTTGCGCAACTGCTTGTTGAAGATATGATTCATGCAGGACTAAAAGGTAGTAGGTGCATTATTCAAGCCAAAGGGCATGACTAAGAACTCGTAGTGCTCGTAATGACCCCTGAACGCTGTCTTGTGGATATCCTGTTCACGGACCCTAATCTGATGGTACCCTGAGTGAATATCAATCTTGGAAAAATACACTGCCTCGTGCAATTCATCAAGAAGCTCATCGATCTTAGGAATCGGGTACTTGTTCTCAATTGTTTTCTTGTTTAGGGCCCGATAGTTTATACACATCCTCATTGTCTCGTCCTTCTTCACCGGAACCACAAAAGAAGCAAAGGGACTGGAGCTAGGTCTGATATGCCCCATGTCAAGCAATTCCTTGATTGCTTTCTCGATCTCATTCTTAAACTTCTTAGGATGTCTATATGGGGTGGCTATAACGGGCTTGGCCATCTCCTCCAACTCAATGGTATGCTCAAAACCCTTGTCTGGTGGTCTCTCTGGAGGAATCTCTCCAAACACTCTATCATGCTTACCCAGTAATGACTGGATGTCTATATCTTAAGGCTGGTCATTGTCCGGAGTTTCCTTAGTAGAAATCAAGCACTCTGCTGCCCAAGCAACATCCCCATGTCTGAAGATGCTCTCGATCCTCTTAGCTTACACTACCTTCGGAGCACCACTCACCATACCTCTGAGCATAACCTTCTTGCCATCCGCTGCCTTGAACTTGAGCTCCATAGTCTGGAAGTTCTATGAATACTTCCCCAACGAATGAAGCCATTGTATAGCTAGAATAACATTTGTATCACCCAGGTCCACCACATAGAAATCATCTGTAACAGTATAATTACCCAATGTGACACCTAGTTGAGGGACCCTTTGTGTGCAATTCATACTGAAACCATTTGCAACCATCACACTGAACCCCTCAAAATCCTCTGTAGGTATACCTCTCTTAGCCACTAGGGTTGAGTCAATAAAATTGTGGGTTGCCCCACTATCAATCAACACAGTGACCCGCTGCCTTTGTAATACTCCCCTAACTTTGAAGGAATTAAACTTGGGGGTACTTGAAATAGTAGCAATGGCACCACTCTTAGTCTCCACTTGTGGCTGCTCCTCTATACAACTACCGTCGCTGCCTTGTACTTGTTCTGCCTCCCCATCCTCCTCACTATCTAGTAGGAACTCAATGTAATGCACCTTTCCCTTGCCCATGCACCTTTGATCTGGTTCCCAAGGCTCCTTACAACTGAAGCAAAGCTTCTTTCTTCTCAACTCCCTACGAGCTTCATCATCTAGCTTGTCCTTCTTGGGCCATTCTTTTTGAAAGGGCTTTTTGTCCTTGTTCTTCTATGGAACGAACGGTTTGGACGGAAACTTGTTCTTAGATGTTGAATGCTCCATGTCCCGAGCCCGTATGATAGCATCCTGCAGGGAATCTGATTTGAAAGCCTTAATCCAACCACGTAGTGGTTCAGATAGATCCTCTATGAAGAGCATGACCAATCTGTGCTCCGATATGTCTGTCACCATAACTGCAAATCTCTGGAACTCGGAGATATATGAGTCCACTGTACCACTCTGCTTGAGTTGAGCCAACTCTTTGAAGTGCAACTCTGGATCCTTCTGATCAAATCTGTCTATCAACTTCTTGGTAAAATCCAGATATGATGTGATACTGACATGGCCCAAAGTAACTAGCCGGTGGTACCACCATTCATGGGCCTCACCTTCCAAATGCAAGGTAGCATACTTAATGGCCATTGACTCCAACATAGGGTTGAGTTGGAAATAAGTGTCCAACTTCTGCACCCATGCTCTGGCTGTGCGTCTACTAGAACCATCAAAGGAAGGAATAGAAAGTTTACCCACCTTACGTTGCAAGTACTAATTCTGAGGGCCCCTATTGTGATCTCTGGGTCTATTCCTGAACTTAATAGCACAGAAATCCTGCAAGGTCATGACTGCATGAAACTCATCGCCGAATGACTGATACTCCCTCAAATAATCTATGAAACCTTCACCTTGTTCCTGCTGTCCTGGATTACCAGCGGGCTGTCCTCCCAAGAACTGAGGCATAAGGGGCCTCGGAGTCACTCTACTAGCTGTCCTAGTGTGACTATGTGAAGGTACATGAGTGTTGCTTGCTTCCCCATTGTTTCCATTGTGACCATTTGTATTCCCTGTAGCATTGTTACCAGCGTTGTTTCTGTCATTCATCATCTGTGTTAGGAGTTGAACTACCTGTTGTTGACCTCTAGCCAAGTCATTAAGGATCTGCAAAGTGCAATTCTCAGATATTTCACGCCTATCCCCTGGTTCCTGTCTATCACCCATGTTTTCCTCTTTTGATGAATCTGAAGCAAACAAATCAAACCCTTCTTCTCTTGCCCTTCTCCCCCTGTATGTTATATAGCCCTGTCTTCTGGGTTCATAAATAATCATGTGAATGAAAATCACTGAGCATACCACTGTAAAGTACCCTTCCCGGATGTGCAATATTTTTGATTGTTTTCAGTTTGATGGATGGAACATTTTATCAACTCAGAGCATATTCATATATGTGTTTGATTAACATTCAATATGTAATGCAAATACAAATCTATAAATCAATACTAAGACATTCCACTTCCCAATATGACTGATTTACAACAAGCAACTGCTCAGAATTTAGTATCAGACTTGTGCAAACTCAGTATAGCCCACATAGATATGACTATGGTAGCAATAATAATACTCAGATAATAATTATCTCAGACTGATACAAGGTTATACTATGCTCTGTTTAGGACTGATATGAAGCATTTAACACTCAGGAGTTAACAGTGATAGAGGGAATTAATCAGCTTTGTTGAAATAATATTTCCACCCTTACAAGTTCACTCAGCCTGAAACTTAACAGCAGATACAAAGTTTATGACCATTAATGACTGAGTGAATAGCAGATGCAATTTAGACAACAGATACAAATTATTTCAGACCTGAAAACTTGGCGCAGACCTAGTAAATGTTAACAGCAGCCTGTAGAGTGTTAGAAACCATCAGATGTGACTATGTCCAGCTATTTTCACCCTCCTGCGACCTCTAGTTTAGCATGAAATAGACACCGCTTCACACGACCTGTTAATATTCCATGAATTAAACCCTCATAGCAGCAATTCCAATACTGTTAATAGAGCCCACGTCTCACCAAACCTAACACTACTGTGGGAGGATGATCACGTCAGTGTAGAGGATCACTGTTCATGCCACGGTTGCGAATCACTATTCATGTCACTGTAGCGAATTACTATTCATATCACTGTAGCGAATCACTATTCATATCACTGTAGCAATCCCTCAAAATGATTTGCCGCGCAATAGGAAGTCTTTAATATGCAACATTAATAAACCTCCAAACCCTTGTACAAATCCAAACTGAAGATATATTCGTTCCAAACTAATTTTGTCTTTGAGGAGACTCATAAAATTGCATTGACGCTCCAGTAGAAGACCCGAGTGATCTCCTCAACGTACCAGCTACAGTGGAATCATTTTATCACTGAAACCGGATGCCCTAGGGTTTCCATGTCCCCAAGACCAAGGAGCTTCGAGAGCTCTCCAATATGAAAATGAGACATAATTCTAGCATGAATGAAAATGAGCCTTCAAAATGTCTTTTATATTTGTCACTTTAATATAATAAAGTGACTCTGTTAAGTTACCTTTTAATATTTCACTTAAAGTCACTTAATAAAATATTTAATTAATCACTTAACATTACCTTTTTTAATATTTGTTTTTCTTGCCATGTAATATTAAATAATTAAATAAATGAATTCTCTTATCCCCCCTTTAGCCTACAGAAATTAAATAGGCTAAAATAGCACCCTGGGTGATCATAGAGAAGGGGACATTACAATCCCTGAGATGAATTTGATGCGAAAGACCTCATCAACTTATTGCACCTTCAATTTGATGGAGGCAGTTCAATTTATCAATGTATTGTTGGACCGCGTTTTTAGATGCTTCGTGAAGAAGGAGCCAGGGTGCCAATATGATCCGAATTCAATCTTGAAATTCATAATAATTCAGCTGATTGAGATGATCAGCTGTACTTCTTAGTTCTTATGACTAAAGAAGAGCTTAAGACATACTTTAAACTTCTATAAGACAAAATTGGGCAAGGCAAAAATGTAAATTGAAGCAAAACGAGGGAATTTTTGCACATGGGCTCAGGGACAATTCAAACATCTCGGGGCCCACTCCGCTTGAAAGATTAGATCCTAAGTGACAAGTTCGGCTTGCCAGGATCCTGTACAGACAAGTTCAGCTTGGTAGGGACCTGTACATCTTGGAACAGGGTTTACCAAGATGAGTTCAGTTTGGTATGAACCAGATGGGAAAAATAGCATAACTGAGCATCCAAAGGGAAGTTGAATCGGTTCCTCTTCCGTCTCTTCATGTGGGAGGCATTTAGAATCCTTTGTATGACTCATTTTCCCATCCCTTAGCATAAATATACCCCTTAAGGGTCAAGAAAAGGCATTTAGGCATTTCCAAGAGTGATCTAAGGGAGTTATTTAGGAAGGAGATGACTGCACAGCTGAGAGAAGCAGTCAAGCATGTTGAATAAGCAAGTAATCCACATCAAGTCAAGCTAGGAGAGCATTGTAGAGGTGCTAGCAAATGCTACAATGCATTTGAAGGCTCAAACTAAGCAATTGGCTTGTAAAAACTTACAAGATGATGGTGGGAATGAGGAGGCATAGCTTCACTTTTCTGGAGTTTTCCTGCATTGGGTTTCTCTAGCATAAAATCTCATGTTAATCTCTTTTCTCATGTGTGTTTGATTCATTTGCTTGCTTGCTTTCTTTCCATGCAACTGCTTCACTATCTCAAACACAACTGCTTCACTATCTCAGATTCTCAAGCACTCAAGAAAGCATCTAATTGATATGTTTAGTTGAACACAACTAGTTCTTGTTCATATCGGCAAATAGAAGTAGTTTTCACGTTTCACGCAAGTTAAATAAACAGCATACTCTGTTGCACTACTGGTCTTGTGGAATAAGGAAGAGTCAGATGTGGGTAGTAGGATAGAAGGTGGTGTGGAATCTGATATATAGGCAATGTAGGCATGTATGTGAACATATACACAAATGGATATATGATGCAGATGGCAGCCGCCATAGAGCTGTAGTAAACATCCTTAGATTGTTGATTTTAGTGGTATAACTACATAGCATTGGGACAACACAAAGAAAATGTGAATTCATGTTGGAATTTTTTATTGGAATATCCAAGTTGATTACAGATCACAATAGCTCCTCATTGTACCAACTGTCAATGGTGGGCTGCTTTTTAGCTGCCAGAAGCGGGACTTGAGACTGCCACCAAGTGAGCTTGATTATTCATATGAGCCTCAATAACAGTAATGTGTTGTGTCTATGAGAGTGATATATGCATCTTGAAATATGCCTCCAGACTGTGAGTCCAAGCGTTCAATTTGTCCACATCAATTGTGCCATCAAGATGAGAAATATGAATCTTGGTGTTCAACTTAAAGGCATAATGGGAAATTGGAATAATAGAAAGAATAGAGGTGGAGGTTTTCTGGTGATTCATGAGTTGCTGGAACATGCTGGTCATTTCTTACACGAGTTTAAGAATTAAGTTGAAATTAATTTTGTTCTTGTTGTTTGATCGTACACCTCTTGTGCAAGCAACTAAACTAAGTTTTTTATGTTACTTCTGAGGAATTGATAGGTTTACCACAAAGATGCATGATGATCATAGTGTACGAAAATAATATCAACTGCAAGGTGCTATACAAAAATTAAAATTTTGGCCTTTTTATGCTTTCTTTTTATTAATTACGAGTTAAATATTTCAATGACAATGAAAGGGTTAAGATTGGGACTGGAGGAAGACTGCAAGAGAACCAAAATAAAAATAGTTGCAGCAGTGAGAAGTATACAAAAATAGGCAGGATTAAAAAAGTCACTAGGAGCACTTGGAGTAATGATGTGGAAACATGCACAAAGGAAAACCTGCATGTGCATGGAAAAAGATATAGTATTCACAGGAAAAGGCTTGCATACATATGCAAAAGTAGGCAAAAGCTAGCGTGCAGTAGAAAAGCAAGAAAAGCTTGCATGCACTGGTAAAATCTAGCATACACCGTATGAAGCAGCAATGAGCTGCGAGACAACTGAGGCTATGATTCAGAACCAATGCTAGGAAGGAAGAAAGTGTGTCTTAGAAAAGGCATGGTTATAGGGACTGAAGCCACAATCTGAATCGAGCCAAAATAAAGTAGTTATGGCTTCCAAACCATGATTATCGAACAAACGATCTGACTGGAGAAAACAGGTGCCTCATGCTGTAAAAATCAGTCCATCAAATTTGCAAATCTGAAACTACAAATTTCACGGCCATTGTTACAATTTGATAAAATGAAACAGATGGCTGCATATGATCAATAGTTACAAAGTTCATGCCAGGATCATAGATGGGACTAGTAAGGTTCAGCCTGTAGAGGGGCTCAATGAAAATGTGTCTGGGGAGCTGTTGAGTGCAGGCTTGAAGTGTATCTGAAAGTAGTTAATGATGGTGGTGACCGCATGAGCTATGCTGAAGACAATATGAAGGACATCTTAGAAAGAAAGAAAGAAAGAAAGAAGAGAGAATTCTAGAAGCCAAAAGGAATAAAAATTGCATAAAACAAAATAAAGCAGTGTGTGACTAACAAAGGTGGCAATGGAATCAATGCAAATAGCAATGAAGGGCAAACAGGATCCCCCAAAAGCACATGCTGGTGAAGACTAGAAGACCTCATCGAATATCTCTGTCTATGCCTAAAGTGGAGGCGTCCAAGCCATATCGATCATTGTGAAAAGATCTAATAGTGCTTGTCGGGGAGTACCCAATGTCGAAGGGGCCAGGCTGGGAGATCCTAGGAGGAAGCAAAGCACTTCCTCTAGAATCTCCACCAACTTCCAAGGCTGGTGTACCTCCTGTGATAGAAAATAAATTCATAATACAAGTCTGCCCCTGTGGTCTGGGGACTGGCTGCTCAGTAGTAGATCCATGCCTCCCTGGAAAGGGGAAGAATCATGCTGGCGGAAAGGAGTAGAGCCACAATGCTGAGGGAGAGCAGGCTGGGGGATTTGAGTAATTGAGTATCAACCATTGGGTCTCTATAGAGGAACTCAACAAAAGTGTGTCTTCAGAGCCATTGAGTGCAGGCCTGAACTTGGCTCTGATACCAATTGATATTTTTCTTTCAGAATGCACAGAAGAATATAAGACAAAAACACATGAACAAAAATGAAAAACAAAGGAGATAGCTGCCAAAACTTATTGCTTTTCACTTTTCATTAGAGTGGAATGAATGGATGTACAAGGATGAGGGTGTAGTGGCTGGATATGGCCAAGCACATGAATAAATAAAAAAGATAACTACCAAGATAGAAAGATTTATGGAAGAGAGCGATTCACATCAATTTTGGTTTTTTCTGGGATGCTTAACTTTTATTCATTCTGCCATTATTGCTCTACTACTGGAAATGGATGGAATGTTTCTTTCCCATGGTTCATCCGTCCAATCTTTATGGGTTCTTTATCATGGTTGTGGTCATGTGCACATGGAATCTCTACTTCTTAGGAGCACATTCATCCTAGTATTGCATGATTAGTGCACTTGACTATGGAGTTTTATTTTGCAGTATCTTCAACTTATCCCAAACTGTGTATTTATGCTGTATTTGGATCAAATCTTTGATTTAATCGTAGATGCAATGAGTTTTGCTACACTTATGCTCAAGGCATTCTTAATGTCCATCATAATACTTCAATTAATACTGATATGGTTTTCTCCGCTTGCTAATTTCTTCACGCTTCCAATTCAATATATGCACACAAAGACATTCTATCTAGGATTAGCCATTGACATACCTGACATTATTTGTTAACATTACTTGACGATGATGCTTTTAAATTAGTCTCTGATAGTGTGAGAGATAACATAAAATTGATTATTTATCCAAGGAAATTGTCAAGTGATAATCACTTTGCTATATAGAAAATTAGTGGATGCTTCTGAAAGACAGACAAAATGGTGAGTAGTCACCATGTCTGCTTGTTGTATGGGTATTGATGCCTGTGCCAATTAAGCCCTGTAAACTAATTGTGCATGTGCTTGTAGCAACACACGCTGTTCTCTATACCCTCTGTGCATTCTATATTTTAGTTTATCATCTGGGGGCTAACAGTTAGGTTGCCATCATATGGAATGAAATAGATCATAGATTTTTTTTGCTAATGCTTTATTGTGTGATGAAAGAACAAGGATTTTACTGTCTGAACTAAGGTTTTTAGTCATGATGCAATATTGTGTGGAAGCAAGCAATAGTTAGTAGTTGAATTTGTGGCCTTACTCGAGTATTTTCCTGGTTGGTCATGCTTATTTTCATCAATTTATAGGGATCTTGCCCTGCTGGATTCAAAGTAGTTCTAGATCCTTATGAAAACTATTGGATCTGGCTGCTCCAGGTTATCCAAAGATCACACCAAACTAACTTACAGGCCTTCCTTGATTGCCTCATGGGTAACCTTTACATTTGTTCTTGTCTGTTCAAGAGATTGACCTTTCTGGGAGGAAAAATGAAATTTGAAGCCATTGCCATAAGTCATATCTTTGCTTCATTCTGGGAAAAAGATTCCTAATCATAAAATAGAGATTTAGATGGAACGGCTTTGGGTTATCAGTGTTGCAGGAATTAATATACTATTTGCATAGAGATTTTTCAGTATGTATTTCACTGAACTGTCATGTATGCTCATGCCATGATTGGGTGACTGGAGAGAGAAACTTTATTTCATTTCTCTCTACTTCAAGTTCAGCATTTTACACGTTCTATGGTTATTTTTGCATGCTAATTGTGTTTCTTGTGTTCTAGCCTATTTATGGCTTTGCTTCAGAAGATCCTTTGAAGTTTAAAAAGGTGGTGGGGCATGCAGATTTATTTTATGTTGATGATAAGGATTTGGAATTTAAAGATGTAAGTTTCTCTCTCTTCAGATGAGATCTTCCATCAACTGCATTGCTCATTGTATGTCAAACATTTCCTATCTGTCTATCTGATATATTAAAATGGGAGTTTCAGGTTGTTGAAGCACCTCTACCAAAAACGCCTCTGGAAACTGCTGTGGTAGTTCATTGGCTTGCCATTGAAGGAGTGCAACCAGCTATTCCAGAAAATCCTACAGTTGGAGGTTTCTTTATTTATCTTCTTTCTCAATATTTTTTTTCTAGGTCAGATATGTCACTTAGGTTAAATCTGTTTTTTTTGAGGCGGATTTTTGAACCCTGTAGATTTTTAGACAACCTTAGGAGTTTTTAGCTGTTGTGCAGACTGACAAAACTGGACTCTATTCATCTTGGACCTTCATATTTGGCAGTTATTCTTTAAGCTTTAAAATCTTTGCTACTGTGATTTCTGAAATGACATTGGCCCTGTTTAATACTTCTGTCACTTTCTTTAGGTCTTGTAGTTCCCTCAGAAAACAAGAAGACTGAACACGACAAGGATCATGGCCTTCCTATTGATGTGAAACTTCCTGTCAAACATGTATTATCAAGAGAACTCCAGGTATATTTGAAGTTTCATCTATGCACTAGTTAGATTGAAACATGAATTTTATTCTGTCAACCTGATACTGAAGTCAGTGGAGAGCACAGTGAATTTATACCATCCACTTCTAGTGCACAAATCCAAAATTCCTTTTGCATGTGTTGAGAAAGTGTTGAAAGAAGAACATTTTGTGATGCAGCTATACTTCGAGAAAATCACTGAACTCATTGTTACACAAGCTGACTCTACCATATTCAAGGAAGCGTTAGTCAGTCTGTCTACAGATTCTGGACTTCATCCATTGGTCCCATATTTCACTCAGTTCATTGCAGATGAGGTGAACGATTTTTCTTCTAGAGTAAATGCCAAATATAGAGCCATAGTTGAAGAGGTGTGACACCAATACTTACCTGTTTCGTGTCAGGTAACCAGGAGTTTGGGTGATTTTACTCTTCTTTTTGCATTGATGCGTGTGGTGCGGAGCCTTTTACACAATTCACACATACATATTGAGCCTTATGTAAGCTTATAACTTTCTCATTTTGTTCTGTTTCTCATTTCTTGACATGTACATTTTTTTAAGCAAACCTTTGTCTTATAGATCCACACATATCAAACAGTGGTGAAAAAATGCACAAAAGGCTTTTCACAGCCAGACAGACACGAGGCAAAAGGGGAGACATGATATTCTACAGTTTGTTGGGCAGTTTTCTTTTACAGTTGGCATAAGAGTAAATAGAGCAGTCAGTCAAGAAGTGTTTATTTTCCTTCCTTAGGTACCCTTTTTCTTTTCCTGCATGCTGGAAGATATATTATGCATGTTGTGCACATGACTTGGAAAATGCAATGTGTAACAAACTTACTTCAATTATGGTGACAATGAGAAACACGTTTCTTAAGAAAATAGTAAACTTATCTCTCTCATTCAATAGACAAAACTCACTACAAGAGACAAAATTCATCAGTTAGAAAGAAAGAAAAAAATAAATTATATTAATTTCCACAGATGACTAAATGTAGTTCAATGGGACTCAAGGATACAACAATTAACAATACAAAGTTCTAGGAAGCTATGCAAATAGAATCCTAGAATTGAAATAAAGGAATAAAAGTACATAAAACAAAGTAAAGCAATGTGCCACTAACGAAGGTGGCACTGGAACCAATACAAATAATAATGAAGGGAAAACAAGAGCCCCCAAAATACGTGCTGATGATTTCTATAAGACTTTATCTAGGATCTCTATCTGAAACAAATGTCAAATTTGAAACAAAGATGGGATAAGTGAAACTTATTGAACAATTAACAAGAAAAAGTTCTAGGAAGCTATACAAAGAGAATCCTAGAAGCCAAATAAAGGAATAAAAGTACATAAAACAAAGTAAATCAATGTGCCACTAACGAAGGTAGCGATGGAACCAATACAAATAGTAATGAAGGGAAAAACAAGAGCCCCCAAAAACATGTGCCGATGTCCAATTTGAAAAAAAGATGGAATAAGTGAAACCTATTGAATTGTTTTCTAGATCACATTTCTATTTCGTTTATAAAAGTATGTTAGATAAAAACTTAAAAAGGACAAAAGACAATGCTATATTCCATATTTACGTATTTTTTGATGTAAACTTAAAAGTATAGTGATGGGTGTGTATATTATCACACACAGGAATGTGGAAAGTAAACTCAGCGATAAAGATGCCGATAAGATAAGATAAATAAATTAATGTCCGAGAAATGACCACCAAAGTAGGTCAAAAGGACTGTGGAGTACAAAAGTACCAATACAAAGCAGTAAAACCTGGAGGTTTCCTAAAAAGAGCACAATGGAGAAAGAAAAGCAATACAAAGTAGACCTAATCTATGACCCCAAAAGCATCTATTAAGACAAGCAGAGCATGAAAGCATCTTGCAAAAGCTCTGTCATTCCACTTTAATTAGTTTTTTCATGTAATAACCGTGATCCATAATCTTACCAAGCTATGCTTGCTAAAACAACATTACAAGATGCTAGCATGTTACTGATAAAATGAATTACTACTGAAATTTAACACACAAGGCCTAAATTGAGATGTGAAATACAACTACTAGCTGCCCCATACATCCAGTAATGCAAGAATGGAATGTATGAATGCACAAACATTTTTTACAAACCCACAAGAGTTAAATTACAGCTACTATTTCAAGAATTAATGTTTAAAGTGCTGTCCCATACCTAAAGTCTATGCATCCCACGACAATTTATCATTAAAAGCTTAAAGGAAATGAGCTCAAATGACACATACAAAAGAATATTCACAACACAATATTTACCTTGGAGAAACTCAGTGTAGGAAAACTCTAGCTTCGAATATTTAGTCGTATGGCTTCAGTTATGCACCAAGTATCGTAGTACAAAGGATCAAGGGCTCTTAATGGAGCAAGAGCAAGTGGAATTCACTATGGAACACCTTCCTTATCCTTTTATCCTTCCTACTTTGCCCGCTACTCTCTGCTCTGCAATTCCTCTGTACTGAACTTCTCCGACATGAAATAAGGCCTCTTATATATAGATTGAGCATCAACTAGGAGGTGAAGAGACACCAATTACTCTTAATTTTACTCTTGGAAATCTGGATGGAAAGAAAAATGATTAAAAGAGACACCGATGACTTTTCATTTGTCTCATTTTATTTTTTGTCCACTTGGAAGCAGTACCAACATATTACATTGAATACTGTACATCGTGACCATCTACAACCTATATACACTTGCTCTCTACAATGGAGACTATAGCACGAGGAATTTTATGGCTGAAACATACATACTAAAACTCATGGTGAAAGCATTTATGCTTTCCTTGTTCAAATCTGCTTTGTATATGCCTGCTACAACTCTTGTCAAAGTGAGTTATACAGCTACAGTCCATTTCCATGCCTTAATACATGCTACAATAGTTGCCACACGCTACAACACATTGCCATGTTAAATGCATGCTACAATAGTTGCAAATTGGATGGTATACAGGCTACAAATATGAAGTGCAAATCAGCTTTGTTCACTTGTGGTGATGCATGCTACCTTTGAATTCTTGAGTGCTTGTTCTCTTGAAGTGCCTCTTTTGTTTGGGTTCTTTTTCTTCCTTTTATTTGAGGGTTTCCTCTCTTGGAGTTCCTCTTTTGCTTTCCTTCGCTTACTTCATGCATGGCTGCCTACTTCATGTATGGTTGTCCCATCTACCATGAAGTTGCTTTGCTTTGATCACTTCATGTATGGTTGTCCCATCTACCATGAAGTTGCTTGGCTTTGATTGCTTCATGTATGGTTGTCCCCTATTCCATGAAGTTGCTTCATGTATTGTTGTCCTTTTATCCTATCTGCTGCTCATGCTCCGACAAATGGTTTTGGAAGATATTTAACTTTAATGTATGTAGCTCAAATGGGAACAAATTATGGGGTGTTTAATATACCTCATGCCATGAGTACCACTATAATGTTGGAAACTTCTTGCGTCTTTCCTCATGGTTAGTTCCTCTTTTGTATGCTTTTGAATTTCACCTTTTGTTGATTTTTCACCAAGGATCCTTCGCTTCCCTTACTTGCTTCCCAAGTGGTTTTGGCTGCCCCTATTTTCTCTTTGCCAGTGTTGTTGTTTTCTTGCATTGCTCTTCAATGGAGGTCCTTCAAAGAAATGCTATATGAAACACTTCTTCCCCTTCCCCTTCCTAGCTATGCTCATGTTACAAGTAGGATTGAGAATACTATGTCTGCATGAGCTGAAATCTTTTACCTTTCTTGCTATGCCTATGCTAGAACAAGTAGTGAAAATACCACGTGTTTTTATGTTCACAAATATGTGACTGGATGAAACCCTTCAACCTCTTCCATATGGATGTCCATACTTATGTTTCCAAGTGGACCTTCTGATTCTCACTCATCCTTGATGAGTGCTATGACTCTTTGCTCATAGAAGTAGATTTGATTTATGTATGGACTCAAGAATGCAAATTCCACAAGATGATTTAGTGTTCCTCCTCTCATGTAGATAACTTGGTGATTAGAACACACTTGTAGATGTCAGTCAACATGGAGGTACATGTCTGCTTGCAAACCACACAAATACTCTAGAGTCAAGCATCATTGTAGGCGAGGGAGATACATTTAATGAATGTTGTTGCATGCCTGCTTCTTTCTTGGGAGGCTTTGCTTCTACCAGTTGCATCATTGTAGCCTCTTCTTCTTCGTGTTTTTTTCTTGTATGCTCTTACATGCTTGCCTTATTCTTGGGGTGAGGATGCGAAGTAGTTTTGAACACCTTGCATTCCAATGCTCACTAATTTTGCAATGGCTACGGAAACTATTATACTTGCACATACTCATTGGAAGTGCTTTCTTACCTCCTTGGAGAGTGATCTCATTCTTGACTTTCTATTTATTGAAGAGCGTCTTTCTATTTTTTGAAGAGTGTCTTCCTTGCAATGGTGAGGGAGATACATTTAATGAATGTTGTTGCATTCCTGCTTCTTTTTTGGGGGCCTTTGCTTCTTCCAGTTGCATCATTGTGGCTCTTCTTCTTCCTGTTTTTCTCTTGTATGCTCTTACATGCTTACCTTGTTCTAGGGGTGAGGATGCGAAGTAGTTTCGAACACCTTGCATTCCAATGCTCACTAATTTTGCAATGGCTACAGAAACTTTTATACTTGCACATACTCATGGAAAGTGCTTTCTTACCTCCTTGGAGTGTGATCTCTTTCTTGACTTTCTATTTATTGAAGAGTGTCTTTAAGTTTTTTCCTTCTTCCTAAATAACTTATGTTCCTTGGTGATGAATTGCTTCTTCGAACACATATTCACACAAAGGCTACTCTTCCAACATAAAGTACATGGATCAAGATCCCATTAACTCTATACTACATGGCTGCTTCTTTTGCAATGGTTACAAACAATGGGTGATCTTTTCCTTGTGGACCTTCCTTGGATGTCTCTATACTTGCTTGCTTGCTACCTTGCTTGGCGTGGTGAGCCTTGTGGAGTTTCATGGAATCTTCATGTGCTATTTCTTCCCTTCATATTGGCACAATGTGGATGGAGATTAGATGATGACCGAGTTGCTCCTCTCATTGCTTGAGGATTGCCTTCTCTTTGGAAGTGATGCTAGTAAAAGGGGCTACGGATCTTAGTGGAGCAAGAACAAGTGGATTTGACCATGGAACACCTTCCTTACCCCTCCTTTCTCTGCCACTCTTTGCTTTGCAATTCCTCTCTATCCTGAACTGCTGCAACATGAAAGAAGGTCACTTATTTATAAATTAATCATCATCTAGGAGGTGAAGAGACACCAATGACTTCATTTTCCTCTTGGAAACCTCAATGGAAAGATAAATAATTGAAAGACACACCAATGACTCTTCATTTTCCTCTTGGAAACCTCGATGGAAAGAGAAATGATTAAATGACACACCAATGACACTTCATTTGCCTCATATAAATTTTTTTTATATCCACTTGGAAATGCTATCAACATATCATGTTGAAGACTATGTACATTGTGACCATCTACAACATATATACAAGAAATTTACATCGTATTCAAATATTTACAAATCCATCCAGATGAAACCAGGTTTGTTGCCCAACCAAATTTTCATGTGTCAGTGGGTATATGCCTACTATGCCCCACCGTCAAATTTTTTTGATGGCTGCTGCTATGCATTACCCAATCTGAAGGCAAGGGTAAAGGATGCTGTCCGCAAAATGGTTTAAGCCTGAAAACATGCACAGAATGCATTGTCTATTTGAAATAGTTAAGCCGAAGCTGTTATCTTCCAAAACATGCAACCATTGATGAATAAGGTTCTGGGAAGTCATGCTGTCAAAGTGGAGATTTCACCAGCACTAAATCGCTGAATTTAGCTGTTGAAGATGACAATGACCATCCTGCCAGTGTTTAAATGCAAAAACAATCCTCTTGTGGGCTTCTACAAGGGGGGTCTCATACATCAAATTGGTTTCTTGCTTGGTGATGACCTAAAACTACCTTTTACCTTTTTTATTATTGCTGTCCAACAAAGGAATTTTGAAGCATAGATGAATAAATTTTAGGTAACAAAATGAACCCTAGTAGACACAACATTGGGAAGAACTTGAGGACCAAGTACGAGTCACGAAGATTGACATGCAGTGCCAATTATTTTTCAGTATCCATATAAACACATTTCATGTTGCAACAGGCCATTGGTTACAAGATGTAGAATGACCGACAATAGAGAAATGAATATCTGACTCAAAAGTTTATGCTACTTAATTTTGGACTATAGGGTCTAAAGAATGAAATATAGAGAGCTTGTCAAAAATCTGATTTAAGTTAAATGGTATCACCATAAATGATGAAACCTTTCGGAAATGGAGGTATTTCTAAAATTGGGAGGGCACCTTTTGCTATGCTAGGAAATGCCATAGGAAGCAAAAATATAACAATTTAATCAAATATGGTGTATGGTCACTGGTGTGTATACTTCAAAAACTATGACGAAAATTGGAACTGGAAATAAGATTGAACACTAAATTTATAAGCTAATGTGGACTTGTCACTTTCCCATGTCCATCTATTCTCATACAGCAGGAAAATAGAAACAGAAATAGTTTATAGATGCCCATTCTGAAATTTCAAATTTTTAAACATTGAAGAAGTTAGAATAGTGTTTATGTCTCACAATTTATGACAAAATGACTGAGGTATAAACATGTCAAGTACTAAAACAGAAAAATTATGCAAGGAAATGAAGTGTAACTGAGTCATGACAAAATGCCATTGATCCTCTTACTTGCCACCCTCTACATCCTTCAATTCTTCATTCTCTAAAGCGCTATTTTGATCATACTCATGAGAATAGAAACAGATCTAGAAACATATGGTGAAGAATATGCCAAAGAGCCTCAACTAGATGGATCATTTTTAGGATCAACCTCCATAATTTCTTCGAGGATCACACTGCAATACATGGAGAGTTTTTCTCATGCCCACTAGGGTTGCTTTAAAAAATATGCACTAGAAAGAGAGATTGCAATCAACTGGATCATTGATCTATTAGCTACATTTCTCCATCCAAGTTAACAGATAAGCCACAAATGCCATAAGTTGGAATCTATGTTGTTTGGGTACGGGTACGGGTACAGCTACGGGGACGTCTTGGGTACGCGGGTACGCCATTTATCAACAACCTTGATTTGGAAACGTCGTGGGTACGTCTATATATATATAATGCATATTACTCATTTTTTTAGTAAAACACTTTGAAACTACATAGCATGAAAATATTTGTCTATAAATGATAAAACACTTAAAAATATATAATATTCATTCATTCATTATTCAAAGACAAAATGTACACTCAAATCTAGAATAAATCATCTCGATTGCCCACAAAATTATGAATGCCACTCCCATTATTTTTCAAATTTATCATTTACTGACACTTTCTTTCACAAGGGCTCGTCGGTGCATTGAATCTCACAGAGTGCATGCCTTAAGGGGTGCATAGGGAATGGGGTGGGATTGGCTTGTGGCACTTTGTGAGAGATATTCTCATACTATTCTATCACGCATACAGCCCTTCATGCAGCCTTTATACCTCCTATGATGTCTCCTTGAAATATTGAAACCCTGAAATATGGCTAAGTCTGAAACCCTAAAACCTTGGACTCTGACTAAGTCTGAAATATGATAGGATCCTCCAAAACCTAGAATTTGCATTATAGCTCCTATGGGTCCGAAACCTTTCTCAAACATCCTGAAAGTATATAAATAAAATATAACTTAAAATATAAGAAACTAGATGTCCCTATTTAAATGTAAACTTATACTTTATTTATATACTGTTGGGTTCGGACTGGATTTACATTTTTTAAATTTTTTTGTTGACTTACATTGTTTCTCCCTGCTGGTATCTTTCCAGATGTCTCTGGGACGTCTCTGACAGGTATTCGAGGCATACCGAGACGTGAAACGTGGGTTGGGGGGCGGGGGCGGGGGCGAAACCTGCAACACAAGTTGGAATGAACAGGTAAAAATATATTTTCCACATGACTTTTTCCTTTTCCATTTTAGTGGTGTGAAATTCCTCGCAAGAAAGGTTCTTGAAGGCCCTTGGTGCTTCATTGATTCGCCAACACCATGTCATGCCAGTAAGGAAAGGCACACCACAGGCATAAAGAGATTGTATATTTGCTAGTGGTTTCTTCATGCTTTCCATTTGAAAACATTTGGCACAATCATTCTGTGGCATCAGCAGCCCCTTGATTTTGCCTCTTATGAGCTTCTTCAACTATGAATGGCAATTTGGATTTGTGTTTCCCTGTCTAGGTCCTTGGGAAGCTAAACCCTGACCTTGGCTAAGAGCCTTCTCATAATCTCTTCGAGCTTGGACCCTCTTAAAATAATCCATCTCTTTTTTAGGAGTATGAGTGAGATGTTCTCTCACTTATGAAAATGAACCTTAGAACACCCTGCACTTGTTCTTGAATCTGCATGACTATCCTCCTTTTTGCATCTCACAAAGGACATCAACATATTTCCACAGTGGATTGAAATACAAAAATGCGATCAAACTGGCACAACCCGTCTGCACAATTGTGCAAAATGCCAAATATCACTATAAAATGCCAAATCACTGCTGTAAGCAGCAAAACCCCAAATTTCATGCCAGAGAAAGAAATAGACATTGAGAAATGAAAATAACTAAGTTTATTCTTGTAGGGTCATAGGTTACTTTTTACAGTTCGCTTTTTTTATTAAGAGTGTTTTTTTTTTTAAGATTTTAATTGTGTTTTTTTCAATTTTTATGTTTTTCTGCATGGGTGTTTGAAACGACCAAAACAATGTCTGCACATAGGGAAATGTTTTGGGTGTCTTGAAATGTTGTTCGATGTTTCTGAAGTGGCAGAAACATTTTGGGATGCCTGCAGTGTCTCTGGGAGCTTAGAAACATCATGCCCAACAAACGTAACTTCTAATTTCATTTCCTAGATGTTTCTTGGGATGCTTGTTTTGATGATGTCCTAGAAATGGAAACAACCTTTGCAGAAAGCATTTTTGGTAATCCTGAAAGTGCAAAAAAAATGAAATTACACAAAAAGTACAACACTTAAAGCAGATGGCTGGCATGGTTGATGTATTGCTAAAAGTACAAGAAGAATTTAAAACACAGCAAAGTGAAGAAAACCCACAAGGGATATAAAGAGAGGAGATAAAAAACCATAGAGCAAGATGAATGATATATTTGCAAGAACAAGTAACCGACAAGAATGATAATGATGAAAAAGGGACCTTTCTAAACGAGGAGCAAATAGTTAATTACTTAATAATACACTGCTATATTGAAACATAGGGTGACTTATTGTTGTTGTTATTACCACTGGTACAAATATCTTAAATACGTCTCTGTCTAAAAAATGCCAAGAGATATCAATCTCAAGGTGCCTATCTTGGATTTTTTTCATACCATATTGTTTAATGACTCCATTACCTTCTCTGTGAATTTCCCGCTTACTTGTGACAGATGGCCTCAATCCAGCTGCACTGCTGTCTCAGGCTTGTAAAAATATATCTGGAAAAGAAAAAGGGGCTCCACACTCCACCATGTGCCCAAAATATTACGGTTTTCAATCGAAATGTCCAAGCAAGGAGAAAAACCTTCCATATGACAGTCAAATGGATGCCCAATTTAAGGTTGGCCATTTATTGTTAACATCTCATGGACGTTACAATCCACCAACACCCTCGGCTGCCATTGTAGATTATGCCTATTGGCACAATTATTTGCTTGACGTAAACATTCTTTGTTTAGACCAAGTGACTAATTAACTGGGTTTTCATTCTTTTTTATATTTGCAGATTCCTTGGGTCAAACTCCCTAAGGCAGCAACACACACAAGGGTTCTATGCTCTCTTGGGTTTGAATCTGGCTGGTTGCAGCCCATCTCAACCACTAGACCACAATCCTACAATATTATTATTCTTTTTCTTCTAACGATTATTATTATTGTTCCAATTATTATTTTTAAGTTCATTCCAAAAAGAAAGGGAAGTCAAAATGCTGTAGTCATAAGAGGAAAGCAGGGTAAACATATCATGAGTGTTTTGATTGTGACAGAATTTTCATCCCATAATTTTTTAATCCTGATAGTTAAAATGTGAGCAAAATTGCAAAGTTACAATATCATGTAGAAGGAATTTGTTTAGGCATAAAGGGAAGTTATGTGTGCTGGTCGTACACAAGGAATAAGAAGGGGACATAAGTCTCAAAATGCAAATATACAAATGGTGGAAAATGATATTTTTTTATATCCATTGAAATATTCCATTTGTGGGATGTGGGGCCATTTCAATAGTGTTTTTATGGACAAGGGTGCTAAATTGATCGAGGGGCCCCACACTATTAATCTATTATCTTCTCCTACAAAGAGCTCAATAAATTCGTTTGACTTGCATTTAATACTTATTTATAAGTCAATTGGATGACAAAGTTGACTATTGTTTCTGTATGTAATACAATGAGAGAGAACATGAGAGCCACATACCTCCTCTCTATTCAAATGAAGGAAGTCCAGCAAGTCATTTGGGAGGTGCTAGGGAAGGAAGTGGAAGAGGCTAAGGGGCTAGAGAAATAGATCCAAAGAATGAACAACTCCGGAAGTGGAATTGAGTTGGTGGTGAGGGCAACCACTTTTGAGACCAAGTGTTGGAAACGTAGGCCTTGGTAAAATGGATTAGATTGATTGTGCATATCCCAGAAATAGTAATGTTGATGATTGGAAGGTACGCTTGTATTTATTAGAGCTTGATTGTGATGCAACAATGATTGTTAAACGTTCGAAGACCTAGTAAATTAGCGAGAAATGATGTGTGGATATTGCGATGATGGGATAAGTTGGTAGCCATATTACTAATGGAATGAGTAAATTTCCATGAAATTTCATTGGTTGAGTGAAGGACTAGAAGCTAAAGAGGACAGTTATGGTCAATGGATTAAGCATAAACTTGCTGCTCGAGTAGGCATAGGATTGGGAAAACTTACCTTGTGGCATCCTTAATTTTGCATCAGTGACAAATTAGAGTTGGGTGCAACCCAAGGGAACATTGATGGAACATGAAATTAAAATTGAAAATAAAAAGTTGTGTTGATTTTTTTTCCCTTAATATGACTGTCCAAATGGGTGTGCAAGATTTTACAACAATTCTTATTAGATCATTATTGGAACATGAGCAAGTGATTTGAGATTGGAGCAAGGATATGCTAGTGATTTTGCAAGGAAGGAAGTTCTCCATGGTTTGAAGACAAACACAGTGAGAAAAGAATTAGCTTGTACGAGCTCAAGATGGAATTTTGGATGACATTGAAGAAGGGCCAAGGAAGACGCTCGACATTAGAGTCAAACGCACACCCCATGATTAGTTGGAATGGGGATGTGTGAAGGATGAATTTAACTATGACCATGGACTCTTCCATTTAGTAGAGGGAAGACATAAGTTTTCATATATTCAAGATGTCTTGTTTTATAGGCAAATTAAAGGAAACACGGGGAGCTGTTTGCAATATACAAGGCAAGAGCACACAAGTAGCTAGACATTAACTAGTCACACTAAGTACACCTCGTCTGTTAAATATGCAATTGTCAAAGAAATTGTTAAAGGCACATGGATATTGTCATTGATATTGGATAACACATGGATGCATCAAAGAACTAGAAAATTTGGTAACACCCAAATACATTTTATTTAGTCATGTGACACACACACACACACACACACACACACACATTTTCTGTGAACCTATTTTGAAGGTTTCAGGATATCCTCTTCCTCACATCTCTCAACTATTTACACGATTATATGAACTACTCAACGCACACTCTATAATAGGTAGCCTATTATGAAAACTAAACTTACCATATAAACTATGGTGTAATACATATAGTTTTCCCAACGATCCCCTCTATTACAAACATAGATTTAAAAAATCGAAGAGAACACATATTGCATGAGAATTGGGACGTACCCGCAATCTAAGGTAATTACAAATTGTTAATGGATGAGGACACACTCGTCAATCCATAAAAAAAACAATATGATCTAGGACACACATAAGCTCATACACATTTGTGTGAACAAGGACACACACAATTGTTCAAAACAAAAGAAACAATTATGCACGAGTAGGGACACCCCCAACTTTTTGTCATAAATATACTTGTAGTGGGAGTGGCCTTAGTACATAACAACTTCTTTTTTAGTGGGAACTAATCCGCACTGAACCATCACATCTTGGGAATTCAATTCACAAGATCATGTTTACTGCACAAATTAGTAAACAAATTCATTCTCGTTATTGTCATAGGGAAAGTCTTCATCACTTGCAACATAACCACAATTTTCTTCACCACTTTCATTAGCGATCAAAGCCTTGTCTTTCAGCTTTCCATCTATTAGGTCCTTTGTTCTTTATATGTAGTTCATCAAAATATGGCCTTGTTTCTTGTAGTAGTCGTAGAAAAATCTGTTCTTCGGTGTTTTGGAGTTTGACTTATTGTGACTTGACTTGGAAGGAAAATTCGGTTTGTTTTTTACAAACATAACAATTTATTATTTGATTAAATCATTTCTCTTAGCTTTATTTTCTTCATCGATTAGGGAAGAAACTAAACTTTACAAACTTGGGTTAATCTTTTTCAAAGTAAATATAGTATTGGAATAGCTAGTTCGCATACTTTTTTAACAAAAAAGCTTTAATATCATCTTCGTCAAATTTAACCTTTATTCGCGCTAATTGATTTTGCAAAGAGTGAAACTTTTGTGTATCTAAACACAACATATATTTATGTTCTTAGTTTAGCATTACTTTTATTATGTTATATTTCGGGTGCCTAGAGTTATTGAAAGTTAGGCCATGAGTTAGCGATGGGTTAATTAGGGTTTTTAGTGGGTAAATACAAAAAGGGGAAAAACTCTAAAGAACATATTTTGTTAACAATATTAACTTACTACAAGAGATAGCCACCATTGTGTGAGAGTTCTTTTGGTACAGTTGGATTTGTAGGTGCAATCCACCATTGCGGAAACAAGGGCTCCCATTTTCTGTTTATTAGCATTTTTACTCTATAGTTTGCAGTTTTGTTTTTTGTTGTTATTTGGAACGTAACAAGTGGTATTAGAGCTTCAATCGATTTTTGCAATGTTTGCCAAAATGCCAAGGGGAGTTTATCCAAGAAACAACTCAAAGTTCGTGACAAAAGAGGAAATGGAGTTATTTGATGATTTCTTTAAGGAGGTTCAAAAGGAGATTTGTTCATTGGGAAGACAGCCAAAGCGGCAAAATGATGAAGATGACGATATCAATGCTTGGGGGGATCCTAAGCATGACCCACCAGATGAGGAAGAGGAAGAGCAAGAAGATCGGTATAACAAGAAAGAAAAATAAATATTGCATCAGCCTTCTTTTAACCTACAAATGAAGATCCCACAATGTGAATTTGGAGGTAAGATGGAGAATCTCAAGGTAAGCATGGAAGAGAGTGAGTTTGTTGTGCCCAAAATGCAAGGAAAGCCTTAAGGGTTAAAAAAAATGCATTTTCATTCATGTGTTATTTCAAATAGTGGTATGTGGTATGATTGTCAAAGCTTTCTTGTAATAGTTAGAGGTCTTGAGTTCCATTCCCATAATATAAAATTTTATATTTTTAGCGTTTGACTTGCTTTGAGGTCAAAGCTCTTTAAGAGGGAGGGCATGTTGTGTACCTAAACACATGCATTTGTGTTTAGTTTAACATTCCTTTTAATATGTTATATTTTGGGTGCCTAGATTTAGTGAAGGGTTAGGCCCCTGAGTTAGTCATATGGCTTAATTAGGGTTTTTTGTGGTTCAATATAAAATGGGGAAAACCCTTGAAGAATGTGTCTTTTTAACAATATCAACTTAATACAAGAGATATCCACCATTGTATGATAGCTCTTCTATTATAGTCGGATTTGTAGGTGCAATCCAACTTTGGGGATGTAGGTTCTCCCATTTTTTGTTTATCAACATTTTTACTCTATATTTTTTAGTTCCATTTTCTGTTTTTATTTGGAATGCAATAGAATCTTATATTTTGCACCATGTCTACTCCTTCCATCTTCAACTCGAACAATCTTTGCTTCAAAGTCATTTTGACACTGACAATTTTTGACTTGGATAGAGCATTAAGTCAATCCCCAATTATCTTGGAGGACTTAGTAAGTAAGATTTATGTGATGTAGATATGCATTAGAATGACCTCGACCAATGATGGTCATTGCCTTTTGATTTTTGATGTTCCATTTAGTTGTGTTAGCATTTTGCAGTTTTAGTGCTTTTCCACTAACTATTTCTCAGAGGTCTTTTTCTATCAAGACAAGTTGTGTCTTAACTTGCCAAATATGGAAATCGCAGCCTTAAAACTTTTCAACAAGACTTAGTTTTTGCATGCTTAAAACTGCCCCCCTAATTGAAATAGTCTATACAGACGTCGAGTTCTCCCAAAAATACATCTGATTACAATAAAAACAATTACATAGGGAACCACAAACATATTATAGGAAAATTGACTTCATAGATCATAATGGATTAACACGAGACACAACTAGAAAAATGTTTGTGGGCAAACTTCGTCCCAATTAACAAATACAAGATTAATCTTGTTTAGGGCTACTCCATGATCCATAAACTAGGTGGATATTCCACAATATGCTTCACCAACATGGATCTTGTACTCTTAACCCAACAAGTGATTGAAAACAGCGACCGTTCTAGATTAAATTACTTGTAAAATAGAGCTATGAAGCGTTGGAATGAAATGTGCAAAATTTTGAAACATAAATGAGAAACAAAGATAACATAGAACACAACATTTATCCTAGAGAAACCCGATATGGGAAAAAATCCAATTGGGTGAGGCAACTACACTCCCTTTGCCACTATGTGATTCAAAACATGTACAAGTTACTACCATAGATTGGCCTTCATGGAGAGAACTTTCACTACTCCCTATCCAAAACTTGCACACAAGATTGCTTTGCACCTTCAGACACTTCTTATAACAAAACCAATTTTGAACAACCACTAAACATATAAGAATAACCAAAGATAACATGAAACAAGACTCAAACTTGCTATCTTGCAATGTGAATCCAATTCCAAGATTCTTCTAATGTCTGTTGCCTTGCACAAGGTCTGTATTTATGTGCTCTCAACTTTGGAGTCCACCAAGAAGCTCAAACAAACCGTCGTTGGGAAGTGGGAAGGTTTGCAACCATTTGTTTTCAAGGTCTGTTTCGTAAGGAAATCACCGGTGTATGTAGATGGTAGTTTCGCAACTGCCAGAATGGTTACACACCCACCACCTGCAAACACTAGTGGTTACGCAATCACCTTAGCGGTTGCACAACTGCAATCTTGCAAATAGTAGCGGTTCGGCTATCTATGGTAAGCCCCTCCATTCCAAGAGCTAAAACTTGTTGACTTCACCACTCTGAAAATGTCCGGATCATCCTTATATTGACTCTGCCATTGTAACATATCTAAATTGATGTTTTGTAAATAGTGTTTTCTATAAATGTCTTACAAGCATGAATGAATTACATAAATTGGGTATAGTGAAAACATCTAGTATACATGACTAGTACATTAAGATCCAAATTTGGATCATGCCTCGCCCATTTGAGGCTTTTAAGTCCGTAAAAGCTTTAGGAACCGAGTGAGGAAATCTTTTCCCGACATTTTCTCTACAATACCATTTGGCCTTTCCAGGTAGTTGTCCCTTTAACCCAAACAATCAATGTTCTTGCACTCCTTTGTGTGTTGTCCTTTACCTATTTTATAACACATCCTTCACCAAGTCCAACTAACTATCAAGAGCGAAGTCTTCAATGGAAGGTAGCAACAACCCTTCATCTTCATTGTCTAACATAAAAACCTAAAAAAAATGTAAGTTCTTAACATTGACAACTGAATAGATCATATAAGGAGGCAAATCAAGTCTAAAACATTCTTTCTCACTTGTTCCAGAATTTTGAATGGACCATACCTTAAAGGTTTAAGCTTCTTAGACTTACCTTGGAGTCTTTCTCTACTCAAGTACAACCATACCTTGTCTCCAACTAGGAAGCTATGCACAGTCCTATGTTGATCATGCCTTGCTTCGTACTTGGCTTGGGACTCCTTCAATCTCTCTTGCACTTGGAGGTGAATTTTTTGAAAATTTTCAATGAATGTCTCAGCTTTATGGATCTCTTGATCCACTTTCCCATTGCCTTGCATGACTGTTTCAAAACAACATCAAATGCACACAAAGGTAAATAGCCAAAACAAGTTTCAAAAGGAGTTTTGATAATAGTGATGTAGGAATGCTGAATATACATCAAATTTTCATCCCAAGTCTTAGGATGCTTTCTATTGTACCCTCAAGAGTTGTACCAAAGTTATGTTCACAATTTTCGTCTGCTCATCAGTTTGTGGGTGAAAAGTGGTAGACCGTTTCAGTTTGGTATCCATCTTCTCCCACAATGTTTTTTAAAATTTACCTACAAAAATTTGAATCCCGATTTGAAACAATAGAACTAGGCAAACCAAAGTGAACCCACACATTTTCAAAAAACAACTCAACTGCATCACTACTTTAGAGAGTCTTCTTACAAGGAATAAGAATGCACATCTTACTAAACTGGTCTACAACTATGAAATATTCATGCCCCTTTGATATAAGCAACCCGCCTAAAAAATTATGGAAATGCTTTCCTATGGCCTACAAGGAATTGATACTGGCATATACAAACCCAACTTCTTGTCATAGGCTTATTTATACTACATAGAACACATCCCCTTACGAACTTAACAACATCAAATTGCATATTAGGCCAATAACCATACCTCTACAAATGTGCAAGTCTTTGTAACACCAAGATGTCTTGCAACTTTTGAAGTATGTTCTTCCTTCATTAGCTAAACTCTTCCCTTCTTGAGCACACAAAGCTTACCCAACTTGTAGAGCAACCCATCTTGGAGGTAAGAATCCTTTTTGGGCCCAAAACTTGAACCTTGGGACCTCGTTGCTTGAAGAAATGGCTCCCCAAAATTTGCATCACGATCATATATCTGTACATAAGTCTCACACATAAAAGGCTCAAGAAGAATTATGGTGCCCATGGTTGAAAGCAAAGAAGGTTTAGGTAACATATTAGCTAGTTTGTTAGTCTAACCTCTTATATTTAATAATCAAATGGAATTGTTGGAAAAACTCCATCCACCTATAGCATCTAGCTTGTTGAAGTTTAGTTTGTGCTTGCAAATATTGGAAAAGTTGATGATCAATGTGAACAATAGTTTGCTTACCCATAAGATAATGCTTCTATTTATTGACCACTTGAACGAGACCAAACCATTTCTTATTGTATATACAATATTTTAGAATTGCACCATGAAGTAACTCTTCATGGTAACATACGGGCTGACCTCCTTGAAGTAGGACAATCCCCACAACATAGTCATTAGCATCCGTTTCCACCTCAAGAGGCAGCTGCAAGTTAGACAAAGCTAATACTGGAGCATGGCTAACCTTATGCTTAAACATATCTAATGCATTGTGTTATTTCTTACCCCAAGTAAAACTCTTACCACTTACTGTAATGGCATGCAAAGGTGTTGCTATGGAAGAGAAGTTTTTGACGAACTTCTTTAAATATTGTACTACACCAACAAGGCTCCCTGTTTCAATCACATTGGAAGGTTTTGACCACTTCATGATGACTTGTACCTTAGCCTAGATCAATCCTCAACTCCTCATCTCCACCACATGCCCTGAGTAGACAAGTGATTATCGAGCAAACTCCTATTTCTTCTCATTCAACACTAACTTCTTCAAACCTTGCAAAACATGTTTAAGATGATCAACATGCTCATCAAAAGTTTTGCTAAAGACAAAAATATCATCCAAATACACAAAGCTACCAATACATAGTCTCATTTCCTCATTCATCAATTGCATGAAGGTCGATGCATTGCATATCCCGAAAGGTAGAAGCAACCACTCAGACAACCCTTGGCTTGTCTTGAATGATGTTTTCCAAATGCCTTCCTAATTTTCACTTGGCGATATCCGGATTTAAAATCAAGCTTAGTAAAATACTTGGCACGCTGCAATCGATCTAGAAGATTATCATTCCGTGGAAGAAGTTACTTGTTATTGATAGTAATCTTGTTAAGTTCTTTATAATCAACACACATTCTCCATGAACCATCTTTCTTAGGTTCGAAAACAATAGAACCACATGGAGAAGCACTGGGATGGATTACACCTTGTTTAATCAAAGACTGTAACTGTTGTTGTGCTTCATTGACATCCTTTAAGGATTGCCTTTATAACTTGAGATGTGGAAGTGGATTGTCGGTAGCAACTGAATTTCGCGCTCAATTGGCTTCATCAGTGGTAACCCCGTGGTATCATGAAAGATTTCTTGAACAGTTGCACCAACTCTCCCATACGCTTTTACTCTTTGTTAGTAAACATGCTACAAGTGGGTTTAAATACAACTGCTTCTTTATCTTGAATATCTCTCAAAGGAAGCAAAACCAACTTCCCACTAGCATTGATAAGCTTCAAGCACTTACCAAAGAGATTTTAGAATCACCTTTGTAGGCTGAAATTATGTAGCTCTTGCATCCTTCACCAAACGGTATTAGTTGACTCTCCTCTTGAAGATAGCATTCCAAATATACAAGTATGGGCTTCCAAACACTACACCGCACACATCAAGAGGCATAACATCCACTGTAACTTTATCAATGAAATGTGCATTAATACCGAACTTAACTTTGCATTGCTTGGTCACCTTGATGTCTGCACTTTTCTTCATCCAAACCAAAGCATATGGGCTTGGATGTTTGTAAATATTTATCTTCAATTTGTCAACTAACTCCTTATCAAATTTGCTTGTGAACAATTATCAAAAGGAGCATCCAGTTTTGTTTTCTTCATTTGAATTTCAATATGGAAAAACTTATAAAGTTCACTCTCTTAAGCACTACCACTACCCAAACATATCTCTCTATTAACGGAGGTACAACACAAATTGTCATCTGCATCAGCGTTGCAACCAATATTTTCACCTTGGAGAGAGGCCACAACCTTCTTTTTGTTGTTGTTCTTGAATGGATGCAATTCCAGGTGGAGCTTCCAACATTGATTATCGGAATGACTATCAACATCACAATGCTCACAATGCCTATTAGTGTCCTTTTTAGAAACGGAAGTAGCATTATGCTTACCTTTCCCTTTACCTTTCCCCTTTTGCTTTGAAATACCTTGTTTCTTTGGAGTGCTTTGAGAGGTAGAAGGGCCCTTCTTCTTCTCGTTCATCTCCAAGTAATGAGCTTGAGAACAAGCGTCATCTACATCCGTAGGCTTGGCCAAGAGGACTGGTATCTTCAAATGACTATGGAGTCCACCCACATATTTCATCAAGATGTCACATTTTGCTATATTTTTGCCCATTTGGAACACCTTTTTGTGGAACTAGTTGTGTACTCTGACATGCTTTGGCCTTGCTTTTGCCTAAGATATTACCAATACACGGACCTCTCTTCATCATAACTAATAAGATAGAGTTGCTTCTTGATTAGGATTATAAAATCATCCCACTTAGTAATAGGAGGAAGCTTCTAAATTACCTAAGGAATGAACATAACTTTCAAACCAAGTTAAAACATGATTGGTTAGTTTTAGCATTGTAAAATAAATTTGTTAGCTCTCATTAATCTGATGCAAAACGAAATATACCTCAAGTTGGGCTAGCTAATGGTCTAGCCTCTCTGCATTCCCATCTCCATCATGCGATTGAATCTCTATCTTCATTTCAGCCTTGAATGGAGGTGGAGCTTGGTTGGCATGGGGTGGTTCCTTAATCTTTTCATGCTTGGAAGCATCCTCCTTTGTTGCTTTTGGCTCCTACATAGAAACACCAAGCTTCTCTATGAGAATCTCAATGATGGACTCCAACCGGTCAATCTTTCCTATAGAAAGAGAAATGCTAGCAACCCCTTCTTCAAGCTTGCAAAATAGCTTCTTTGCAGTGCAAACATCTTCATCAACGTGGGCCATACTTCTTATCTCTTGCTTCCACTTGTGGAAATCTTTTCTTCAAAGGGAATTAGGACACCTTGTCCACTAGCACTACTTGCTTTAGTGACGGGCATATACTTGCAATGTAGTTACAAACACATAGAACCCCACAAAAGGACTAAAACTGATACTAACTCAGCTTTGATACCAATACGATCCATAAACCAAGTTGATATTCCATAGTAGGCTTCACCAACACGAACCCTGTACTCTTAACCCAACAAGTGATTGATAACAATTACTGTTCTAGACTAAATTGCTTGTAAAGTAGAGCTATGAAGTGCTGGAATGAAATGGACAGAATTCTGAAACATAAATGAGAAACAAAGATAGCACATAACACATTAAGACCACAAGATTTATCCTAGAGAAACCCGATGTGGGAAAAACTCCAGCTGGGTGAGACAATTTCACTCCCCTTTCCACTATGTGATTTAGAACACGTATATGTTACTGCCAAACCCTGGCCTTCATGGACGAAACTTTCACTACTCTCTATCCAAAACTTGCACACATGATTGTTTTGCATCTTTTGGACACTTGTCATAACAAGATCAACATTCAACAACCACTAAACAACAAAGAACAACAAAAGATAACATGAAAACACCGATAGTTATGCAACCGCCACCTGCAAACACTGATAGTTATGCATCCACCACCCTGCAAACACTGACAGTTACGCAACCGCCACCCTGCAAATTGTGGTGGTTCCGCTATCTATGGGACCCCTCCATTTCAAGCACTGAAACTTGCTGATGTCATCAATTTGAATATGTCCGAATCATCCCCATATTGACTTTGCCATTGTAATATATCTAAATTGATGTTTTGTACATAGTGTCTTACAAGCATGGATGAATTACATAAGTGGAAACATGTAGTAAAAACCAAAGATTATATTACTAGAAATAAGAAATTATCAATACAATGCCATTCAATGGTACTGATACTCCATGATCTATCCTTAGACATCCAGTAGCATAAGAAGGAAATAAGAGAGCATATCATCATCTTATACATCCAAAGAATGTAATTGAAGAATCTTTTCAATCTGATGCCTTTTCTCTTGGAGACCATGTCAAAGGCAGAGGGCCAAAATTAATCAAATTATGATGATCCAAAGCCCAATTTGCCAAAGCATCTGCCACCTTGTTCTGATTTCTAGGAACAGGATGGAATAAGATGGTTTGAAATTGTCTAGCGATAACCTGAATGTTGTCCTGAATCTTAGCAATTTTCCAATTATTTGACCTTTGCCATTCTTTAGCCGAGAGAAGATGGATAATAACTTTAGATTCAGATTCCACAATGATTTGAGAACATCCCACTTTAACTGCTTCTTGGAGAGCACGGTGAATGGCCATAATTTGAGCCAGATTATTAGTAGCGAAACTCAATTGATGAACAAAAAAGAAGAGGGGAGTTCCAATAGAATCATGAGCTATGCCTCCAATGCTAGCAGGCCCTGGATTCCCTCTGGCTGCTCCATCAATATTGATTTTAATAAAATCAAAAGGAGGGGGCTTCCATTTTTTTATAGTGTTTGGCACCAATCTTTTGGTACTAGGAACAAGCTTCAATTTATGTTGCGGCAAATTAAGCTTGTTTATCATAGTTTTCCATTTATCAGGTAGGGGAGAAGGAAGTTTAACAGTATGCTCAATAGTTTCCAGTATATTGCTTCGAATAACTTCCTTAACATACCAAATATCTCTATGCTGAGATTTGAAGATTCGTCTGTTGCGCTCCTTCCACACATTCCACAACATAAAAGAGATGGTGAACCGTTTAACGCCTTTGTTTAGCTGCTGAGTATTAGAGACCAAACGTTTCCATGGCCTAAAAGTTTCCACAAGATTCGTAGAAGGAGACCAACTAACAAAGAGCCAATCAGTCATCGTATTCCAAAGGGATATAACAAAAGGGCAATGGAAGAAAAGGTGAATTAAAGTTTCATCCGCTTCTTTGCATAGAGGACACCAGAAAGGCCCCACCAAACCCTTTTTCATCAAATTGTCCCCAGTAAGAATCCTCTTAAAAAGAAGAAGCATCACAAAGAATCTAACCTTAGGCCACAAAAACGGCTGCCAAAGATGGACAAAAAAAAAGTATAGTTTAAAACCTTTTCGTAAATAATTTTTAATGAACTAATAAACTAAAAATTAGTTGCCGTAATTTTTTTTAATAGTTGATAAAACTATATACTATATTTTGAACGATAATAATTTTCCTAGAAGCTGCTAGGTGCACCATGTTTCAAGGTTTGGCTGTGCGCTTCCTTTACCAGGCGCTCTCCTCCTTTCTACCACACTTTGCTTATGGAGTGTTTTATTAAATGCATTTATATTTTTTCACTCTTTACAGCTGTGCCCTTGGATGCCTCCAGTCTGCAATTACGCACTCCTTCAGCATGGGCTTGTTTGTACAACTAATCCTTTTGCTGCTATGCCAACATCTTGCTACACACCTATGATTTTTTGAGCATCTCATCCCTCTTGCAGATGCCTCATAGCGTAGATGTATGGGATGCACCTTGTTTTATATATACTGAGCTGTGTCTTACATGGGCTGCGCCTTACATGGGCCGTGCCTCAAGCTTCCAATGCAGAACTATGCTTCTGCATATACTTAATGCTTTCCTACAGCTGCCACATCTCCATGCCTGGTATGCTGGTCTTAGAAGCCTCAAATAGGAGCAGATCAAAGGTGCCGAGGGATGAAGAGCACACCGAATAACAGATTGAACCACAAAACTTGAACCAATAGCAAGATAAATTGAATAATATATTAGTGCTTTAAATGGGAGGAGCTGCACGATAGTGGTGCTAAGACAAGACAACGACTGCATTAAATCTTCAAATCCATGTCCTTTAAAATACCCATCTACGCTGACTAAATACACTTTGGAAAGGTGCTTAAGACAATAGCAACACAGATACACTAAAAAAAAAAAAAGTAAATCCCATGCCTTCTATCTCAGCTTCATTCCTAATTTGTAGAATTTTTCACACAAACTAAAAAATAAACAATACCAAACTCAGACAAGCTCTCACAGGCTCATGGAATTTCTTTGGTTACCAAATTAGAAAATATGGTAACACTCGATAATAGGCAGCCTATTATGAAAACTATACCCACCATATAAACTTATGGTGTAATACATATAGTTTTCCCTACACAGTTTCTTGGTGATTGAACCCAACACATAGCACCTTTAAAATTCAAGATGGTATAATGATGATTCCCCATCATAATTTCAGACCTAGTATGAGAGCCTCAAAGTTATTATTGAGAATTAATTTTATACCTTAATAAGATCAAGATGATGGTTAAGAAATAAACCGAGTCAGAGTTAAGTTGTACTTCTAATAAGATATAATAAAAATGGAGCGAGAGAGGAGTGGCAACTCCCTCCAATTACCTCTTCAACAAAGTCACTTGTGTTGTGATTTTTTAAGGGTACAAGTGAAAACTTAAGTAGAAAGGATCATATCATCCCTTTGTTATAACTTTCCAGCAAGGTCCAGAAACTTCCGCATTCAAAACAAGATGATTGCAGACATAAATTTGTAATTTGATACCTATTCTGCAACAAATTCCAAGTTCAGATTAAAATAATAATTGAGAGGTTCTATGGAAATTTCCGAATCAAGAAACGAAGGCAAAGCTTTAAACCGATGTTTTAATAGAGAGGAATGACCTTTTGTCAAGACATCTAGTTATAGAATATGAAGGCACAAGCTGCCTGGCTAGGACATCCAATTAGGATGCCTAGCGGAAAAGTTCCATAGTTCGCATAACATAACCGGTGAGTACTCGCCAAGGGGGAATTTTGGGTTACCGGTGGTTATTTGACAGGGGTGGTCGAATAACTGGGAATAATCGACAAAGGCGAAAAATACTTGAAATTCGCCCGCAACAAACAATATATAAATAAAATAAAGTATAAGTTTGCATTTAGATATGGACGTCGAGTTTCTTATACTTTAAGTTATATTTTATTTATATACTTTCATGATGTTTGAGAGTGGTTTAAGACCTCTAGGGCCTATAATGCAAATTCTAGGTTTTGGAGGATCCTATCATATTTCATAGTTAGATTTCAAGGTTTCAGAATTTCAGACTTAGCCATATTTTAGGGTTTCAAAATTTCAAGGAGACATCATAGGAGGGATGAAGGCTGCATGAAGGGATGTAGGTATGATAGAATAGTATGAGAACATCTCTTGCAAAGTGCCAGAAGTTGATCCCACCCCATTCCTTGTGCATAGATTACTAGACTTTCTCAGTCTCCCTTAGTTTTCTAGAGAGCAAGGAAGAGAAAAATATAAATTCTTGTAATTTGTACTTAGTAGATTCTTGTATAAGTGTCATTGTATCAGTTTTAATCAATGCAAAGGGAATGGGGTGGGGTTGACTTGTGGCACTTTGCGAGAGATGTTCTCATACTATTCTATCATACCTACATCCCTTCATGCAGCCTTCATTCCTCCTACGGTGTCTCCTTGAAATTTTGAAAAACTGAAATATGGCTAAGTCTGAAACCCTGAAATCTGACTAAGTTTGAAATATGATAGGATCCTCCAAAACCTAGAATTTGCATTATAGCTCCTAGAGGTCTGAAACCACTCTCAAACATCCTGAAAGTATATAAATAAAATATAACTTAAAGTATACTTGAAATGTTTATTTTATTTATATACTGTTTGGTTATCTAAATGAAACTGGCGAGTACTCGTCGGTTAAAAAATAATTGTGGTTTTTCAAATTTGGCGATTGCGAGTGGTGGTTATTTGCCTGGTGGTTTTCCTTGCGAGTAATTGACCAACCGGCGGTTACTCGTCGGTTATGCCATCTTTCCGGCCCGAAAAACAAACATTTGCCAAGGATGTCTTGTTATAACTTATAAATGCACAAACTGCCTTGCTAGGGCATGCAATTAGGATGTCTAGGAGAAAACAAGTCAGCTACCAAGGATGCCTTGCTAGAAGGATTTTAGACGTCTATGAAATGTATCCCAACAACACAGGAATGGTTTCTATAGATTGAGCAGATCGAATTGAAGAATTCATGTTTGGAGGACATTCGATCTTGGTGAAGGCAAACATTAGTGGTTGGGAAGGCCATCTAATTTTTGTGAAGGGCATTTTTAGTGGTTCGAATAGTCGTTAAATTTTGCTGAAGTTTATTTTTAGTGATTGGGAAGGCTGTCCAAGGTTGGTAAAGAGCATTTTTAAAGATTTGGAAGGCCATATAGGGAACTTTGAAGGTTTTCCAATTTTGGAGGACATCAATATTTGGATAAGCAGATGACTTATTTGGAGGATGTTCACTTTGGGAGATAAGGACGTCTAGTTCTAGAGGAGGATGTCCAATTTTAGAGAAGTTGTTCTGAGCAAAAAAGTAAATTTAAGAGAAAGAGGACTCCTGGCAAATCTTAGTGGTTGGGAAAGACATCTAATTTTTGTGAAGGGCATTTTCAGTGATTGGAAAGGCTGTTCAAATTTAGTGAAGCGTGTTTTTAGTGATTGAGAAGGTTGTTCAATTTAGTGAACTGTGTTTTTAGTGATTGAGAAGGTTGCCCAATTTTGGTGCAGAGCATTTTTAAAGATTTGGAAGGCCACATAGGCAACTTTGAAGGTTGATCAATTTTGGAGGTTGTCAAGTTTTGGATAAGGCATATGACTTATTTTGAGGATGTTTTGATGCAGGAGCATCCGGGTTCACTTGTAATTCTACATCAACCAAAAAAATATTTAGATTAGAAAATTTGATAGGTTCGTATGTGCGCAAGTCTTGTTGCGTGCAAGTTCTTTGTGTTGTTTTGCGCTGCCTTTGCGCATACGCAAATTCCTTGTAGAGTTGTTGTGCAGCCCTTTGTGCGCGTGTATGTTTGTGTTGTTATGCACAATTTAGGTTCAAGTTGTAGTTGCTTGCTAAGATTTGTGCGAGTATGTTTTAAAGATCCTTGTTTGGTTCAACACCAGTTCAAAAGATCCACACAGAGAATTGAGAGTTGCAGCCTCATGAGTTCTAGTGCACAAGTATGCAACATATTATGTGAGATGTTGGTGCACAACAATGCCAATATTAGGATCATTATGCAAGGAGTCTTCTACACATATTTTGTTTACGAATCGTTGCATCTTAGCCTTGGGGATTGCGATCTACACACAAGCTTGTTTTGGGCACATATGTTCTTGTGGGGTGTTATGGATAAAGAGTCGTTGTAGCTCCTAATTAGTTGCATTTAATTCCTTGGATTGTGGAAGGTTGTTGCATTTTCATTTAATATCACTTTGTGATGAACTTTGCCATGATGCATTACACTGTGATGTGTTAAGGTGCTTAGGGATTGTAATGAACATTTAATGTTTGTGGCGCATAGTGATGTATCACAAATATTTAATATTGGTAGTGGGTTGTTGAGCACATTATAGTAAGTAGGTGGGCCTTGTGCCTATATATAAACATGCCCCTACACTTGAGCTAGCTAGTCAATGAGCTTACAAGTATAGATCGTAGTGAGCATTATGAGAGATAGCTATACTTGCAAAGATTGCAAGTTAGCAGTCAAAGATCCGAGGATCTGATGTAGCGCATCTCATTCAAGATTGTTGTGTTATTGTTATTGTTAGTGTGTGTGCAATCTATATTTCCAGCGGTTGAAATCTAATAAAGAACAAAGTTTATTTGTTATTGCATTATTTTGCTATGTAATCATGTAGGTTGCTTGGTTTAAGGCATCTCTTCATTGAGACCCTTAACTGATTGCATCATTTGATATCAAAACGAGGTTTCTTCCTTGCAGGAAGGTGCGTGGATAAAGGTCTTTTTTTTGCATTTGCGAGTGTGGGTAGAAAGTAGAGAAGACATCTTCCAACGTGAGTGGTGGGTGGAAGGTGTAATGATTGTTCTTTGATTTTAAGGAAATAACGCACAAAGCAGGGTTCATTGCGAGAGCACCAAGAGTGGCCAAAGCGCCAAGTCTTGCAGACTTGGTAGGATTGATGAGAGGTATGCAAGACCGTTTAGAGGATATGGAAACCACACAATGTCAAGGCATTGGGGTGGTGGATGATGAAAGTGACAATGAAGTCGCTGAAGACACCTGGGGCAGAAGATGTCGATGAACTTGAAAACAAATTCTTAGTTAATGTAGTTGCATGCAGTGGTGAAGATGACTAATACGCTGAAGTTGAATCCTCTTAGTTATTTAGGGAGTTTGAGCCCAAAAGAACGCATTGATTGGATCACTAATTTAGAGAAATATTTTGAGTATGAGAGTATGGAAGATCCCAAGGTCAAATTTGCGTGCGCAAAGTTGAAGGGTGATGCATCCTTATGGTTGGAGCATGTGCAGGTGAAAAGAGTATGTAGTGTTAAATAAAAGACCAAGACTTGGGATAGATTGGTTGTGAAGTTGAAGGCAAAATTCATACCTTCTGATTACCAATTAACTTTGTTCAATAATTTGCAAAATCTGTGACAGAGGGAGATGAGTGTGAAAGATTACATTGAGTTGTATAGATTCATCATCAGAGTGGGCCATGTTGAAGATGACATCGAGAAGATCTTGAGGTACTTGAATGGGTTTTGAATTTCCATTCAAGACGAATATGGTATGATCCGATTGTGATTTGTTGAAGAAGTCTGTTAATGTGCGTTGAAAGTGGAGGAAAAGTTGTCTCGCAGGCATCAAGGCACAATGTGAGGGAAATGATTTTTTTTCGCCCACTCAAGGACAAGGAAGTATCAACATAGTTTACTTTGCGCAAGAAGGTGACGTTGGTACTTCTTAGGGCAATGATACTAGTGCACAAAGAGGCAGAGGAAATCCAACCAGAGGTAGAGGATCCTGTGGTCAAGGTAGAAGAAGAGTTTTCATGGTTATGTGTTTTAGATGTGGTAATATTGAACATAGAGCATTTGAGTGTCCACATGTGCATAATGAAGGTAGTAGGAGAAATGATGCAAATGTGCATATAGTGCAAATGGATGAATAAAGTGTTGCGTAGTATATCAGGGTGAACTAGAAATGGGAGAAGCTCTCATTATGAAGAGGGTGCTATTGAAACCAACAAAAGATTTGAGTATTCCCGCACAGAGGAAGAATCTATTCAAAATCATTTGTAGATCTAAAGGTAAATGTTGCAAGTTGATTGTTGATGGTGGCAATATAGATAATCTTGTTTCTCAAGAGATGGTTGAAAAGCTTGATCTAAAAAAGATTGCACATCCAAATCCCTATAGTGTCTTGGTTGCTGAAAGGACATCAAATTCTCGTGAATGAACAATGTCTAGTAATTTTTCAGATTGGCGTATACAATGACGAATTCATGTGCACCATAATACCTATGGATGTTTTCCATGTGTTACTTGGAAGGCCTTGGCAGTTTTATAGGAAGGCACAACATGATGGTTGTGCAAACACCTACATTTTGGTGAAGGATGGCAGGGAGTACGTTTTGGATCCTTTAAAGGATAAGAGCAAGGAAGTGGACAAAGGTCCAAGGATATGGATGATTTCGGGAAAACAATTCTTGAGAGAGGTGGAGCATGACTGCTATGGGTTCATACCAAAGGCGTGCAAGTTGTAAGCGCAAGCCAACAGAAGAGTCACTTTCGTGTGAAGTGAAGGAGACGCTGAGTTGTTAGAGATTGTTTCTAACAGTTTCCCAGATGGGTTGCCACCCATGCGAAGTATACGTCATCAAATGGATTTGATTCCAGGTTCAAGTTTATTGGAAAAAAGTGGCATATAGGTTAACAACTTAACATCTAATGAGAATTTAGAGGTGCAAAGGCAGGGGCAAGTGTTGTTAGATAAAGGATTTGATAAGAGAACGTTTGAGCTTGTGTGTAGTTCCAGTAGTGTTAGCACCTAAGAAAGAAGATGAATGGAGGTTGTACACTAATTCCAGATCTATCTACGAGCTTACTATTAAGTATAGATTTCCATTGCTACGCATAGATGATTTTATGAATTGCGTAAGTGGAGTGCAATACTTTATGAAGATTGACTTGAATAGTGGATATCACTAGATTCGTACAAGGGAAGGTGGTGAGTGGAACACTGCATTCAAAATGCAGGAAGGATCATATGAGTGGTTAGTCATGCCACTTGAATTGAGTAAGGCATCAATTACCTTCATGAGACTCATGGATGAAGTGTTGAAATCATTTTTGGGTAAGTTTGTCATAGTGTATATGGATGACATATTGATTTTCAGCAAAACAGAGAAAAAACACTTAGTACATTTGAGACAAATGTTGCAATGGCTACGAGATTAAAATTTCTTAGTAAATTTGAAGAAATGTAGCTTCATGAAGGAGGAATTAGTATACTTGGGTTTTTTAATATTCTGATAGGATAGAAGATGGATCTAGAAAAAGTGTGAGCTGTAATGGTTGCCCCTGATTTTTATTGTTTATTTTTTTGTGTTTTGTTTTTAGAATAAGACGGGAGAATGCAGAAGGGTTTTATGTTTTGCACATACGTTGATATATTCATAAAATGTGAGGAAAATAAGGTGGAATTACATTAAAAATCATATGCCAATACAACTCAATAAAAAAATAGAAAATTTCTAATCTTAAACCAGACCTGAACAATACTCCATTTACAATAGAATTTCACTAGAGAATACTCAGATCAAAATTTTATGTTCGCTGTCCCAATTTCTTGAATGTGGTGCTAATCGCATGGTGGGACATTCGAGCAGGTGGGGTTTAGAGGGAACACCTAGCGAAGCAGAAGTCAAATAGAAATTATCCAAAATGAATTTTCACTAAATTATAAAATCCACACACCAATTTCAGCTCCACACAACTCAGAAAACTATAAAAGTCTTCATTTATTCAACGCCAAAATGTCCAACCAACAAGATAAACACTGTAAAAACTTTCAACCAAACACCATCCAGTTAGGGTGGGTCACAATCCACCGAAACCAACAATGTGAGATGATGGTTTTCATCCTCAACCAACGGTAATTGTATTCTGGAAAAAATCCAGTAGAGTCCTTAAGCTGCCAAAGTTCCATATCCAAATGAGAGCTCAAAGAGTGATTAAATAGAAGCTGAGGGAGGGATTAAGGCAACTCTATTTTGAAAATGCTTTTTCCTTCCAAAACTCCATGCCCAACCTTGCTTTTTTTTTTTTAAACATATATCTTTAACTTTTTAAAATATTACCAAATATTTCACAAAAGGGGCGTCCAACATAAAGTACATTGTCCCCTCTTTTAAAACAACGTTGCTCAACTAGGCCAAGGGGGTCTTTTATAACCCATGCTTATTCTCACAATTAACAACTTTATTAACTTGAGTGACGAATAAACAAATAATAACTCTGACCATTGAGAGGACTCACCCCTGTCAAAAATGGAAACTCTGCACTGTTGTTGAATAGGAGCCGAGACCAGTTACTAAATATAACATTTACCAAAAATAGTGAGCCAAAACTCCAAATTGGCTCAAATGCTCAACTAGAACTTACTAAAAATAGGAAGTTTATTGAAGATAGTAAATTACTAAAAATAGTAACTTACTAAAAATCGCTGTCACCACTAGGAAACGCCTTAAAAAAATCCAGAAAACTCATCTCAGGGCATCAAAGTTCCCTAACCAAAATCCACTTAGCCTATGGGAACCAGAATAGGCTAATGGTAACTCAGAATGGCTATGAACAAGGAGACATTACAGCGCTCCCTCCCCAAGATTGCTTGTCCTCAAGCAATCGCAACATAGTCCAAAACTCCAAAGATTGGACCAGACTGAAACCAAGAATGATCCCAGGGTCCCAAGTCAACCTAGGAGATTTGTAGTACCATCCTCCCAAGGCATTGACTTGCAGGGTACCAACACAAGAGACCTCTTGAAAACCACCAATAAGAAAAGCAATCAGATGTTGCAAAGGCTCGGTCAACCCCTTGAAGAATTGCTCTTCTCGAAAACCAATCCAAGGCAGCATTGAAACAAGCTCAGGAGAGTCATCATTGGTTCTCTTGTTCCCAACTACTAGTCTACAACCCAATGTGATCCCAATGTTCCAAGTTAATTTTAGAAAGGTATCACCATGCTGATGTTGTGCCACTTTGATCATAACTATCTGACCATCATGCTCATGCTGTACTCTCCTCTCCTGGAACTCTGAAGAGTAATCACCATTAAATCCCATACGAAAATACTTGAAAGGACTGAAATCCTCACCAAGAGACATACCCTGCCAAGGCATCTCAGTGAAGTCCAAAGTTGCAATGTCCCTGTCAGACTCGATCCTGGGCAACGAAAAAGAAAAACTTCCCAACCATAATATATAAACCTCAGCATATTCTCTCACATGGTTCCTAAAATGAAGATATCAGCAAAATAATCTCTAAAGTTAGCCATCCAGGAAAATCCTCTGCTGCCACAAACTGGAAAGGTATCAAAGACACTTAACCTCCAAGTGTCAAAGGGAAAAACCCGAATACTCCAGCACACCCAACATACTAGAAAATCTCCCACAACACGCTGCACCACAGTGTGCAAGAGCTCAAAATCCATCTGCCCATGCACTGAAATCACTATCATCAATGTGGAAAGGCAAGGGCAGCGATCAACAGTTTGCAATCCCCTTGAAAACATAGGAGTTGGAAGTATGGAAGTCGCTGAAAAATCATCTCCTATAACTAGATTAGATCTATCGAAAACCACCATTATCTCAACTGCTGGTGTGAAGAAGCCCGCAAATGCATCTGCATGACATGAACTGTAGTCCAATGTAAACTGATTGGAAAGTGGACAGCGGTATCACTACTGAAATTTGGTTCACAATTCCAATTTTGACTCAACCCCATACTGCTGGGGACTGTACCTAGTTCTCAAATCCTGTGAACGACTCCTATCTCATCACTGGAATTAGAAAGAGCTCCATCATCCAACTCGAAAAGTGTATTATCAAAAGAAGACTCAGTATCCATCTCAAACAATGGATTATCAACTAGTTGCATGCTATCATCATCCTCATGCTCAACCCAATCCCTCTGTTGGTCCAAAATCCCAATTTCTGATTCCTTTGGGAAGGGCATAAGATCAAATTTCTTTTGAATGCTATCAAGCTTTTCAATTACCTGCTTGATTTCTTTAGCCCTTTCTTTATCTCTTGTTCTCTAAATTGTTTGGCCACATAAAGCTGATCTTCTACTTCAAGTAATGCATTTTGAGTGTTGCCTAATGAATTTTTTGTTGATTCAAGCTCAGTGGTGGGCTCTTCAACCTTAACTCTTAATTCCTTGGATGTAGATATAGCCTTATCCACAATCTTAATAGCCACATCTCTATCTTTGATCATATTCAAATAGGCTGATTTCATGCCCCCCATTGTGCTCTTAATGTTTTGCAAATCAGCAAATGAAACATTTTGTTCACACTGATTTCTTGGTATCTTTTGGATGAGATTTTCAACAAGACTTGTCATGTCATCCAACGTAGATAATGTTTGCACTTCATTTTCACTATCATCAATGTGGAAAGGCAAGGGCAGCGATCAACAATTTGCAATCCCCTTGAAAACAAAGGAGTTGGAAGTATGGAAGTAGCTGAAAAATCATCTCCTATGACTAGATTAGATCTATCCATCAATGCAAACCACCATTATCTCAACTGCTGGTGTGAAGAAGCCCGCAAATGCATCTGCATGACATGAAATGTAGTCCAATGTAAACTGATTGGAAAGTGGACAGCGGTATCACTACTGAAATTCGGCTCACAATTCCAATTTTGACTCAACCCCATACTGCTGGGGACTGTACCTAGTTCTCAAATCCTGTGAAGGACTCCTATCTCATCACTGGAATTAGAAAGAGCTCCATCATCCAACTCGAAAAGTGTATTATCAAAAGAAGACTCAGTATCCATCTCAAACAATGGATTATCAACTAGTTGCATGCTATCATCATCCTCATGCTCAACCCAATCCCTTTGCTGGTCCAAACTCCCAATTTCTGATTCCTTTGGGAAGGGCATAAGATCAAATTTCTTTTGAATGCTATCAAGCTCTTCAATTCCCTGCTTGATTTCTTTAGCCCTTTCTCTATTCTCTTGTTCCTTGAATTGTTTGGCCACATAAAGCTGATCTTCTACTTCAAGTAATGTATTTTGAGTGTTGCCTAATGAATTTTTTGTTGATTCAAGCTCAGTGGTGGGCTCTTCAACCTTAACTCTTTATTCTTTGGATGTAGATATAGCCTTATCCGCAATCTTAATAGCCACATCTCTATCTTTGATCATATTCAAATAGGCTGATTTCATGCCCCCCATTGTGCTCTTAATGTTTTGCAAATCAGCAAATGAAACATTTTGTTCACACTGATTTCTTGGTATCTTCTGGATGAGATTTTCAACAAGACTCATCATGTCATCCAACTTAGATAATGTTTGCACTTCATTTTCAACTGACACCATTAATTGTTTCTTCCAAGTTTCCTCATTAATGTCAAGACCACACAAGTTTAGTGATCTGTTGTTATAATGCTTATGAAAATCAGAATTTCCTTCGTATCTTGCAATGGTGTCACCATGGCTGCCCCAAGTCTCATGTGCCTCTTCTTCAAAGCATGTCTCATCTTTGTCACTAGGCCTCCGATCAAAATCAGCCCAATGCAAAAACAATTCTGATTTGTCTTCAGGATCATGCCTCTCAAAATCAATTCCCTTTATGGCATCCTTTTTGCATACTTTATGCTCTCAGGTTGGGGCAACAGCGTGATCAAAAGAAAATTCTCCCCAAACTGATTCTTCATCATACTTAGGTGCCTAAACACCTGGATCCCATGGTCCTATGAGCTGATGTTTTCTATTTGAAAGAGTATGCTCAATGTATACTTCCTGAGTGGTTGTTTCCTCAATCACCTGATTTTTTTCATTTTCAGTAGTAGACTGTGGATCCATATCATTAAAGTCACTACACCTCTGCTCAAAGTTAGCTGCATGTGCTGCTAAATCAGATTTGTTCTCAAGAAATGAATCAACTCCATTAATGTCGTCCTCCATGCATGCATTGTGTTCTAAAATCAGAGCATCATCATGATCAAAAAGAAATTCATCCCATGTAGGATCCCCATCATACTTAGGTGTCAACACACCCGGATCCCATGCGTTGAAACGCTGATTGCTTTGTTCACTGTGCTCCTCCTGTGATGTTGTCTCTTTGAATAAATCACTCTCTAACTCACCACTACTGATGTCAACATAAGTATCTCTCTCCATTAGCGTAGTTTGGTAGTCAAACCAAAAACCACCCATGTCACCATCACTGTAAAGAGATAAAGAATCATCAATGTTAGCTGTTTTAAAAACTTCATCTTTTTTCCCTTCAACGAGCCCATCATCTGAAGGTATATTATTGATCTCAACCTTGTCAACCTTGGTACTAGTGTCAACAACTATATTGGATAGCTCAAGTGATGCATTTTGCGCTGCTGTTATGTCTTTTTCCTCATGCACTATCTCATCAATGGTAGTTGCATGCACTCCTAAGGAGTTATCTTGGGGCTTTGTCATACATGCCTCTTGATTAATGAAGTCTTCTTCTTCATAGGAAAGTTCTAATAGTTTGTCTTCCTCACATTCAGGGTCAACTCTAGAAATTTCTGTTCTTGTCATGTCAAAATCAGCAAGCTCTTTCGTTATCACCCTTTTTGCATTAGATTCATCTTTTTCTTTTGCAAATGCTTCTTGTGAATCTCCTTTCTTCCTTGATCTTCTTATGTAGTTAACCAAACCGTTTTTGCTAGGGTCCCTCGCTACATTGAAGTCCAGGAAACCATCAAAGGAAACTTGGTCTTTGATCTCATCTGGAAATTCTTGATACTCATCAAGAATTTTGGTGGCTTCACTTTCATAGTTTACCCTTTCCTTCTATATTCTTATTAGTAGCTCATGGATGGGATCTTCTTCCTTGGATAGGAATTTAGGTCACCAATCCATGCTTTCACTTCAACAAGCCAATGAACCAAGATATTCAACTGAGATGCTTTTAATGAAATTCTGGCATGCAATTGAAGAATTGTGGCAAGGTTAGAACTCCAATAGGGTGGCAGGTAAACTTTGCTACGATACCACTGTAATGGTTGCCCCTATTTTTTTTAAATTTTGTGTTTTGTCTTTAGAATGAGATGGGAGAATGCAGAAGGGTTTTATGTTTTTCACATACATTGATATATTCATAAAATGCAAGGAAAATAAGGTGGAATTACATTAAAAAACATATGCCAATACAACTCAATAAAAAATCAAAAAATTTCTATCTTAAACCAGACCTGAACAATACTCCATTTATAGCAGAATTTCACTAGAGAATGCTCAGATCAAAATTTTATGTTCGTTGTCCCAATTTCTTAAATGTGGCGCTAATCCCAAGGTGGGTGATTTGCTCCAATAAATTATGCAACCACCATTACATTCCAGCAGGTAGTTTAGAGAAAATGCCCAACCAAGTAGAAGCAAAATAGAAATTACCCAGAAAGAATTTTCACTAAGTTATAAAAACCACACACCAATTTCAGTTCCACACACAACTAGAAAATTGTAAAAATCTTCATTTATTCAATGCCAAAATGTCCAACCAACAAGATAAACACTGTAAAAACTTCCAACCAAACACCATCTAGCTAGGGTGGGTCACAATCCATCAAAACTAGCAACGTGAGATAAACGTTTTTGTCCTCAACTAGTGGTAATTGTATTCTGAAAAAATCAAGTAGAGCCTCCTTAAGTTGCCAAAGTTCCATATCCAAATGAGAACTCAAAGAGTGATTAAATGGACGCTGAGGGAGGGATTAAGGCAACTTCTATTTTGAAAATGCTTTTTCCTTCCAAAACTCCATGCCCAACCTTTTTTTTTTTTTTAAAACATATATCTTTAACTTTTTAAAATATTACCAAATATTTCACAAAAGGGGCATCCAACATAAAGTACATTGTCCCCTTTTTTAAAACACCGTTGCTCAACTGGGCCAAGGAGGTCTTTTATAACCCATGTTTATTCTCACTTAATTCAATTAACTTTATTAACTTGAGTGATGAATGAACAAATAATAACTCTGACCATTGAGAGGACTTACTCCTACCAAAAATTGAAACTTTGTACTACTGCTGAATAGGAGCCAAGACCAGTTACTAAATATAGCACTTACCAAAAATAGTGAGCCAAAACTCCAAATGGCTCAAATGAAGCTCAACTGGGACTTACTAAAAATATTAAGTTTACTGAAAATAGTAAATTACTAAAAATAGCCATCACTACTGGGAAAAACTCAGAAAAAAACCCAGAAAAAGCCATAAAACTCATCTTAGGTCACCAAAGTTCGCTAACCAAAATCCACTTAACCTATTGGAATCGGAATAGACTAATGGTAACTCAGAATGGCTATGAACGAGAAGGGGACATTAAACGAGCTATACTTCAGTGGTTTCATCGAGTAGCACATTTGAAGCATGGAGCTTTCATGGCCATGTGAGGTTTTAAATGAAGTTCATAAGGAATTTTAGTGGGACATGCATAACGATCGCAAAGGTGACGCACAAAAATAGAAAGGAATTTTTATGGAGTGCAGAAGCGAAATATAGTTTCTAGTAGGTGGAGGTAATTGGGCATCTAGTGTTGGCATTGCTAGATTTCAGTAAGGTATTTCAAGTAGATTGTGATGCAAGTGGCGTAAAAATAGGGGTAGTGATGAGTCAAGGTAAGCCTATAGCTTACTTTAGTGAGAAACTGAATGATGTAGAAAATAAATATTCAGTGTATGATCAAGAGTTCTATGCCATAATGCAAGCACTCAAGAAGTAGAGGCTATGTCTGTTGTTTAAGGAGTTTGTGTTGCATACAAACCATCAAGCATTGCAATTCATAAATAGTCAAGGAAAGTTGAACCAAAGACAAATGAAGTGAGTTGAATTTCTGCAGAGATAATTTTATTGAAATGCCGGAGTGGTAGGTCCAATAGAGTTGCAGATGCGTTGAGTAGAAGAGTTATCTTATTGATTCAGATGTGAGTAGAAGTCATAGAGGTTGATTCTATGAAAGAAATGTATGAAGAAGATGAAGATTTCAGAGATGCATGGAAAGCATGTGTAGAATCAAAGAGTGGCGACATAACATCTTTGTTGGATTATTTCTTGCAAGAAGGATTGTTGTTCTGAGGAGTCTAGTTGTGTATACTTAGAGGTTCAATGCACGAAAATGTGATTAAGGAGAAACATAGTGTAGGATTATCAGGGCATTTTGGTTATGACAAAACATATGCATAAATGGCTGAAAATTACTTTTTCTACGAATGTGTGTGGATGTGCGCAATATGTGTAGGAGTGTTGAGTTTGGTAGTTGGCGAAAGGGAGAAGTTAGAATGCAGGATTGAAACCATAGTTCAAAAATCGTACTTGACAATTACTCGGCAACCCAAAATTTTGACTCAGACTAAGGACTCGGGACTCAGGTGTTTCTCGACAATTATTCAACAACTTTATCACTACTTTAAAAAACATATAAATTTATAAAATTAACTTAATAACATATAAAACATTGTTCAATGACATGCAAAGTGATTGTAGAGAATGCCATAAGTATATTTTCTATTAATTTTCAACCAAAAAATGAGTACAAAGTACAAAGTTATAAACTACAATACTTAGAGTCATGAAATATCACATATACATATTAGATTTCATCTATAGCACCTACTATAAATCTACTGCGGCTGCCTCGTGGAAGTGGAAGGTAAATATTCCTTTGCAACAACATCATCCACAAAGATATCATTTGGGTCTTCACCAACCCCTCTTGATGCCTTTGTTACCCCTGATGTTATTGCTTCTTCCGCCTCCCTCTTCAAATATGGGATCTCCTCCGCATTAAACATGGGCTCCATGTCATTAGCAATTCAGTCAGCATATAGATTGATCTTAATAAGTCGATTGCATCATAACTCTTTACCCCCTCCCCTAGTATCACGTGAAGACGAAGATTGTATTGCACAAAGACATTGAGGCGTTGTATTGTCAACCTATTGTGTTTCTTTGTGTGAACTTTTTCAAACATGATTCAATTATGTTCACATCCAAAAGAGCTACCCGATTGACACAAAATGTGGATGGCTAGCCTTTGAAGAATTGGTGTTTTTGCCATAGTTACCAAGTTCAAAAATCCGGATCCGTTCAAAAATCTAAAATTCTTGAAAAAGTTTGGAAAAATCCGATTCAAAATATACACAATATATATGTGAGCATAGTTTTATAAAAATGTAATAGTGAAAAATACAATGAAAACCATTCATAAAGTAATATAAAATGTTAATATTATATAATATCTATGGTTTCTAGGCATTTTTATCCACAAAAAACATTAAAAAATAAATAAATAAATAAATAAGTTTTATTAAAAAAAGCACTGACCGAGACAAACTTATTTGTGCTGGCCAAAAAGTTTGAATTTGGTTGGATTTGGTAACTATGGTTTTCGCACCATAATCTTCTCACCACATCTACAAATAGGACTTTTATAATTTTGTAAGTCAACTAGGGTGGAATAAATGAAAGAAGTCTAGTAGTAGTATCTACGAATAACGAGACTAAAAATTTAAAACAAATGACTTAATTCATTTTTACTTGGCTGAGAGGTGTTTCTTATATTAACATAGTGCCGAAGAAAAGAGTCTCTCTGTTAAGTTCTTGTAAATTTTTAGTTTCTCAATAACTATGTCTCTAGTGTTATCTTTAGGAATCATCTTCTCTATTATGTATGTATTGAGGCCACCATAACCTTCTCATTGACCTTAAATGAATCGAATTAAAAAACTTAGGATTCATAAAATATAGGGTTCAAATAATAGGCCATTGCATGAATATATTGGTGGAGTGCCTTGTTCCGTATTCGATTAAATATGCGTCAAATGAGTTCATATTTTCTTTGATTTTGCCCAAAATATTTAGCTATGGCCTCTTTGGCCACATCTATGGCCTCATACAAATAATCTATTGGGATTGTCTTTATCCACCAATCGTAAAACTCGAACCAAAGGCTCTAACATTTAAAAACAAAATAATACACAAATTTAAAATCAAAATTAATAATTTTGTTTATAACAAATAAATGATAAATAAAAAAATAGTTAAGTTTAAGGTTACTTTAAGGATTTTCTCTACGCACTTTGCAAACGCATCATAAAAAATGGTCTCATGACCCTTTCCCCTTCAGCGTTTTTAGCATAGGAAGACTTCAACCATCGATGACTCACAAACATCTGCTTGAGGGATGTTAGTGAAGTTGCAATGCTCTGCAATGTGAAGTTTATTTCAAATCGTTTGACTCTCAATCACACAAGCTCATTTCCATTGATGTGCTCTTTTATCAAGTTTAGCACCCAAGTGTGATTGTAGATGAATTTAGTGATATTTTTTGCCTCTTCAATAATATTTTTCACACATGAGATCTTTCATATGTTTTCGAGTAGGAGATCAATATAATGGGTTGCACAAGGTGTTCAAAAAAGTGTAGGGTGCCTATCCTCAAGAAGTCCCCTTGTTACTACTTATATTGCCGTGTTGTCTATTATTATTTGGATGACATATGGCACACACACTTCCATCACCACCTCATCCAACATATCAGACAAAGTGCTTGCATTTTTTACTTGATAGGAGGCATCAATTGACTTCAAGAAGACCCGCTATCCATTTGAAGCCACTTTAAAGTTAATCATTGAGTAGTTTTTTCCATCCCTCTACCCATTAGACAAAATGGTGCAACCCTTTTTTTGTTATACTTTTTCTTTTCTTTTTTACAATAGCATGCATATGCTTAATGGAATCCTCCAACAACGGGCCACTCAAATCATGAGTAGAACCCTTGAACCCCTTCCTAACAATGATCAATGTAGTGAGCAAGTTCTCCCAATAAGGGCTTTTCGCTACATTGAAAGGAATGTTGTTGTGGGTACCAAAAGTTTGTTGCAACTATCCTTGTTTCATTGTGCATTTCCTAGTTCCAAGTGGTACCTTTGAGTGAAGGTTGTGACCCAAGACTACTTCAATGAAATAAAAAGTAGCCGAACTATCTTTAGTGGATAAGTCTCATCCCATCTCAGACCCCCTAGAGTTGGGGCAATATAAGCTGCCTCAATGTCATAATCATCCCTAGCTGCCCTTCTACTCATTAGGGCTACAAGTGCATCGGTTTTTCACATTGATGTGCTCTTTTATCAAGTTTAGCATCCAAGTGTGATTGTAGATGAATTTAGTGATATTTTGTTGCCTCTTCAACAACATTTTTCACTCATGAGATCTTTCCTATGTCCTCGAGTAGGAGATCAATATAATGGGTTGCACAAGGGGTCCAAAAAAGTGTATGGTGCATATCTTCAAGAAGTCTCTTGGTTACTACTTATATTGCCGTGTTGTCTATTATTACTTGGATGACATATGGCACACACACTTCCATCACCACCTCATCCAACATATCAGACAAAGTGCTCGCCTTTTTTACTTGATAGGAGGCATCAATTGACTTCAAGAAGACCGGCTATCCATTTGAAGCCACTAGAAAGTTAATCATTGAGTAGTTTTTTCCATCTCTCTACCCATTAGACAAAATGGTGCAACCCTTTTTTTGTTATATATATATTTTTTCTTTTCTACAATAGCATGCATATGCTTAATGAAATCCTCTAACAACGGGCCACTCAAATGATGAGAACCCTTGAACCCCTTCCCAACAATGATCAATGTAGTGAGCAAGTTCTCCCAATAAGGGCTTTTCACTACATTGAAAGGAATGTTGTTGTGGGTACCACAAGTTTGCTGCAATTATCCTTGTTTCATTGTGCACTTCCCAGTTTCAAGTGGTACCTTTGAGTGAAGGTTGTGACCCAAGACTACTTCAATGAACTAAAAAGTAGCCGAACTATCTTTAGTGGATAAGTCTCATCCCATCTCAGATCCTCTAGAGTTGGGGTAATAGAAGTTGCCTCAATGTCATAATCATCCCTAGCTGCCCTTCTACGCATTAAGGCTACAAGTGCATCGGTTCTTCAATTTTTTTCCCTTTTTGCTTCACATAAGCCGCAAGGTAAGCAACCATCTCTCATTGAGCTTCAAGTGGTTCTTGTGTGCACAACACCACATCATTCTTTGGTAGTTGTGCTATGTGAAATTTAAGGCGATAAGACACCTCCACTCATTTTCATCTCATAATAATTGCATATAATACAATTGCCTTTTGCTGCTGGTTCACAATGCTTCCAAGAAGGGTCTTAGGACTTAGGCTTACAAGGACGGTTAAACCGGATGTCAATGCCATTCTTAAACAAGAAACTTAAGCCCTATAAAACAATTTTTATTTTAGAATCTATTATCTAACTGTAGCTATTAATCAATGGAAGAAGTAGAACTTCGAAGATGAATTAGATATCATGATTCATACTAGAATAGTAGAAAGGTATAATCTTATTGAAGATCGAGGAATACTTCAAGTTCAAAGTTCAAATATAATGAAAATAAATGTAAATACCTATACGCTGTGTTGTAGGCTGTGGTTGTGTTGTAGGATTTCGTTGTGCCACTATATCAGACTTCAATATGTATTCTTTGGGCTTGAGGCTTGAAAATATAGAAAACTCTAGGGCCTAGTTATCACTGATTCACAATGTCACTGTATGTAATCACTAATCAGTGATATCATAGTTTGTAATAATGTATTCCTTGCACTGTTTACAACAATTTGCAATTTATCAGGGAAAAACATAGAAATAAGAATAAAAACAATTTTTTTTTGGGTTTTAGCCTTTTATCCATTCACTGGTGAGTTGTGGTGATTAATTGGCGATTTTTGCCGAATAGTCACTGATATTACTTTGTAAAAATCAGCAATTAATCGTCATGATTCTTCTCATGATTTTGCATAAGATATCACCCATTCCAAAGAAACCATGGGAAAATATTAACATGGATTTCATTTTAGGATTGCCTAGAACTCAAAGATGACATGATTCCATATTTTTGATTGTGGATAGACTTTCAAAGATGAGTCATTTTCTTGCTTTTAAGAAGACTAGTGATCCGACACACATGTTTTGTAGGTGAGTTGTGCGATTGCATGGATTACTGTCCAACATAGTATCATACAATGCTGTGAAGTTTGTTCAACATTTCTAAAGGACATTGTGGAAGAAGCTGAATTCCAAGTTACAATTTGGTTTAACGTATTATCCTCAGACGGTTGGATAGACAGAGGCAGTCAACATAAGTCTTAGTCACTTGTTATGTTTGATTGAAGGAAAGCCAAGAACATGGGATTTAGTTCAGGGGAAAGTTGAGTTTGCTTATAACAATTCAATAAATAGGAGTATTGGAAGGACACCATTTCATATTGTTTATTGGTCAAGTCCAAGAGGAGTCGCATAATTGCACGACATCAAAGATGAACAAAAGGAGAGTGCTCAAGCAAAAGATTTTTCTGAATATTTATGCGACCTACATCAGTAAGTACGTGAACATCTGGAAAGGAGCATTATGTAGTACAAGCAACGCACAAATGTTAAGAGAAGAGAAGTGGAATATCAAGTGGGAGACTTCGTCTTCTCACATTCAGGAAGGAGAGATTTGTGAAAGGAACTTGTGATAAATTGAAATGAAAAAAATTTGGACAATGCAGAGTTTTGCAAAAGTTTGCTACAAATGCATGTGAGAGAGTTACTTGAAGGAGTAGACATATTGCCTATTTTCAATGTGGCAGATTTGTATTCTTATCATGAAGGACAAAGTAGTGAGAAAAGTGGAAGTACGTATTCTAAATAAGTTGATTGGAGAACACAAATGCTTGAGAAAGTGTGCAAAGAAACAAAAAGGGCGAGTTATTCTAGAGTCAACAAGTGGATGCATGACAAAGAATTTACATAATATCTAGTAAAATGGAAGGGTTGAGAAATTGAGGATGCGACATGAATAAGTACATCAAAAACTACAAAACAAGGAATAAAAATAGCAAAGCTCTTGGAAGGCGCATGAGTAGGAGTTCATGTCTCTTTTGTTACTCGAGGTGTAAGATGTAGGAGCATCCAGGTTCACTTGTAATCCTACATCAGCCAAAAAAATATTTAGATCGGAAATTAGGATAAGTTCTTTTGTGTGCAAGTCTTGTTATATGCAAGTTCTTTGCATTGTTTTGGGCTGCCTTTGTGAGCGTGCAAATCCATTGTAGTGTTGTTGCGCAACCCTTTGTGTGTGTGCATGTTTGAGTTGTTTTGCGCAAATTTGTTGTTGCATGCAATTTCAGTTCTAGTTTGTAATTGCTTGTGGAGATTTGCACGAGCAGTTTTGAAGGTCCTTGTTTGATTTAATACCAGTTTAGAAGATCCACATATAGAATTGAGAGTTGAAGTCTTACGAGTTCTAGTGTGCAAGCTTGTGATGTCTTATGTGAGATGTTGGTGTGCAACAATGCAAATATGAGGGTCATTGCGGAAGGAGTCTTTCACACATCTTTTGTTTGTGAATCACTGTATCTTTAGCCTTATGGGGTGGCGATTTTTGCACAAGCTTTCTATGGGTGCATAAGTTCTTGTGGTGTGTTACGGATAAAGAGCCGTTGCAGTTGGGTTGCATTGAATCCCTTGGATCGTGAAAAGTTATTGCGATTTAATATAATTTCACTTCATAATGAACTTTGCCATGATGCATTACACTGTGATTTGTAAGTAGGTGGGTCTTGTGCCTATATATAAACATGCCCCTACTCTTGAGCCAACTAGTCAATGAGCTTAATGATACATATCATAGTGAGCATTCTGAGAGAGAGCTATACTTGCAAATGTAGTGAGTTAGCAGATAGAGATCTAAGGATCTGATGTAACACATCTCATTCAAGATTGTTGTGTTTTTATTGTGTGTGCAAGTTGTATTTCCAGCCATTGAAATCTAGTAAAGAATTGAGATTATTTTTTGTATTTTATTGCATTTGTCCATTGTGTTATTATTCAGGCTGCATGGTCTAAGGCATCTCTTCATTGAGATTGTTGAACACAACTATCTACTGAGAGGGGGGGTGAATCAGTAGATCAACGAAAGACTAGTTCTTTAATTTTTTAATGAAGATACAAAACATATGCATATCAAAGAACAAATGTAGAGAGCACATACACACAAAAACACAGTACACCAGATTTATACGTGAAAAACTCAAAGGAAAAAACCACGGTGATAATAGCTGTTAGAATCTACTGTTTTAATCCAGCCTCACAGTTAAATCACCTCACTGGCAAAACCACACTGGTTACATTTAAGGACACCTATCCTTAGGAGACACCAATCCCCTAACTAAGCACCGACTCAGTTAAACCTTACTGGTTACAAGATTTAAGGGCACCAACCCTAAGGAGACTCCAATCCCCTAACTGAGCACCAACTCAGTTTGTCTGATGGCACCAACCAATCAGAACTATGAGCTACAACTCTAGTATACAAGATAGATTCACAAATGAATCCAGTTCAGTTTCTTTGTTACAAGTCTAGTTTGTAACTACTCACTCTTGGCTTCTTCTATGTATGCCTATTCTTCTTCTCTGCTCATTCTCTGCATATCCACTGTGTGACCTTTCTTTCTCTCTGCCTCACTTTTTGGTCATTCTCTATGTGCTTTTCTTCCTCTCTGCCTCACTTTGTGTCTGGATATATTCTAGTTGGACACACTTCATTTCCTTTCTTTTCTGCCTTTTACTTTATCTACATACGTCTATCATCGACAATATTTTCTTTTTCTCTCTGCCTTATTGGTTCTATGTCGTTATATCTTCTGTTTGATATAGTCCATTTACACCAGCTGCTTTGGCCTCTCTTCCTTTGTGTCTTTTATATATTCTTTGTTTGACACATCAGTGTCCTCTTCTTGCCTCTATTCCTCTCTCTCTGCTATCATGGTGTATGTCTGTATATTCTATTAGACACACTTCGTATTGCTCACATGCCTAGGTTCAATGATACTTTGAGCAATCGCAAAAATGACAGTGTTTGACTCTCTCTTCAAATTGCAATGGCAGCAGCATCAATGGCAAAAAGGCCAATTACAATGTTCAATATGTTGTATATGTATAAACAATGTAGCTTAGGGTTTTTTATCTCCAATTGCATTCACACTTCAGCTGCAATTAACCGGTTCTCATTGAAAGTGATTTTGACTTATGCTCTTTCCCGTGTCTCGGTTCATGCATCACATTGCAATGATCAGATCTCTTTTCTATTTTCGGCAATTGCTGAATTCTAGTCATAACTATGCCACTTCTTTAATTGATGATTGATCTTGAGCTTCATGTAGACTCGAGTTCATCACCAGTTCTACCTGTTCCTTTATTGATTGTTAGAACATATTAAATGCGGGCCATTTATTCCTTTCTTCACGCCAACTCTAACTATCGAGCCGTTTTTTATGTTTTCCACTATATCTTCTATAGTTGGATCGCTTTCGCTCCTTTAGATTATTCTATTGTGCTCAACCCTTACTTTTGTTTATATGTCCTTCGGGACTATTGCAAATGATCTATTTCGAAAGCTTTGTAATGGTCCATTTCATCCAAAGGAATCCTTCGAGAACTTTGTTTGGGACTTTTGTTTCGGGCTATTTCCCTCGGGTCATTTTCTTCGGGACTTCTCTCTTCGGGCTATTTTCCCGACTTAATTCTTCGGGACAATTTTCCAGACTTATTTCTTCAGGACAATTTCTCTAAAGAAATTCTTTGGGACAATTTTCTCGACGAAATTCTTCGGGACAATTTTCCCGATGAAATTCTTCGGGACAATTACTCTGACAAATTGTCCTTTGGAATCCTTGGAAACGTCCTCATGCCCTTTGGCTTTTCTGTAGATTGCCCTTCAGCTTTCTTGAACGGTCCACTTGCCCTTCGGACTTCTTGAGAAGTGCCCTTCGACTTTCTTGAACGGTCCGGCGGACAACCCTTCGGCTTTTCTGAACGGTCCCCCTGCCCTTCGGACTTCTTGAGAAGTGCCCTTCGGCTTTCTTAAATGGTCCACTTGCCCTTTGAACTTCTTGAGAAGTGCCCTTTGGCTTTCTTGAATTGTCGACATTCCCTTCGGCCTTTTGCAAACTACCCTTCGTCTTTTCTGAAAGGGTCCACATACCCTTCGACTTTTTGCAAACTACCCTTCGGCTTTTCTGAAAGGGTCCACATACCCTTTAGACTTTCTTGAATGTACCCTGCGGCTTTTTTGAACGGTCCACATGCCCTTTGGATTTTTGTTTCAAGACAATTTTCCGAAAAAGACTTGACAATTTTTCGAAAGAATTATTCATGACCGTTTCGGATTCTTCATTCAGCATGACTTATAGACTTGGAAGAAGTAAAGTCATCTTAGAAACCCGATCAACTCTTCCAGACCCATTCGGGTTTTCAACTTGACTTATAAAAATGAGACAACTAAAGTCGTTGCATTAACCCGATTAACACTGCTAGACCCATTCGGGTTCTCAGGGCAACTTAACTTATAAAGTTGAGAGAAGTAAAGTTACTTTGGAATCCCGATTTACACTACAAGACCCATTCGGGATCTCAAGACTTCTTTACTTATTTTATAAGTAGAAGCTCTTCATAATCCCGATTTGCACTGTAAGTCTGTGCAATTCAACTTTTGACATTAATGTCTGATAGCACAAGCTGCCTTTGACGTCAATGACAATATTATAGACATCAGCCAAAATTGCCAACAGAGACCCCTAACCATGACTGCATCATGTTCACTTTGGGAGAAAAGGATGCTCAATTCTGGAGGAAAATGTTCAATTTTAGAGAATTTCATCTTCCTTTATTTAGTTAGTTGTTCCTAGGGTCCTTTTATCCTAGCACTTTCTATTGTAAGCGGGTACACACTTGAATCCCATTGGCCTACTTTTAGTCATTTGTGGACACTAATAAAATTTCTTTCTTTCTGAACATGACAATCGATTTAATGTAGGACTCTTATTAATGTCTAGGTGTGGGAGAAAAGGATGTCCAATTAGGGCACTCAATTTTGGGTAGTGAGGATGTTTGAGGAGGATGTTTTCTATTTAAGCATAATTATTTTTGTGAATGCTTGTGTCTTCTCTTCTACTTACTACTTTTTAACTTGTACTTAAACATCCCATTGATCTACTTTGGTCATTCATTGATCTTAATTTAGTATATTTATTTATTTATTTCTTTGTACTGACACTAATGGACTCAAAACTTGGGAGGAACGGTTAATATTTTTTTCAATAAGAAAATCACTAATGAATACAACAGATGAAAAGATGCTGAAATCTTTAAAACATCTTTTTCTGCAGTTGCTATTGGGATGGTAAGTTGTTGATCTTTAGGTTGCATATCACTATTGTGATATTTTGTTCCACATTAGCGGCCTCTCCATCTCTCCCCTCTCACATCCCTTATTGCTAGTAATGAGTCAAGCATAAAAACTAGCAGTCCAATTACATAGGTTCCCTGTGATTCACATCACACTACTTTTCATCACAAAAGCATTCATAGAAAGCATTCTTTTGCAAGACACGGGTATTTAAAATCAACAATTTTGTAGGAGTAATTGTACAATTTACAATTTAATATTCAATCAAAGTAAAGCATTCATAAGACATGAAAAAGTATTTGAATGATCAAAACTAAAAACTATTTGCACAATGCGACCATACCCAAGATTTAACAATAACAATACGTAAGGAAATAAGTATGTCTAAGTCCCAAGTAAGGTTAAGGTGGGATAGGACAATTAGAAACCACCTAGAAATGTTGCAAGTTTTAAAGGTCACAATTATATTAATTGTTTTCACCTTGTGATAGACTTTTCAACATTAATTTTCTTGTCAACATTTAATTGCCCTAATCCGTAAAAAGGCAAGCCTACTTTTAGCAACAAGACTATAATTTTGCCAAAATCCTAAGCATGCTGGAACTGACCAAAACTAGAGGCTCAATTATTGCAAGAATGAATGCCAATCAAATCCATTTCTCAAAGCTTTCTCAAAATTGGTATTGACAAGATGCCTACTGATTTTTTGTTTTGTACTTGAATCTTAAGATCTTTGTTTGGGATGCCTAATGCTCCACATAGCATTATTTGGTTTGCATTTGTTTTTAATTATCTTCAAAAAAAGTAAAGTCTATGTAATTTAGGGGCTTAGCAGAATTTATAATGTGATTACCTAGAGTCTATGAATTCATTTGCTAGGCTTCTAATTGTTTAAATTTACATCCATATATTATTGTTCCCTTAAAGAAGGCTCAAGTGCATGCCTTACCATAAGTTGTTTTACCATCAAAAGAGGCAGTAAGATTGTTGACAATAGTATTATGAAACACGTGTTGAGCAATGGCAATTAGAGCCAGATATTAACTATGGTATTTTTGGACATAAACATAGTTTACTTTTTGTCATTACAATCACTGCCCAGGTACAACTTCCAAAAGGCTTGTGTCTATTGGTAGGAAATGAATGCCTTGGAGAAATCTACTAATAGAAGGACCAAGTACGAGCAACTAGTTATGTTTTTAAAATTAACATCTGAAGTAGAAATTCAGTTATTTCATATCTCTATTTGTAATAAATGAGGGTGCATGGGTAAATGATTATATCTATTGTCGAGGTTAGGGTCTATGTTGGGTTCCTGTGGATTCATTTATTAGAGCTACCAATGTTTGAATCATATAGGTTCTAAACATTATACCTAGAAAATAAGACTGAAAGGCATGGAAAGCATGATACGACCACCTTATTCATCATCACTCACCAAATTTTGGCAGAACCCTTTAGGAGTAGTAGTTCTATATGAGGTGGACATTTAGAGTTACTGCTTATTTTCAAGAAATAATTTTTTGTGTTTCTCTTCTTGTTTGAAAGTGTGTTTTGACTACATAAAGTTGATGCCATCAACATTGCTGACATACCTTTATTGCCTGCTATGTAGATGCTCATTTTGTTTTTGTTTTTAGCATGGTAAATTATGCTTTATGAATTATGTAAGTGATTTTATTTTTCACTCATGAATTTTCCAATTTATTTTTGTTTCAATCCACACGAAAGGAAAAGGCTTTGGAATAGTTGGGTAGATTTTTTGTCATTTGGATTGTATAGGCTTATGGGTTTAAATTTCCTTTGCATTTTATTTAACCCCTATTTTAAGGCATTCTTGATGTGGGGATATATGTGCAGTTGCATCAGCTTATGCCGTCTGTGATTACATGCCTTGTTGCCAAGAGATTAGGAACACGATTCTCTCAAAACCATTGGGAGCTTAGAGATTTCACGGCAGATCTTGTTGCATTTATATGTAGACGGTATTTTTGTAACTTATCTTGTTACCTGAAAAGATTTCTATATTAACTTATAGCCTTTGCATTATGAATCTAATCTGCTTAAGGGAATGTGCATCTCTATTTATTTGTTATGATCATTCCTAAGGAAAGTTTGGCAAAATATTCAAACATTTTTTTTTTTTACATCTTGCTTGTTTGCATTTCAATTATTCTATTTTCTTTTGTTTGGCCTAGAAAACTATTTAAAAATCATGTTGTTTCGTCTATATAACTATTCACATTTATGTTTTTTTTTTCTGATTTGGTGAATTCCCCTTATGGGGTGTCCTTGGCTTAGATGCCATGCCTGAGGGGTATCTCGTCCATTAAATTTACCCAAGACTTACCCCTTGACTTGTCCATTTGGGCATGCCACACCTAGAATTGGATGCAATAGTCTATCCAATTTCAACACTCGACATTTGTACATTATTTTCATGTAACAAGTCTCCTGGGATTTAAATATGGCCCTCCACTATGAAAGCCTTGATGATTTACCACTTGAACTCATCCCATTTGAATTAAAACATTAGGATAAATAGTAGGGCAGAGCTCGTAGAGAGCATGGGGGTGGTCTTGGGTCCTTAATATGGTTACACTTGGCCATGCCTCTAGGGCCCCATGGCGAAACATAGGGGTGGGCTTAGGTCCATGTCTTGCCATAAGTTCAACCCCTACCTCAAGGTGTCCCCATGGCCACTACAAGCTGCCCACCCATGAGAATGGAAGCTGGGTTTGTTGTGTGAAACTAATCATTTCCCGCCACTTGCTCTGAACCCTTGCATGTGAATATTAGGGAAAATATTGCAAAGAACATGGGGGTGGGCTAGGGTACTTAATATGGCTACTCTTGACCATGCCATAAGTGCCCCCATGATGACATACAGTGGCGGGATTAGGTCCATGCATTTCCATAAGTTTGACCCCTACGTCAAGGTGTCCCAATGGCCACTACAAGGTGTCTGTTGTGGGAATGGAACTTGGGTTTTTGGTGTGAAACTATCATTGCTCACCACTTTCCCTAAATCCTTTGGACAAAAATGTTAGGGTAAAAATTAGGGCAGAGCTCGTAGAGAGCATGGGTGGGTTTGGGTTCTTAATATGGTTATAGTTGACCATGCCTCTAGGGTCTCCATGGTGACACATAGGGTGAGCTTGGGTCTATACATTGCCATAAGTTTGACCCCTACATCAAGGTGCCCCCATGGCCATTACAAGGTGCTTGCCTAGGAATGGAACCTATGTAAAATTTTAGGGTAAACATTAGGGCAGAGCACGTATGGGTCCTTAATATGATTACTGTTGACCCCACATCTAGGCCCCCCATGGCGACACATAGGGGTGGCCTTAGGTCCATGCATTGCCATAAGTTCGACCCCTACGTCAAGGTTTCCCCATGGCCACTGCAAGGTGTCTGCCATGGGAGTTGAACTTGGGTTTGTGGTGTGAGACTCATCATTCCCCACCACTTGCTCTAAACCCTTTGGGCCACATTCACTATGATGTTTTTGAACATCATTGTATTATCTTGTTACTGACAACTGTCTCAAATAATTACATTGAGATTTCAAAATATACATGTTAGCATGATAGAAAGAAAGAAATTAAATAACTATCCATGAGTGACCAAGGTAGGTCAATGGTACTCAAAAGTACATCCAATTACAATAGAAAATGACTAGAGTAACACTACATTGTTGATTCCTCGATGGTGTGTATATGTTTTTTTGGATTTATCTAGACTTGAGAGTGGCACTATACTTAGGATATTAGCTAACAATGATACACAATTTGATCATAAAGCATTGTAGGGATTTATAAACTTGGGCACTCGTTGATGATTGAAATTAAAAAGATGAGCTATTAGATTAATTTAAGTTTATATTTGTATTGGGTTATTGCAAATGGTGAAAGCCTTTTTTGGTTTATTCTAATTTGCAATGAGGTACAACTTTTTATCATTGGCTAAGATCTATTATTTGGTAGATGGTGATGTTTGACATAAATTGTAAGTCTGCAAAGAAATTGTGATGTCCTTAACCATGAAGCTCACATGGTTAACATCATAAGACGGATAAAATATATTTCGATACCCATCTTCAATTATTATCCTGAGTACTTTTTAAAGTATTATATCTATTATAGCCCAGACCATTTTTACCCTTGTGCCTCCTCAATTGTGTCTTTGAAGAGGTGCATCAAATATGTACCATCCTCGACCTTCTAGTTTTAACATCATGCTCATTAGGATAAAGGCCAATATATCCATGAGAGACCATTATCTTTCCAACCCTAACTAAATGGACAGAGTATAATTTTATTTACCAGCTTCCTCCAATAAGGAAACCTACACACATTGGATGCTATCCAATTTGCACAATGATTGCTGAAGGACATGTGGGCTTTGAGTAGTAATATTGACAGGGATTGTTTCCAAGATTGGTAGGGTGATTTTATGGTAGAAATAAAGAAGTGTGGTATTCAAGACCAATATCATATGAACACAAGCCAAGCATTCATCAAGAATATTGCACACAAGTGAGAATAATGGGTAGAGGAAACTTGACTCAAAATCATCCATGCTATCCATGCCTCCAAGAAATAGAGTACAAGACATCAATGAAAGCTAGGTATAGTAAGGCGAGTTTAGTTGAAGAGGTATGTGTCTAGAAACACCCTAGAGACTACTAAAGATAAGGTTGTTGCAACAACTTTATTGAATGTGCAGGATAGAACATGTGACATATTTACACGTGGATATGTACATGTGTCTACATACATGAACAATGTTAATCTTACCTGCCACTACTGCACCTTAAATGACTGTGTCCACGCACATGGTATGTGCACACATGATCTAGGCACGACACACGTCCTACCTACCCTCTTAAGATTAACTAGGAGAGGGAAATGTACACTAATAGAAAGGCGCTGTTACATGCTATCCCTGCTTAATGACGAGTTTCTTCATCTCAACTATAATCCGGAGTGAAGAAATCTTTTTTTTAGTCAAAAGCTTGGTGAAGATGCCAGCAATCTTGTCTTGAGAACAGTCGATCCATTTGTGTCAAACAACAATTTCCATTTGGAAAGAGGTAAATGAAACTCCTCATGCACAGGATCTTCACACTCGTGTCCATGAGATTCTTAATAAGATGGAGGAATATGAGTCTCCATAACATGGGCCATAAGTACCAGTTTGGCTTGGAAATGTTGTGAACGAGTCATGCAGGTATCATGCTCATCCCCAACTAGATCACTAGCAGACTCAAAAAGCTTCTCAAGAATAGGAACATATACAATAGGAGGCTCCACAAATTGCCCCCATTTACTATTATCATCTAAAGAGGGATACTCAAGAAGGCATTCCTCCAGCAGGTATATCAGAATTAGGAGTAGAAAGTGGAGTAGTCCCAACACCCACTGTAGATCTCTCTTCAAGTGAGAAGATAAAAGCAATATCATGCAAGAGAGAATTGTAACCAGAGTTATCACTATTTTGAGATACTTGTGATGGATGTGGTAATAGCCTCGTGTGAATGAGATGATGGATCATTAGAAGGTATGCCATCATCACAAAATGCTTTATCCAAGTGCATCAAGAGGAGCACTATTATCTTCAAAAGCCATATTAGTGGTAGTATTGTGCAATGGAGAGAAGAGATGTTCCTTAAATGCTTCAGAATCAATTGTCCAATCATACTATGGAACATTATGTGCACAAACTATGTTTGTTTGACCAAAGAGTTCCATGAGTTTAGCCCAAGCTTTGGAAGGGCAATCAAGTTCCCATATGTGGAACTTTAGGTCTGTGTAAATGGACAGGCCAATGAAACCACGAGCTTGATCCCCCTTGTTAAGCCGTTCGGACTTTTTTTCATCATTAAAAGGCTCATGCTTTGCACCACATACAATGCGAAACAAGTCTAAACATTATAATATGAGCTGGTCAACCTCACTTCAGAAAAATCCACTGAAACAGCCATTTAACTGCCTTGATTTGATCCAAAAATCAGAACAGGCTATAAAAAAAACAGAATTTGCTGAAGCTGACTGCACAGATGCATTTTTAGAAAATTAAACTTGATTCAACACTGTAAATTTCCAAGCTATGCCCCCCTAGAAGTTTTCAAATTGGGGATCACTTGGAGGCCTATATGAAAATCTGAAAAACTGGACCGCTAGATGATGAAATAAATAGAATCTGACTACACAGGTGCTTAGAGCACACAAAAATAGTCAGAATCAAAAATAATTTGCCAAAATTGGAGTCCATATGGTAGAGTTATGGCCTCTAGAAGTTTTAGGTGAAAATCCAAACTACAATGCTTGAGAGGTAGCCAGGTGAATGACTTGGCGGATGTAATGTCCCCAAATAGGACGATTCAACCAAAAAGGGGTTTCCCCTAAAATCCACAATTTTTAAATTCTGAATTTAGAAAATCAGCGAACCCTAGCTGTTGTAATTGCACCTCCAAACTGAAAATTAACTCCAATTCACCTTGAAATAAATGACAAATAAATACCTTGTGAATTTGGCCACCAATGGCTCTTGCCACAAAGAAAGAAGAACTTGAAATGAATGTTTCAATCTTCCAAACCCTAGCGCCACAGTAGTTGAATTGATGTCCTTTTCCACTCTAATCCTTGCTCAAGCTTCACAAATTGTAGGCAAAATCATGCAAAAATCACAATAGTCATATCATTCATGAATCATCCACGAATCCCTTGCAAATATACCCTCAACAAATATTATGTCTTATGAATAGCGGAAATTTCAAAAATTCATAACTCCCTCAATACTTGGAATTATGATACAAATAAGAGCTCAAACTGATTACAAAAATAATGACTATCAAATAAAAATAATTTCGAAATTTTTCTTCCATGTGAAGGTCACCGAAACTTGCCCTAAAATTCTGAAAACCCTAATTTTTAGAATTTACCTCGCCAAACATCAAACCCTCACTCCCAAACAAGTCGCTACACTTGGAAATTTAGTACAAATAGTAACATAATTATTATGCAACAAATAGACCTCAAATAATCCACCAAAACCTCAAAATAGCCTTTCAAAACGAATCGCCCCACTCTACGGCAAGTAACAAAACCTCCTTTAGCAAAGGTGGCATCAAAAAACACCTTTTGTAGAATAAACAGCTCCAAATCTGTGAACACCTATTGGGTATGCATCCCAATAGCTTCTTTAAGCAAGAAGAAACAATTATCAAATTCAACATATCTTCAATTGTGATCTTCACCTTGTATTTGTACCTTCCAAAGTGGGACAAACCACCTTGAGGTGGTAAAATACCTCATAACTCTATCTTGCCAATTTTTAGGATATCTTTTCTTTTTCTTTGATTTAGCTCCCAAGCCAACATTCGTTTTAATTTCACTTTAGGCCTTTTTGAATAAATTAAATAACTTGCCTTGATAAATTAGTAATTAAAATTACTTTTTGGCAAATTAAATAATTATTTTATACTGGGTCCTTAAATAATTAATTAAATTGCTCTAATAATTAAAGTGATAAACTCACTTTTCAAGCAATTTATTAATTATAAATCTCCTTAGGATAATCATTAAAATTACCTTAATTTTTCAAATGGTTAAAACTACTTTTCGATAATTCGAATAATTATCCAAGATAGTTCTATTTTAATAACTAATTAAATTGCCTTATATTTTCAAATGATTAAAATCACTATTCGAGCAATTTTATTAATTATTAAAATTATATTAAAATGGGACATTACAATGGATCCATTGCTGATGTGGAAACTGATTGGATAGTGATGCAGGGAGTGATGTGGGAGATTGTTGATTGTATGAAATGGATGGTCCAGAATGCTCCAAAGTTTTTTGCTTGACATCTCTGCAACCGTGAGGCCTAGGAAAAATATAGAGACCTAGATAACCATTTTCTCATGCTCCAGATGCATATGTATGGTCAAATTGGCCTCAAATTGCACGATTTTTCAGGAAAAAAATATCAAGTTTGAACCTTTTTGGGCTTGATCTTGCAAACAAAGGCCTTGATCTCTGTGACCTATCTGAAATCCTCGAGAGTTGTAGAAACATTTTTGTTAAGCACACAACACACTGGGGGGGTGAATCAGTGTGAAATAAAACTTTTACTTTCAGAAATTAATGTTCACAATGCAAACATTCACACAAGATCTAATAGTTAACTAACATAGGATTTACGTAGAAAACCCTCTCTCGGAAAAAATCACAATGAACTACTTGTATTTACCGTCCAAATCCAATGGTAAAATAATACTTCTTTTACAAAAATTTAGTAGGCACCAATCTACTTGGAGACACCAATCTCCACTGCTAAGCACCAACTTAGCAGAGACACCAATTTCTTTGATTTGAGGCACCTACCTCCATTGAAACAATCTTCCACCTTTTATTGTTGCTTCACCAACAAATGATGGCAAAATTCAATCTTCTCTCTTCTCCATTGAAATTTGCTTATGTTTTCATGATGGAAAGAATTATTTCTATACATATTTTCCAATCTTTTATCTGCCTTATATAGCCTTCAAAGGCTCTTCACAAAGGAGATGTCCCATCCAAGAGGAACCCTTTCATCAAAAGTTGTGCATATAATTTTATTTTAATTAAATCACCAAGTGGGGCGATTTCCCAAGGCAGCCATATATCAAGTGGGTCGGCCCAACAATAATAGGCATTAATGCATATCTTATGAGGGGCGATTTAAGCCTTAAACAACTTTCCTTGAGCACTCATTCAAACCTTCTTTAATGCAGGTCCCTTCATCATGAATTGCTGCTGCAAATTAAATACATTTTATTACTGGTCGGCCTTGTTAATTATTGTTGATTGCCCTTCACCTTGAATTCAAATAATTACTTACGTCTATTCTTGGGCCCTTTGAATTGCAATCCTTAATTGCAATATTGTGACATTAATAATAATTCCATTGCATTAATGACACTAACATTGGCAATTTCGTTGACTTCTATTATATTAATTATAATGCCTTTGACATCAATGACAATATTCCAACAATCTTTCGCTTTGTCATTGATGGCAATCTTGTAGAAAAATAGTACATGAACTCCCTCTTGTTGTAGTTCTCCTCCTTTGCTCCCCCTTTCTTTAATTCTCCTCCTTTTGACATCAATGGCAAAGAGACATACAACACAATCACAATGTATATCACTAGAATATCCATGGAGTTGAATAATGCAATGATTAGCTCCCCCTTAATGCATGCTTCTCTTGACGGATTTAATGACTAGATGAAGAATGGATCACTCCCAATTTCTGCCTTAGAAACTCAAAAGTTTCTTTTGGGAGGGGCTTCGTGAAGATATCTGCTATCTGTTCCTTGGTGGCAATGTACTCCATCTTTACTTGCTGATCTGCAACCTGTTCTGTCCAAAAATGATACTTGATTGGAATATGTTTTGTTTTAGAGTGCATAACCGGATTCTTTGAAATGTTTATTGCACTAGTGTTATCACAGAGTATTGAGATTGGATGTTCATATTCTATTTTAAAATCTTTCAACGTCTGCTTCATTCAAAGGACTTGTGTACAACAAGACAGTGCTGTTATGTATTCTGCTTCAGCGGTAGAAAAAAAAATGGAAGGATGCTTTTTGCTTAGCCATGACACTAGATTTTTGCCAAGAAAAAATGCTCCTCCACTTGTACTTTTATGTCATCAACACTTCCTGTCCAATCTGCGTCTGTGCATGTTGTTAGTGTGAAATCTTCACCTCTTGGATACCACAAACCATAATTAAAAGTGCTTTTTAGATATTTGTATATCCTTTTGACCGCTTGCACATGTGTTTCTTTTGGGGTTGCTTGAAAATGTGCTATAAAGCTTACAACTTGCATGTGTTAAGCACAAGCTTATACTGAGAGGGGGGGTGAATTAGTATAAGATATTTTTTCGCTTTCGACTATTAATCTTAAATCCAAAACCTCAAATTACTCCGCAATTAATATATTCAAAGCAATCAAAGAATACAATGCAAAACCACACAATGCAAATAGACATAGATTTGCATGGAAACCCTTTCGGGAGAAAACCACGGCGAAATTCTCTTAATATAAATATTCGTAGGCACCAACCTATTGGAGCACCAACCCCAAAAACAATTTTGTAGGCACCAACCTATAGGAGCACCAACCCCTTTCACCGAGCACCAACTCAACAAGAGACACCGATCTCTTCAAAACGAAGGCACCAACCTTCTCAGAAAAAATCACTCTTCTATCTCAAATTTGTTGTCAAAACAACTGATGATAGAATACTTGCTTTATCTCCTTTAGATTCGATCTACACTTGAGTGTTTTCGTTGCTATACTCTTCCTTATACTTGCTGATTTTTTTTTTTAATATTCTCACAAAAATTTGCCTTTAAAAATTCTGCTCTTCTTTTATTTCTTTCACTTTTGAATCTACTCTTTTGCCATTCGTTATGCACTTATTTATAACCCACGAAAAGCCACAAATTAAGGTTGTACTCTTCAAGTGAAAAGGTCCTTTCGAACGGTCACAACTCCCAATAGGTTGGCCAAGGTTGACAATTCTGTCGACATTTGCGTCGACAATTCCGTTCACTTCCGTCGACATTTCCGTTCACTTCCGGCAACAATTCCGTTCACTTCCGTCGACATTTTCGTTCACTTCCGTCAACAATTCCGTTCATTTTCAGCAACAATTCCATTCACTTTCGTCGACATTTTCGTTCACTTCTGGGAATCAATTCCATTCACTTCTAGCAATAGTTCCATTTGACATCATGACAATATTCCAACAATCTCCCCCTTTGTCATTGATGGCAACCACATACTGAAACTGCTCCCCCTTGCTGCACTGTCTCTTCTGTCTGAATCCTTCTTTGCTGTAGCTCCCCCTTTCTGTGACATCCTCTTTTTGTACTTCTCCCCCTTTGACATCAATGGCAAAGGGTCTATCCAAGAGCTAGTACTTAGCTCCCCCTCCGCTGATGCTTCCCTTCAGTGGCAAGAAGCAAAAGAAATTACTCCCAACTTTTGTCATAGATACTCAAATGTTTCCTTTGGAAGTGGCTTAGTGAAGATATTTGCCATCTGTTCGGATGTGAAAACATATTCCAATTTTACTTGTTTTGCCCCCTGTTCTCTCAAGAAATGATACTGTATAGGGATATGCTTAGTTCTGGAATGCATAACTGGATTCTTCGAAATACTTATCGCACTAGTATTATCACATAATATGGAGATTGGATGATTATACTCTTCTTTGATATCTTTCAAGGTTTGTTTCATCCATAGAACTTGTGTACAACATAGCACTGCCGCTATGTACTCTGCTTCTGCTGTGGATAGAGATACAAAATTCTGCTTCTTACTCAACCATGATACTAGGCTATCTCCAAGAAAGAATGCTCCTCCACTTACTTTTTCTATCATCTACACAACCTGCCCAATCTGAATCCGTGTACGCTACCAATGTGAAGTCTTTACCTCTTGGGTACCATAACCCATAATCCAAGGTTCTCTTTAAATATTTAAATATACGTTTTACGGCTTGCACGTGTTTCTTTTGGAGCTGCTTGAAATAGTGCAACCATACCTACTGCTTGCATGATATCTGGCCTAGATGCCATCACATATAGTAAACTCCCAATCATTGATTTGTAAAGAGTTTGATCAGTATTCGGAGATTCATCATCTTTGCTCAACTTCGTACCTGTAGCCATAGGTGTGCTAACAGGGGCACACTCCATATGGAATTTCTTCAACATCTCCTTTACATACTTGCTTTGGGATATGAATATTCCTTTGTTAGATTGAGAGATTTATAAACCAAGGAAAAATGACAACTCACCTAACATGGACATTTCAAATTCCTTTTGCATATCTTTGACAAATATCTTAGACATTTCTTCATTGTCTCCTCCAAAGATTATATCATCTACATACACCACAATAATTAACTGGTGATCTCCTTCAGTTTTGATGTAAAGATTACTATCAGCATATCCTCTCTTGAATCCTTGGTCTTGTAGGTATTTATCAAGCCTAGCATACCATGCTCTAGGAGCTTGTTTCAATCCATACAAAGCCTTCTTCAACTTACACAGATAATCCTTGTTTTCTGATAAAAAGAATCCTTCTGGCTGTTCTATGTAAACTTCGTCTTTTAGATTGCCATTTAAAAATGTTGATTTAACATCCATTTGATAAACTTTGAAATTTTTGAATACTGAGAATGCAAGAAATATTCGAATTGCTTCTAGTCTAGCAACAGGGGCATAAGTCTCTTCGAAATTTACACCTTCTACTTGAGCATACCCCTTACATACCAACCTTGCTTTGTTTCGAGTGACTTGGCCATTTTCATTCAATTTGTTTCGAAAAATCCATTTAGTGCCAATCACATTTTGATCCATTGGCCTGGGCACAAGTTCCCAAGTCTCATTCTTCTCAATTTGATCTAACTCTTTTTTCATTGCTTTTACCCAATGTTTATCATGACTAGCTTCAGAAAAATTCTTAGGCTCTACCTTGGATAACAAAGAGAAATTTACATGCTCAGGTATACTTACAATTCTTCTTCTGGTTTGAACTCCAGCATCAATGTTGCCAATGATCTGACTTTCAGCATGATTCTTCTGAACAAAGCGAGATGGTGCTTTGGTGTCTTGCCTTTTAGATTCACTCAATTTTTCTACATTTTATTCCTCCCCTTCTTCTACAAGATTGGGTATTTCTAGAGGCTCTTCTGAAGGTTCTTTTTTCTTTTGATTTATGATCTCGTCTATTCTAACACTAGCACTTTCTACAATAGTTTGTAGCCTTTTGTTATAACATCTATAGGCTTTGCCTTTGATGGAGTAGCCAAGAAAAATTCCTTTGTCAGCTCTTGAATCAAATTTGCCCAAGTTTTCTTTATTCCCGTTGATAAAATATTTACTTCCAAACACTTTGAAATGTTTGACCGAAGCTGGTCTTCCTTTCCACAATTCGTAAGGAGTTTTGTCATTATTAACTCTGATTTGCCCTCTATTCAAGATATATACTGCTGTATTAACTGCTTCTCTCTAGAATCTATTTGATAGCTTAGATTCATTCAACATAGTTCTAGCCATTTCTTGAACGGTTCGATTTTTCCTTTCCACCACTCCATTTTGTTGTGGAGTCATTGCAGCTGAGTATTGTCTCTTAATTCCATGATCTTTGCAAAACTCAATGAATTCATTTGAAATAAACTCACTTCCTCGATTTGACCTTAGGCATTTTATTTTCAGCTCTTTTTCATTTTCTACTAATGCCTCGAAAGCTTGAAACTTTTCAAATGCTTCTGATTTTTTTTTTAGAAAGGCTACCCACGTCATTCTAGTATAATCATCAATGAGCAACATAAAGTAGCTCTCACCTTACATGCTTTCAGTTTTGGTAGGACCACAAAGATCCGTATGAATCAGCTCTAGTGGTTTGGTGGTTGAATATTCTTTCGTTCTGAACCTTGTTTTGGTTTGCTTCCCGTGTTGGCATTGCTTGAAGGTTTCGTTATCTTGGGCATATCTCGCACAACCTATTTGTTGCTGATTTTCACAAGATTATCAAAATTTATGTGCCCTAACCTTCTATGCCATAGCCAACTCTCTTTAACTTGACTCAGACAACATTTCTCTCGTCTCATTTCTCCAAGCATGTATAGGTTGTTTGTGGTTCTATGAGCATCTGCAATTAGTTCTCCTGTGTCTCTTTTTCTGATCTCGCAACCTTCAAAAAAGAACTTGAGTGTGTGTCCTTGATCACACATTTGGCTAACACTTAGAAGATTATGCTTTAACCCTTCCACATATAACACATTTTCTGTTTTGATTTTTCCATTATCGAGACTAAGTGTACCTTTTTCCTGTTATTTTGGCTGTAGTGTTGTCTCCGAACTTCACCGTGCCTTCATTGACCTTTTTAAACGAGATGAATTTGCTTTTATTTCCAGTCATGTGTCTCAAACATCCACTATCAATGAACCATAGTTGTCCTTCATTTCTAGCATGGAATGCTGTTTGAACAATCATGGATTCTTCTTGCTTCTTCTTCCCGGTCTTTGATGGTTCTCTTTTCTTTATCACTGGAGCTTTGAACTTTTGATCTTGTTTTACAGATTCAAAAACACTTCTACAATAGTGTGCTATATGTCCATAGTTGTTGCACTTGTACTAAACTATAGCTTCATCAAAGTTTGATAAGGGAGCAAACGAATTGTAGTTTTTGTTCGAAGCTCCATAGGTTCCTTTGTTTCTACTCTTGACTTCAATATATTTGGCTCTCTTTCTACAATCTAGTTTTTTATGACCAAAATGATTGCAATAATAACAATATCCATCAAAATAATTACCAAACCTGGTTTTATTTGCATATCTTGGAGCAAAAGGTCTTCTGAAGTTTTGTTCTCCTTTGCTTTCTTTGTTGATAGAGCTGGTTTTTGTATTCAGGGCTTCTTCCTTCTTGGTCTCCTTTTTCACTAGTTTTTTAAGAGTTTCAGCATAGCTCTTAGCTTGTTCTATTTCCTTTTCATATCCAATCCCTGACTTGTTAGATGGTGATATTTGACTCTTTAGAATCTTATTCAAAACTTGAGTGCTTTTTTCAGATTTCAATTCACTTGCTATTTTAGAATTCGCTTTTTCTAGGTCCCTTTTTAAAACATCTATCTCAGATTCATACCTTTCACAGTCTTCTCCTTTCTTCTTTAGCTGATCCGTTAGATCTTCTTCAATTTTCTTTGCTTTTTTGATTTGGACTTTTAGATCAACAATTACCTTGTTTGATTCCTCAAAGACTTGTGATGTCTTCGTTTTGAAGTCTCGATTCTCTTCTTCATATTTTTGGAGTTGTAACTTTAGTTTCTGATTCTTCTTCTTAAATGCTTTTATTTCTTCCAACGCACAAATAAGTTCTTCCTCAAGGTTCACTTCACCTTCTTCTTCCATGTCTTCGTCTTCCTCCAAATTATCTTTGTTGGTGGTGGCATTTTCTTCTGTAGCCATGAACAGAGTCTCTTCATTATCACTCTCAACATCACTTTCTTTGTTTTCTTCGGATGAACTGCTATACCTCTTGGAGTATAGGCTTTTCTTTTGTTTCTCAAATCTTTGCGTGTCTTTTCTCGGCTTTAATCCCTTTTTGTACTTTGATTTGTTTCTCTCATCATCGCTAACTCCTTTATTTGGACATTTGGCTGCAAAATGACCAATTTTACCACAATTAAAGCATTTAAATGGTAACTTTCCTTTATATTTGCTCGATCCTTTCTTTAGCTTCCGAATGAATAGAGCTTCATTTTCATCTTCTTCACTACTTGAATTTTCACTTGATTCTGGTTCTTTGATCTTCTCTTTCTTCGAGACCTTGAATGATGCTTCATTCTTCGACTATCTCTTAAATTCGGTTCTCATTTCGTAGGCTGTAAGAATTCCATGGAGCTCGTCCATTTTCATCGTGTCTAAATCCTTCATTTCTTCAATGGCGGAGACCTTCGCATCAAATCTCAATGGTAGGGATCTCAGGGCTTTCTAAACGATCACAGATTCTTCAATTTTCTCTTCGAGTCCTCGAATGACATTAACAATCTCATCGACACGAAGAAGATACCCAACAATGTTTTCATCATTTTTCATTTTTAAACTTTCAAATTGCCTCCGGTGGGTTTGGACTTTTGCTTTTCTAACCTTACTATCACCTTCATAAATAGTATTGAGTTTATCCCAAATCTCTTTTGCAGATTCACAATGCATAACTTTAACAAACTCATTTATGAAAGCCCGCATAAGATTGCATTCATAGCTTTTGCATTGTTCTCACTTGCCTTTTTTTCGGTAGCATCCGTTGGTGCAATTTGTGGCGTTGTGTATTGTATTACCACTGCTTTCCAAATATTGAAACCTAGGGCCATCAAGTAAGTCTTCATTCTTATGCTCCAAAATGCGTAATTCGTTCCATCGAACAAAGGAGCCTTGTTAGTGGAGAAACCATCTAGCACTTGAGATCTTGCCTTATGTGCTTTCCAAGATCTACCTTTTAGCAGTTGTGTTAATACCGAAAGAACCAGCTTTGATACTAATTGTTAAGCACAAGCTTATACTGAGAGGGGGGAGTGAATCAGTATAAGATATTTTTTCGCTTTTGACTATTAATCTTAAATCCAAAACCTCAAATTACTCTGCAATTAATATATTCAAAGCAATCAAAGATTACAATGCAAAACCACACAATGCAAATAGACACAAATTTTGCGTGGAAACCCTTTCGGAAGAAAACCACGGAGAAATTCTCTTAATATAAATATTCATAGGCACCAACCTACTGGAGCACCAACCCCACAAACAATTTTGTAGGCACCAACCTAGTGGAGCACCAACCCCTTTCACCGAGCACCAACTCAGCAAGAGACACCAATGTCTTCAAAATGAAGGCACCAACCTTCTCAGAAAAAATCACTCTTCTATCTCAAATTTGTTGTTAAAACAACTGATGATAGAACACTTGCTTTATCTCCTTTAGATTCGATCTACACTTGAGTGTTTTCGTTGCTATACTCTTCCTTATACTTGTTGATTTTTTCTTTTTAATATTCTCACAAAAATTGGTCTTTAAAAATTCTGCGCTTCTTTTATTTCTTCCACTTTTGAATCTACTCTTTTGCCATTCGTTATGCACTTATTTATAACCCACGGAAAGCCACAAATTAAGGTCGTGACTCTTCAAGTGAAAAGGTCCTTTCGAACGGTCACAACTTCTCTCAATAGGTCGGCCAATTCCGTTCACTTCCGTCGACAATTCCGTTCACTTCCGTCGATATTTTCGTTCACTTTTGGCAATCAATTCCGTTCGCTCCGGCAATAGTTCCATTTGACATCAATGACAATATTCCAACAGCATGATGTCTGGTCTTGATGTTGTGGTGTTTAACAAGCATCCAATCATGGATCTATAAAGCGTCTGGTTCGCTTTAAGAGATTCATCATCTTTATTTAACTTGCATCCTATAACCATAGGTGTGCTAATAGGTGTGCAATCTTCTATTCTGAACTTCAACATCTCCTTTATATACTTGGTTTGAGAGATAAATATTCCTTTGCTAGATTGATAAATTTGTAAAACAAAGAAAAATGACAACTCACCCAACATGGACATTTCAAATTCCTTTTGCATATCTTTTGCAAATTCTTGGGACATTCATTCACTATTTCCTCCAAAAATGATATCATCCACATATACCACAACAATTAACTGATTCTCACCTTCAGTTTTGATATAGAAATTAATATCAACAACTCCCCTTTTAAAACCTTGTTCTTGTAGATATATATCAAGCCTTGAATACCAGGGTTTGGGGGCTTGCTTTAGCCCATATAGTGCCTTCGTCAATTTGCACACATAGTCCTTGTTTTTTGATAGAAGGAAACTTTTTGGTTCAATATATACTTCTTCCTCTAACTTGCCATTTAGAAAAGCAGCTTTCACATCCATTTGATAAGCTTTGAAGTTTTAAAAACCAGCATATTCGAAAAACATTCTAATGGCTTATAATCTCACAACAGGGGCAAATGTTTCTTCAAAATCAATACCTTCCACTTGAGCATACCCCTTGCAAACCAACCTTGCTTTATTTTTTGTTATTTGGTCATCTTCATTCAGTGTATCCCTGAACACCCACTTGGTACCAATTACATTCTTGTCTTTTGGTCTAGGAACGAGTTCCCATGTCTCATTCTTTTCAATTTGATTCAATTCTTCTTCCATAGCATTGATCCAATGCTTGTCATTGCTAGCTTTTGCAATATTTTTGGGTTCTATTTTGGATAACAAAGAGAAGTTTAGTTGCTCATGTGTACTCACAAATCTTCTTCTAGTTTGTATCCTAGCATTAATATCACCAATAATTTGATTCTCGGAATGATGCTTTTGAGCAAATCGAGATGGTGCCTTTGCATTTTCTCGCTCCATTTCTTCTTGTTTTTCTATTTCTTCTTCTTTGAAGTCTGGTTCCTCTGAATGATCATTTGTTTGTGCACTTACTTTCTAAGGCCTTGTTTCATCCATCTTTACACTGGCACTTTCTATGATTGTTTGTAGCCTTTTATTGTAACATCTATAAGCTTTACTTTTTGAGGAATATCCAAGAAAAATACCTTCATCAGTTCTTGAGTTGAACTTTCCCAAGTCTTTTTCATATCTCTTAATGAAGTATTTTCTCCCGAACACTCTAAAATATTTGACTGATACTGGTCTACCCTTTTATAATTCATAAGAGGTTTTGCTATTGTTTACTCTGATTTGTCCTCTGTTCAAAATGTAGATGGTGGTGTTAACCGCTTCTCTCCAAAACCTGTCTGATAGCTTAGATTCATTTAACATTGTTTTAGCCATTTCTTGAACAGTTTGATTCTTTCTTTCTACAATTACATTTTGCTGTGGAGTCCTTGCAGCTGAGAAATGCCTTTTTATTCCATGCTGCTCACAAAAGTCATTGAATTCATTTGAGAGGAACTCACCTCTTCGATCTGATCTCAAGCACTTGATCTTTAAATTTGTTTCCTTTTCAACCAAAGCTTTAAAAGCTTTAAACTTCTTGAATGCCTCAGATTTTTTTTTTAGAAAGGCAACCCATGTCATTCTAGAATAATCATCAATGAGCAACATAAAGTAGCTCTCACCTTGTATGCTTTGCATTTTTGTAGGCCCACAGAGGTCTGTATGAATTAGTTCCAATGGCTTGGTGGTTGAGTACTTCTTTGACCTGAAACTCGCTCTTGTCTGTTTTCCATGCTGACATTGCTTGCAAACAATGTTTGACGATTTTGTAATCTTCGGCATATCTTTTACGGCTTGCCTAGTGCTGATTGTCACTAGCTTCTCGATGTTCATATGGTCCATGCTTCTATGCCATAGCTAGCTTTCATCAATTTGACTCATGTAGTGTTTCTCTCCCTTAACTTCATTGAATATGTACGGGTTGTTTGTTGCTCTGTTTGCATTTGCAACTAATTTTTCTGTGTCTATTTACCTGATCTCACAACCTTGAGTATAAAACTTGAGAGTGTGTCCTTGATCACACATTTGACAGACACTTAGAAGGTTATGTTCTAAGCCTTCAACATACAATACATTTTCTGTTTTTGTTTTTCCATTATCAAGTCTAAGGGTATTTTTTCTAGCTATTCTCGCTGTGGCATTATCTCCAAATGTTACTGTGCCTTCACTCATTTCCTTCAAGGAGAGAAATTTGCTCTTGTCCCCAGTCATGTGACTTGAGTATCCATTGTCAATTTACCATTGTTGCCTTTCGTCTTGTGCATGAAATGCTGTTTGCACAAGCATAGATTTCTCCTTGTCTTGATTAACTTTCTCGTGCTTCTGTTTCCAAGTTTTTGTAGGTTTTCTTTTCTTTACAACAAGAGCATTCACTTTCTTGTTCTGTGTAGGGGGTAAACAACAACACTTCTATAGAACTATCCTATATGATTACTTTTTCTGATTCCTCAACATTTTGTGACATTCTTGTTTTCAAAGCACAATCTTTTTCATATTTTTGAATCTGTAATCTTTGTTTCAGATTCTTTTTCTTAAGCACTTTTATCTCACCTAAAGCACATATGAGTTCTTCAAGATCTACCTCTCCTTCATCTTCGACATCTTCCTCTTCCAATATATCTTCACTCGTAGAGGCATTATTTTTTATTTCTATAGCCAGTAACAAAGTATCTTCTCTGTCACTATTTGATATGTTCTCATCACTCTCCTCAGCAGAGCTGCGATCCTTTTTGGAATAAAGGCTTTTCTTGTGCTTACCAAACTTTTTCTTCTATTCGTATTGTTTGAAAGCTTTTCTTGTATTGAGGTTTGCTTTCCTTATTCCTTTCTCATTATGATTTTCCTCAGCATCGCTATCATCCTTATGTGGACATTTAGTAGCAAAATGCCATATTTTACCACAATTGAAACACTGGAAAGGTAGCTTACCGTTGTATTTGTTGGAGCCCTTTTTAAGCTTTCTGACAAACAAGGCCTTGTTCTCATCTTGTTCATCGCTTGATTCAGACTCTTTATTTTTCCCTTTCTTTGAAGCTTTGAAGGCTGCTTCCCCTTTTGATGGCTTTTCTTTTTGGGTTCTCATTTCATAAGTTGTGAGTATCCCATGCAACTCATTCATTGTTAATGAGTCTAGATCCTTTATCTCTTCAATAGTAGAAACTTTTGCATCGAATCTTAAGGGTAGAGACCTTAGTACATTTTGAACTATTACGTATTCTTCAACTTTTTCACCAAGCCTTCTGATGCTGTTAACAATCTCATCCATACGAAGAAGATTTGCCACAACATTTTCTTCATTTTTCATTTTTAAGCTCTCGAACTGTCTCTTATGAGTTTGGAGTTTTGCCTTCATTTTGTTGTCACCCTTGTAGATGGTATGAACTTTATCCTAGATGTCCTTTGCCAAATTGCAATGCATTACTTTGACAAATTCTGATTCTAATAAGCCACACAAAATTGCGTTCATGGCTTTTACATTATTTTCACTAGCCTTCTTTTCGGCTGTATACATTGGTGGAGTTTGTAGCGTTATATATCCAGTTACTACTGCTCGCCAAATATCAAAGCCAAGGGCCATTAGATATGTTCACAACCTTATGCTCCAGAATGCATAGTTCGTTCCATTGAACAATGGAGCCTTGTTTATGGAGAAACCTTCTTGAACATGATGACTAGCCATGTGTGCCCTTGGGATCTACCTTCTAGCGATTAGACTGATTCTGAAGGAACTGGTTCTGATACCAATTGTTTAGCACACAACAAACTGAGAGGGTGGGGGGTGAATCAGTGTGAAATAAAACTTTTACTTTCAGAAAATAATGTTCACAATGCAAATGTTCACACAAGATCTAATAATTAACCAACATAGGATTAATGTGGAAAATCCTCTCGAGAAAAACCACAATGAAGAGCTGCTTGGATTTACCGTTCAAATCTAGCTGTAAAATAATATTTCTTTTACAAAAAATTAGTAGGCACCAACCTACTTGGAGACCCCAGTCCCCACTGCTAAGCACCAACTTAGCTAGAGACACCAATCTCTTTGATCTGAGGCACCTACCTCCACTAAAACAATCTTCCACCTTTTATTGTTGCTTCATCAATGAATGATGACAAAATTCAATCTTCTCTCTTCTCCCTCTTCTCAACTAAAATCTGCGTATGTTTTCATGATGGAAAAAATTATTTCTATATATATTTTCCAATCTTCTATCCGCCTTATATAGGCTCTAAAGGCTCTTCACAAAGGAGGTGTCCCATCCAAGAGGAACCCTTTCATCAAAAGGTGTGCATTTAATTTAATTTTAATTAAATCATGTGGGTCGGTCCAACAATAATAGGCATTAATACATATCTTAAGAGGGGCGATTTACGCCTTAACCAACTTCCTTGAGCGCTCATTCAAAACTTCTTTAATGTTGGTCTCTTCATCATGAATCGCTGCTGCAAATTAAATATATTTTATTATTGGTCGGCCTTATTAATTATTGCTGATTGCCCTTCACCTTGAATTTGAATAATCACTTACGTCTATTCTTGGGCCCTTTGAATTGCAATCTTTAATTGCAATCTTGTGACATTAATAATAATTCTGTTGCATTAATAACACTTCCGTTGACAATTCCGTTGACGTCCATTACATTAATTATAATGCCTTTGACATCAATGACAATATTCTGACAATTTTATGAAGCTTGATCAAATCAGAAGTTAGAAAATTAATAGATCAAGCCTCAAAGACTAAGGGGTAAAGGAGGCCTTGCAAGAGATCTGCTCCAAAAATTAACAAAGAGATTAAAAGAAGTATGCAAAATCTGTAAGAGAAGATAAGAGAGACTTGCTTAGGAACTCTGATTTGAAAAACCCACAATCAGTACAGAAAATGAGGTATCTAAATCGCCTAGAGTAGGTGAAGATGAGCTCCTAAACAAGTTGCAACCAAATGAGCCTCAGCCCTTAGAGTCTTATACCTCATGTGATGAAGCCCAGTGATATGGCTCTGATACCATGTGAAATTTGAGTCTCGGATCATATGAACATAAGCCAAGCATGTATCAAGAAGATTGCACACACAAGAGTGGTGGGAACAAGGTATCCTTATTCACAACCTCTCTAAGAGTAGCGGGATAACAGGATTTGAAACTCACCACAAACTAATTCTCAACACACTACCCATGTATCCATTATAGCGTGCAAGACATTAACCAAAGATACACATGATTGGTGAGTTAGTTGAAGAGACAAGTATCTAGAAAGGTCCTAGAGGCTACTAGAGATGAGATTGGTTGCAACTACCTTTCCTACCACCATTGTGTATTAAATGATTGTGTCTATACGTGGTATGTGCAAAAATGAACTAGGCATGACCCACATGTCCGAACAGAAAGAAAGAAGGAAATTTTTTTAATGTCCACGGGTGCCAAAGTAGGTCAATGGGAGGGAAAATACATTCAGTTACAATAGAAAAGTACTGGGATAAACAATTTCCCTAGGAACTGGAAAACTGACTAAAAACTAAAATACCAAAATAATGAAAGAATAATTAGAAGAGGTAAACCTAAAGTGAGTGTTACCCTGACCCTAATATACAAATACAATTATAAATAGCCATGTGAGGGGAAGAACCCTCAAGGGAAATGAAGAGCATATGAAACAAAGTGCAGCGAGATAGAGGTCTATTTAAAGCTCTTGTGGATAGGTGCCATCTTTTATCTTTCCTAGTTCAATAGATTTTTTGATTAATGTTGCTTTCTCTAATCCTAGGGATATTTTACGTACTTTGTTTTGCTTTCCATTTTCTCAATCCTACATGTCCCATGCCACGTATGCCACCTTTGCCACTAAACCATATATCTAAAAATTAAATAGGGCAAAACCAACCCTTGCTCTAGTAGACTCATTCGCCCTGCTGCTAAATGAATCTGTACATTTTGCGGCTTCCCACAACTTAGTTTCAAAATTACATTTTCTATGTAAACAACTTTTAATATTGTTTTGAAGCTTAGAAGTGTTCATTTTGGATCGGATCATTTGTCTCGCTTCAATCTAGTGAAGCTGGTGAACTAAATGACCTTATTTCTAAATTGTTTCCTTATTGCAAAAAAGGATGGCATTTGTTGCAATTTATATCTTTATAAAGAAAGAAATGGAAAAGAAAGAAGAAATTATGTAAATGTCCATGAACAACCATAGGCAGTCAATTGGAATAAAAATTTAACTTGTCAAGATACTATCTGTGAGGGTGTGTCTAAATAAAGCATTTTCGTAAAAAATGAAAAGAGACAGTGGTAGTACAAAAATAAATTATAGAGATGGTGATTGTCTTTCGACCTTTCCAATCTGCCATGGAAGGTCCACGGAAAAATATTCCAAACCCTTGGCTTCTTTCATTGAAGCTCTACGGGGCTCTTCTTCATCCTACCATCAAACCAGAAATTTCCAGAAAACCCCTCTGTGAATGCCCAAGCTTGATCCTCGGAAAAATGAAAAAGGGTGCCTGCATGCAGCGGATGGTGTTCCAGTAATTCACCTTAAGAAGGAAGATATTCCGTATAATGTAAATGAATTAGAGAATCGAGGATTGATTGTTAGATTTCTGGGTTTTCGACCCCCATTGACAGGCTTTAAAGAATGAAAACTTGGAAAACAAAAGGTGAGTTCACTGTTTCTGTATGTCCAAATGGTTATTTTTTAATAATTTTTGCATCTGCTTCAGATAAGGAATTTGTTTTTCAAGGAGGCCCATGGTTCATGGGAAGAGAAGGGCTATCTATGAAACCATGACACCCGATGTTTAAACCTGAAGAAGAGTTACCTTTGATAGTCCTGGTGTGGGTTCGATTGTATGGATTACCAGCTGAATATTGGAATCAAAATGTGTTCGAAACTATAGGGAATTCCTTGGGCAAGTTTATGATGATAGCTGAAGCTACGACCCAACTAGCTTGGATTTGTGTTCTGCTGGACTTAAACAATCCATTACCATCTAAAATCTCTTTGGAAATTGAGAATGAGAAATGGGAGCAAATGATAGACTATGAGAACATTCCTTTCTGGTGCCGTCTTTGCCATGAATATGGCCATTTGGTAAAAGATTGTGCTGCGAACAAAAATGAATCGCAGAGGACTAGAGATGAATTTGTGATACCAAAGAAAAAGATGGTAATAAAACAGCCAGGAAAGGAGCATCCTGGAATTAGTAACTCAAATCGATATGAGAGTCTACAAGAAGAAAATGAAGAAGATAATTTAGAGGACATAATGGAATCACAGGTTCCAGAAACACAGCTGGATAAGCCAACAGAAATAGTAACTCAGCAACAGGAGGAAAATCAAAATCAAATGGTTGTATTCCAGGCAACATTGAACAATAACACAGGCCGAAATGAAACTATATCAGAGAAAAGTAAAATTCAATGAAAAGTCACAGGAGAAGGAAGATTTTGGGAAAAAACTTGTAATCAGAGAAAATCTCAAGCCCAATCCTGAAGATGTTTCTTTGGGAGTGGAACAGGAAAAGAACAAGAAATTTAAGATGGATACCAATGTGAAAATGGGAGGGAAGTCTAATCAGATTAAAATACAACAGGAAGGACAAAAGTTGAGTAATTCAGGAGCAACTAGGGACCTATCCCAATATCTCCAAAATCCTACTCAATGAAGATAATCACATGGAATATTAGAGGCTTGAGGAATGATTGTTTCACAAAAACCCTCTATGGTAAGCATTCAGGAAACGAAAGCTTCTATGGACCTTATGGTTGTAATAGCTGACAATATGTGGCCTAAAGCCCAACATATTGCTATCAATTCAATGGGTGCTTCTGGAGGTCAAATCACTCTTTGGGACCCCAGATTAATTTCTGTTCATAATTCATGGGCCATGAAAGGAATAATTGGACTACATGTGTATGATAAAATGGAAAATCAGCAATTTCTCATATGCAATGTGTATGCTTCTAATTCGGTGGAAGAAAAAAGAGTGCAAAGGAAAAGTATGGATTTTATTCTTCAATCTTTTCCTAATATGCCGGTTATAATGGGAGGTGATTTTAATACTATTCTTAATCTTTCGGAAAAGCAAGGGGGAAATTTACATTTAGATGCTAGTTCCAATGAGCTAAATCAATTTATTCAGAAATACAATTTCGTCGGTGTACCCACAAAAAATGGGATTATGACTTGGTCCAACAGAAGACAGGAACAAGAATGCATTCTAGAAGGGTTGGATAGATTTCTAATATTGGAAGATTGTTGGTTAAGTGGATATGCTGCCAAAGCAAGGATTCTAAATAATGGTGGATCCGATCATTGGCCTGTTTGTTTGGAACTTGGCAAAACATTCCGTGTCAAAACACCTTTCAGATTTCAACTCATGTGGCTTCGACATGCAAACATCCAAGATCTTGTTCATCAATGGTGGAGAGAAGGCGGCCCCAGGTATGGAACAAATATGTTTAAGTTTGAAAAGAAATTGAAATACACTAAGTTTCAACTTCAGAAATGGAATTGGACAGGGTTTGGAGATATATCAAAGGAAAAAGATAAAATTTTAAAAGAAATGGAAAGAATTAATGAGGAATACCGAAATTTAGGAATATCTATGGACCTTTTTAAGAAAGAATACAAATTAAAGGCAGAACTCAATGAATGGGAAGTGAGAGAAGAAATCATGTACAAACAGAAATCTAGACTTCATTGGCTTAAGGAAGGAGATAAAAATTCTGCTTTCTTCCATAAGTCAATACTAGCTAGAAGAGCTCAAAATTACTTCCATTCATTATCCAAAGAAGATGGAATTAATAAATATTCATTGGAGTGTATGAAGAAGATTGCTAGTCAATATTTTCAACAATTATTCAAGGCTCAACCTTTGGATGTGGCTGCTCAACAAAGAATCCTAGCCTTGATCCCCAAACAGATAACTCAGGAAGATAATGAAAAGATGAATCAAACAGTCATTGACGAGGAGTTAAAAAAGATTGTATTTTCAATGCAGAAGGGGAAAACGCCAGGGCCAGATGGCTTTCCTATTGAATTCTTTCAAGCTTTTTGGGAAATCATTAAAAAAGATTTATTACAGGTAGTGGAATAAAGACTTGAATAAAACTTATATAGCACTTATACCAAAAGCTAGCGAGGTGGAAGATATATTGGGATTTCGCCCTATAGTTCTCTGTAATGTGGTGTACAAGACAATAACAAAACTGATAGCTGAAAGATTGAAACCTTTTCTCTCCAAAATTATTTCCCCTGAACAAGGAGGTTTTGTTCCAGGGAGACATATTCATGATGAAATTGGCTTAGCTCAGGAAATTCTTCATTCAATAGATATACAGAAAGAACTGGCTATGTTTATTAGATTGGATTTATCCAAAGCATATGACCGTGTGGATTGGAATTTCTTATGTGAAGTTTTGGAACAGTTTGGATTCTCAAAAAAATGGATACAATAGGTTAAAGCTTGTTTTTCTATGGCTTCTTTTTCAGTTTTGGTTAACGGATCGCCTACGGAATTTTTTGAAGCTTCAAGAGGTATTAGGCAAGGTGATCCTTTATCCCCCTTTCTTTTTATTATTCTTGCGGAATGTTTGGGAAGAATGAGCACCAAAGCATGTCAAGATAAGATTATTAATGGAGTGAAATTAGCCAGAAATGTTCCACCTATATCAAATCTGCAATTTGTGGATGATTCCTCTATGATGGGACGAGCAAATATGACAGAGGCTAAGCAAATCAATAAGATCCTCCAAAAATTTTCTTCTGCCACAGGGCAAATTATTAATAAAGGGAAATCCAATATCTTTTTCTTCCATTGTTTTGAAAGACAAGCAGACCAGATTCTTCAGTTCTAGAAAAGAACAGTCCCAGTGAAATATTTGTGTATTCCTTTATCATACAAAGCGGTGCAAGATTGGAATTGGTTGATTGATAGAATGGAAAAGAAATTGCAGAAATGGACTAATAAATGGTTGTCTATAGGAGGGAGGATGACTCTTATTAAAGCAATTCTCTAAGCGATGCCCATTTATGTGGCCTCGGTGTTGAATATTCCAACTATGATTTTAAATAAGGTGGACTCCATTTGTCAAAAAATTCTATGGAGCGGAGTACAGGAAAAGAAAAAGTGGACTCTTATTAAATGGGCTACTATTTGTAAACCAAAGCGGGAGGGAGGATTGGGTTTTAGGTCATCATTTCAACAGAATATAGCATTAGCAGCCAAAATGTATTGGAGGCTTATAGTTTATCTTGAAGATTTAAGGGCAGCCAACTTCAGAGGTAAATATGCAAAAAATAATCCTCCAGAAAAGATAATTAGAAAAACTCTTCCTACTACAGGCTCTGCTGCACTAAAGTTTATCAAAAGAGGGGAAACTCTGATTAAAAAACATCTTTTTGGGTCCTTCACAATGGCCACTCAGCTAGATTTTGGACAGAATCTTGGGATGGTCAATCTCCAATTTTAAGACTCGATCCTCAGTTTCAATTTATAAAGGAGCAAATGCATGCTAGGGGCTGGATTAAGAGAACTCATTATACTAGATCAATCACTCAACCTTGGGGGATTACGAAAAGTTGGATACCTGTCAATGAATGGCCTATGAGAATAGATCAGGACTATCAGACTCTCTTAAATAAGAATCTATTAGGAAGATCTCCTCCAGTTTCTTCAGAACCAGATGAGATAGGATGGGGGAGTAGTTCTTCAGGGAAATATGAGGTATCTTTAGGTTATGCCTCTCTTTTTAAAGAATGTACTCATCCGGCAAAAACTTTATTCTGTTGTATATGGCAGCCTGAGATATGGCCTAAAGTCAGCTTCTTCCTATGGCTTATTATTCAAAAACGGTTGTTATCTGGAGATAGGCTCAAAAAGAGAGGTTTTAATGGGCCGTTTAGGTGTGAGCTCTGTACTAGGGATGAGGAAACGATGGAACATTTATTTTTTATTTGTCCATGGGTTTCTTCTTTATGGAGACAAATGGCTGGTCTATTTAGACTTCAATGGAACAGTTTTGATTCTCTTGCATAGATAAATGAGGAGTGGAAGGTAACCATTCCCAAAGGACAAATCTTGCTATCAGCAATCTGGAGTGATATCTCTCTTTTGCTCTGGAACACTTGGAAAGAAAGAAATCATAGAATATTCAGACAAACTAAACGAGAAGTTACATATGTATGGGAAAAGATTAAAATTAATTTGTTAGAGAGTTTGAAACATAAAGTCTTGCTTCCAGGTCAACCTTCTCAGGAATGGGAGTATATCTATGGTCAGCTTTCCTTAGACCCTAACGATGCCACTATGCCTCGCCTTCATTCTAAGAAGAAGAGAGAGATACACCATCAAATGGAAGATAGGGGGAATTTTCATGGAATAATTAATATAGATGGTGCTTCACAGGGAAATTCAGGGAGAGCAGCGTTGGGAGGGATTGGATGTAGTGGAGGAGAAATTCATTTTATTTTTGCTGAAAAGTTGGGTATTTCGACTAATAATGTTGCTGAAATCAAAGCCATTTCGGAGAGGAATACAAGAATCTATTAAAGTTGGTTGGAAGAGGGTCAAGGTTCAATCTGACTCAAGAGTCATGATGAATTTACTGAAAACTTGTAATAATGGATCTTCCCCTAATTGGAAGATTGCTAAGGAGATTTCTGAGATAAGAAAATTACAACAAAAGTTTCAAGAAATTTAGTTTTGTCGTATTCCTCGTCAACAGAATAAGGTTGCGGATGGGCTTGCTAATTGGGCCCTTGACAACCATGATATCCTTTGCTATGGTCTTCCTTCTCTATGGTGGTCCACTAGGATTCAGGAAGATATCAGGAAGATTATACAGCTTGAATCCTTCCAATGAATAATCATAGAGATGATTTTGTTTATAATGCTAGTGATATGGCTAATAGCTTCCATGCATGGCATGGTAGAGTATGTAATTGACAATTTATTATCTATATAAGGGTTTTTTTTTTTTAAAAAATAAAATAAAATAAATTATAGAGACATACGATACCTCGGGTTTGATAACAATACTAAAAAAGCACATATTTGAAACGGTATAATTTTAATGGAACCGTGTTTAATTATGTAGACTGATTAATGTCTATTGAGATACTAGACTATAAACAAGAAGTATACATAGAATATTAATTGCATAACATACCGTGCTAGAGTAGAGTATTTGAACCATAACAACTTTGTATTATAAAAGATAAGTTTCCATACAATTTATACAGTACAAGGAGGACCTGTTATCAAGGCCCATACCTGAACATACAAAATGCTATTTGAAGGACAAGACCCAATGGTTGTTTGTTATCCCAACCATCACAACCAACATAACTAAGGTCTTACTACATCACTAACTAAATGCCTACAAAAGACTAACAAAACTATGTCAGCTATAACAATACATGTTGTCATAATCGATTGTCTACATTATTCTCCCCTTAAACAAGTCGGAGTCCCTTCCAACACAAGTAATAGACAACATGATAAAAAGTAAATTGAAGAGGGAAGTGAGAAAGACATTTTGATGGAGCCGTTGGTGATGTAGAAAGTTTACAACATTCCAAGAGGCAAGAAAAACCATGGTTCACGTGGTGTGATTCCCAACCACTTTTTTTTTCCCTTGTAAAATGAAAATGGGGGTTTGGGGGCAGCAGCCCCCAGCAAGGTTGAGGGGCAGTGCCTCTTGCGGGTTCCGGGGGTAGCGCCCTGGGTGCGTTCACAAACACAATTTGAGGCTTCCACAACCTTTGAAAAGCCTTGACGAACAACCAAATGTCTTTGAAAAAACGCTGCTGCGGAAAGCACTTAAACACACAACACTATATGCTGAGTTGCCAAACGGTTTTCTGCTCTTGGAGGCAAAAATCTAATTTTTTTTAATATATCCTCTTTTCTTGAAAAATATGCAACACTCTGCAAAGAAGTTGAAATGATTGCTGAAGCTCAGAATTTGTGATTTTATTGAGATTGCACACTAGCAAAATGATTTCATGAGCACCATACTATGTTGCCAAGGGGCCATATGGCTTATGTTTGCTGAAGGTGCACTTGTTGTAGTCATACGGTGGGTTTCCGGATAGGAGACAATTAGAAAGGGGGCATTCAATCAAAGATGTTGTCTATACGGGCGAACCGTACACGCTGCTTTGGTGGGGCAAAATGTCTAGAGATTGGCGAAGCAAAGCACCGTATAGAGGTTAATAGGAAGTCGGGGTGTTCGGTAGGGTTTGGAAGATCAATGCCAAAAATAGGGAGTTCAAGACCACAAGTCAGCCGTATAGTAGGATGATGTAGGTCGTACAATATGTTCAGGGGGAGGCACATGCCGTATGGCAGCAAGGGTGGAACGTTCAAGATGTTCAGAGGAGGATGAATGTTCGCCAACAACAAGGCATTCAACTTGGGATTGGTATGTTCAATGGATGGGGGAACCTTGTAGAGTATACGGGGTGAGTTCTACTTCTATAACCATTCTCATTACTCTAACTTATGTTATTATTATTTCCATATTCAAAGTCTATACTTGTAGTTGCTTTATTATTTTTATATGACTTCCATCAACTTTATCCATACATTTATTTTTCCCACTTTCTTTGTTACCCATGCATACAACTCAATATCAATGTCGATGATGTTGGTAGTTTTTGTCCTTGGTCGATACACTTTTAACTTCGAGCCGTTTGCTGTATCTTTCACCAATGCCCTATTCAAGCTTTCCATCTTGACAACCCCATTTTGCAAGATTTATATAATTTTAAATAGTTCCAACCACAATACTTTGAACTTACCTAATTTAATTTTGTGCCTCCCATTATATCACAAAATTAGAGTTCCGATTGTAAAGTTCATTCATTTAAAGTGTTTATTGTGCCAATACTTCATTTTTTTCAGCATGACTTTAGTTGTTTGCCATCACCCCACGTTCATCCCGTTCAAGCATATCCATTGTATTTGATTGTACTTCAAAAATAGGTTGTAATTTAGGAGGTCCTACCTCTTCTATTTTTTTTTCTTGGACCCCTAGTTCCCGCTCATTGAAATTGGCTCTTTACAATGCATGTCGGCTACTTGTTCCAATGGCGGGCCAACTATCCATTGAATGTTGCACCCTAGAGGTTGTATTCATTGAAAACCAGTGAGTAAGCCAGTTGTGACGGTTCGGAAGGACTTAGCATCATTAACATTTGATTTTGATCATCACTAGGTTGGAACACTTCATAGTTTTCCATTTGTCAATGATATAGACTGTTGAGGGAGTTTATCTCATCATCGTCAAAGCACAAATGTAACTCCAAGACCCCTTCATTGTTTGGCTCCATTGTACCTCAGTTCCCGTCAATCAAACAATCTTCATTAGATTTTGAGTCTGATGAGTCTAATGAGGTTGCTTCCTCATTGATTGCATGATTCTTCAAATATATAACATAGTTTTGTCCTTTGTTTTCAGTGGATATGAAATTATTTTTCCAATAATGATTGGCTTTGGCTGTTGTCAACCAACCCCCACCCAATAGTGCATCATAGGCTTTCTTCTTCAATGAGATGACGACAAAATCAAGCAAAAAGAGTTGAGTTCCAATATCTACCCTTTGACCCATCAGCACACTCAATTCCTTAATGCCTTGTTGATCTACTCCTACCAGTTGGAATGTCGAAGGCCACATAGTTGGCTTCCCAAGACTCTTCCAAGTCTCCTCTAGAAGAACATTCACACCAAAACCACTGTCGACGATAGTGTTTGTCAAATGCCTGCCCAAAACTTCCATAGGCACAACTACCAACTGTTGGGCTAAGTTCATTGTTAGAACTAAGGGGCATAGGATCTATCACTTGGTCCCCTAACAAGGGGGGCTCGACTATGAGTTCATTCTTGTGCTTTTTGCTCTCCCCATCACTCGATATTAGGTGCACCATTGTATGCTCCCTGTTTGGACTAATGTCTTATATGGTAGCAGTGAGAACACTCTTGAGTTTTGGTATGCTTTGCAATAAGTTAGCTATCTTCACAGGTATAGTGGCTTGCAAGACATGTTGTGCAATAGCTTTGTCGGACTATAGTTTGCTTGTCACTGTGCATGTATGTTCATTCGACTAACATCGTTCTTTGACCATGGCCTCTTGACTTCCACCCTTTCTTTGGCAAGCCTTTCCTTCATCGTACGTGGGTTAGGGTAATTGGCTTTCTTAGCTTGTGCTTTGGTAATTGCCATAATTTCCTTACCCTTGGCTACACCAATCATATTGAACTCTACATTAAAACTCGCAAGTACTTGATTTTTTTTGGTAGACAGTTTTTCGGCCAAATTACGGTGGGTTGGGTCGGTGCCCATTACCCACAGTTTTCGGTGAGTAACTAACCACAGTTTCTTGTCGAAAACCATGGGTAGCAAGCATCAACCCGACAAGTGGAAGAACATGACGATTAGGGTAAAAAATACATCATTCTGCTATTTTTGTAGCTCGATTTACTCCTCTACAACTTTCCATTGGTGATTTTATCATTGCCATCTAATCACGCGAAGAGTCAGTCTGCATCCATCATTTTGGTCGTAAATTCCAAGGGTGCACATGGGTTTTGATACAAAGCAATATAGAATCATGCTTTAGCTATAAACTATCCAAAAACTATACATCCACAACCTAGTAAGGAGAAAAATTGAAGCAAAAATGGTAATTGTCCAAAACCTATCACCAAGTTTTATATCTGCTATCAGCTAGACTGCTGTAGCTTGTGATATTCTTCAATATATTTGTTGTACCCTATTATAAACACTTTGACCTTAAAGCATTCAAGAAAGACCCACAATTTAAACAGTTTGAAGTGCAGATTTGAGGGGTGAGACCATTAGTTGCATCTAGGGTTTTAAATTGTTTTCCCTCCATTTTATTCCTACTTCTAGGCTTTTAGTGGCTAAAACCTAAGGTGTTAATTTTTTATATGTTTGTTTTATTGGGTTTCAACTTTCAACTTTTCAACTTCAAAAATGGCATTTGGTTCCTATAGGCTTAGGAAGTTTGATGACTCTGCATGGAAGCATTTGCTATGATAGCCTAGAGAACAACTCTGTCATATGCAACTATTGCTAATTTAAGTCAATCCTCTTAAATACCACATAGCACAGATTCCAAGTAATGATGTGCGTCTATGTGACAAAGTGCCACTTGAGGTTCAAAGAGAAATGGTTGTTGTCCTTGTTGCTTATGAGGAGAAAAAAAGAAAAAAAAGAGTACTACTGAAACACTTGCAGTCATGATGAATAGTGGGCAACGAGAGTTGAGTCTGATGAGTTAGGAGACTCTGGCTCTTCTGTTGCCCCAAAGGTAGTTTGGGGACATGGCTCATCTTCTGGGGATTGTTAGGGTTCATTGGGATATAGTTTTTTTGTTCTTTGAAATACCCTTGGGGTACAACCTTCACTTGAAGGTATGACTTAGAATTCAGAATTGCAGAAAGAAGCAAGGATGGTTGTGGCAAATTTCTAGTTCTATAACAACATTCCATTCAATGTGGTGAAAACCCTATACTGGGAGAATTTGGTAATTGCATTGACAGTTACTAGAAAGGGGTTCAAGGTTTTGACTCATGATTTGAGAGGCTCATTGTTGGAGGGTGCCATAAAAAATACACAAATTATTGTAGACGAGCAAAAAAGAATATGACACATAAAGGGCTGCAACATTTTATCTAATGTGTGGATGGATGGAAGGAATTGCACTTTGATTAACTTTCTAGTGGCTTCAAGTGGGCACTTGGTGTTCTTGAAGTCAATTGATGCCTCCTACTTAGTGAAAAATGCAAACACTTTGTGTGATATGTTGAACAAGGTGGTCATGAAAGTGGGTGTGAAGAACGTTGTTCAAGTTATGACTAACAACAACATCATATCTAGTAGCAGGGAGACTTTTTGAGGAGAGACACCCTTTACTTTTTTGGATCCCTTATCTCATTGCATTAATCTCCTAGTTCAAGTAGGGAAGATGACATGGGTAAAAAATGTGGCTAAGAGATGAGAAATATTACAAAATACATCTACAATCACCCTTGGGTGATAAACTTGATGAATGAGCACACGAATGGAAGGGAGCTTGTGAAACTGAGAGCCACACGATTCATCACAAACTTCATCACATTGTAGTCTCGTGAACATGTTTTAAGCAAATATTTGTGAGCACACGGTGGTTGGAGTCTCCCTATAGTCGGAAGGTTGAAGGGGAAAGGGTTGTGAAGACGATTTTTGATGATGTGTTTTCAAAGATCACATATGAGGTCATCAAGGTAACTTTAGACGTAACTATTTTTTATTTATCATTTATTTTTTTAGTAATTTTTTTGGTTCAAATTTATCTAAATTTTAATTTTAAAATTGTATGTTATTTTGTTTTAGGTGTTAGAGACTTTGGTTAGAGTTCTACAGTAGGTGGATGGATAAAAATATGCAATGGGTTATTTGTATGAATCCATAGACAGGGCCAAGGAGGCCATAACAAATTATTGCGGGCAAAAAGAAACGCGAGTTCATTTGGCATGTAATTGATTGGAGATGGAACAAGCAGCTCCATTGACATATATACATGCATTGGCTTACTACTCGAACCCCAAGTTTTTTTTCGTCAATTCATTTTGGACCGATAAAGATGTCATGGATGACCTAAACACATGCATAGAGAGGATGATATTTGACGAAGCCACTAAAAACATAATTGTCGATGAGCTGCAAATTTACAATGATGTAGAGGGGAAGTTCTTTTCTTAACCTCTAAACATTCAAAGGAGAATTACTAATGAACTAGGTAAAAACATAATTCAAATTGAGTCTTTTGATTGTTGTCTCGTTACTTTTTTAATAAATGCACTCTTAGTTGACTCATAAAGTTATAAATGTCCTATTTGCAGATTTGTGGTGGGAGGATTATGGTGCAAAAATGTAATGTTCACATTAGATTAGGTTAGCTATTAGCTAGTCTTATCATTGTTTGTGTCTGATAGAGTTGTTTAAACTCTAATTAGGGAGTTATTTGTGTGCATAGGATTAGTGCATAATCTTGTGGTTATTCCTAATTGGGTGCAACTCCAAATGGGTTGGAACGATTACCTATGAAGTAGTTGTAACAAACTCTGAGTTGTCCAAACCCATTCACTCACTTATATAATAAGCACTTCTGTATTGCATGATATATTATAAAGAGCAGAGAAATAGGCGAGTATAAGAGCTTGTGATAAGCACTTTGTCTTAATATAGTTTCCTTGTATGCATTATGGCTTTGCTTGTAGTTTTGTGGTAACGAGCTGTTGGAGTTATCTTGTAGCTTGAGAGTATTTTATAATCTATATGGTACCAGTGAATTGGAGTGGTTCCGGCAGCCATTACTCATAGCTTCATGCCCACATTCAACAGGAAAATTTTGATAATTTGCTTCAAAAGCTATTTCTTTAGGGGTTCTGCTAGTTGTACAAGTCCATACAAGTCTGTACAATGGGTTTTTTGTATGCAAAACAAATCAAGGTTGTTGGCTGTACCAGGGTGTACAATTTGGTTCATGTCTTGACTCGATATCACTTGTTCGAGTTTAATATGCTATGGCTCGGCATTTTATAGTTTGATTCGTGAAGCGTTGGTATTGGATTTACATTGTTTTGGGGCCAGTTTGCATTTGTTTTATTTTGATATCAATAAATCTATATTGATCTATTGGATTGGCGAATTCAGGTTATGATTTGGCATCTGGATCAATATTGGCAAGAGTTAACCCTGTATTTGAAACCTTTGAAAGTTTCCTTGAAGACGTCTCCCCCTTTTTGGACTGCGAGCTATCCTCTTGGCCTCAGTCCACACTTAGTCATGCAACCGCTCTTGCTTTGTTGGGTGGATCTGCATTTGTTTGTCTGTATTAGGTTTATTGAAACTTTTAGTTGGCTTTGCTATTAAAGGTCGAATGACCTCTTGTGGATCAACACAATAGTGTTGCTTTCTTCATCTATGGGCCACGTCGACCCTTCCAATAGCCAACGGTGTATTCTCAACTCTTGGTCAACAAGAGATTTATTGTTGTGGCTTTATCTACACCGCCACATCTCCACTCGACCGACAACCAACTGCACATTCAAGACCCTGCAGTTACTCGACTCCAATGCAGGCCACCTCCCTTGCTTGCTTGACCAAGCTCTTCCATTGCTCGATCCAAGCCTGCTAGCCCTGCATCGCTCCTTGTGGGTCATTTGCTCTCCAACTCGACTCACCAAGCCTATGTTTGCCTCCGTTCACCTCTCCATGTAGATGTACCATCGATCTGTCTCTCCACCGTGTTTCATTGTTGTCCACAACCATCTTTCCCATCTTTGGATTTGGTATTACTCGACATTGGGTTTGTATGCTTCTCCACATGGCCAGCTACCTCCAATCTTCTCCAAGCTTCCACCACGAAAAACACCTCTCTTGCCAACTATCTCCCTCGACGGGTCACCTCCATCTGTGAAAGCTCGGTGTATCAAAAGGGGTAAGATTATTTATTTACAAAAACAAACAAAAGGCGACGTTTTCAAAAGATAAAACCAAATGTCTCCATATACATCATCAAAGGTCTTGATAGCTAGATTGAAGCTTAAGTTTTGTGAAGACTTAGACTTGGAAGGGAGGTCTAGAGGTCGAACCCCTCAACACACCCAAGCGTAATTTTTATTCCAAATTTCTATGAAAATAACATTTTTGGAAGAACGAAACAAAGAGGGTGATTATTAATAAGGGTAATTTTTAAGCAGGCAATTTCTTTTGGGGGGGGAGACGGGTGTTTTGTCGTTGGGAGACGTTAAATTTTAAAGGGGGGTCATGTTTTTTGTTGCAAGACAACTTTTGTAAAGGGTGTATTTCTTATTGTCTTTTTTGTAAAGAGGGAAATGTTATTTTGTGGGAGAGGGTTATTAAATCTACTTTCCTTCCATGTCTTCTTCCTCATTTCGGCAGTGGAGACTCACCTCTTCAAGCACTGCAACACCTCCAACTACAACACATGGAAGATGAAGATGATGTTTTTGCAGTCCAAAGGCTTGTAGTGCGTTCTTCAAGGAAAAATTCCATTTTTTACCTTGGAGGAAGACAAGTCTTGGATTACGTGCATGCAAGATGAGGCTCTTGGCTTGATTAGTCTCCATGTTTCGAAACAACATGCACTTTTATATTTCAGATGCCACGTCACCAAAGGAAGCTTGGGACAAATTTGTAGTATTATTTGGGGAGGTAAATGAGTCTTCTGGGCTTACTAAATACTTTGAGCCCTCATTTACTCATCCGGTTCCACTTTCTCCATTTTTAAGTGAGGACTTACTTCTTGATGGTCATACAAACGAGGCACTTCCACCTACCACTCCACTTGCCCCTTCATTTGTCAATGAGAACTTGTTTTTTCAAGATGAGGCACTAGCAACATCTTTTGTTTAGGACACAAAAGGGGTACCTATTGCTGCTGTCACTCATGATGTCCTCTTTTGCCAGGATGACAGATTTGATGAAAGTAATAATCCATTGGAGCCCTAATATACTCCATCTTTTGTTGTTTCTTCTTCTTCATCTGCTTTTGAGGAGTTGCTTCCTAATGTTGATGACATGGATGATGCACTTGCACCCCACCTCCTGCTACTATTGATGTTGCTCAGCCTATGCCCAAGAGGGCATCCTCTACTCTACCATCAACAGATTTTCTTGTTAATGATTCTTCTGTTCCTCTTGGTATACGCTCACAAACTTTTGGTCTAGCTCTTTCAGATGATCTAGTTTTGTCTTCTAAAACACTAGGCAAAACAAAGTAGGATGCTGCTTTGCAAGAGGAATATTCTTCAATTATGAAGAATGACATGATGCATCTGGCACTTCTTCCTAAGGGAAGAACACTTGAATGTTGTAAATGGGACTATTTGACCAAATATGCCAATGGTTCACTAAACTCTTTGCATCCATGCAAGATCTACAATTGCGATCTTTGCGGATCTACAGTTGCAATCTTTGCATGAGGTGAAGGAAGTTGTCCTTGGGGGGATTAAATACGAAGTCCTTCATTCTTTTTCTTTTGATTGTACATGGGTACTTTATCAGGCCTAGTGGCCAAGACCCATATTTGGTGTGTTTTCTCTCCCTAAGTTTCACTTAAGGGAGGGTATTAGAGTGTTCACATTAGACTAGGTTAGCTATTAGCTATTCTTATTGTTGTTTGTGTCCACTAGAGTTGTTTAAGATTTAATTAGGTAGTTAGCTGTATGCATATAGGATTAGTGAATAATCTTGTAGTTTTTCCTAATTTGGTGCAACTTTACATGGGTTGGAACGATTACCTATGAAGAACTTGTAACAAACTCTGAGTAGGCCAAACCCATTTACTCACCTATATAATAGGCACTCCTATAGTACATAATATATCATAAAGAGAGGATAAATAGATGCGTGTAAGAGCTTGTAATAAGCACTTTGTCTTAATATATTTTCCTTGTATGCATTATGGCTTTGCTTGTAGTTCTATGGTAATGGGTTGTTGGAGTGATCCTACAACTTGAGAGTGTTTTACACTCGTATAAAAAACACCAAATCTTCAGAAGTTAACTATTCTCATTTTGTCCCAACCATGTAGCGCGTTTAGATGTGGATGAAATTGGAGTATGTTTGAGGCCATTTACACAAAGAAGTGCAACAAATTGACAACACAACCCCTCAATGACCTTGTTTTGTACCCTTCATATGAGACAAGTGGAAGGGCAAAATAGTCACGAGGCAATTGACTTGGATGATATTGATCCATACATAGACTGGATTGTTGAGTTTGAGGATACACAATAGGAGCACATGTTTACCTAGGAGAAAGTCGCAAATTTAGAGAGGGAAGTAGAAGCAACTATAGCGGTTGGGGATTCAGAGGCATTGGGAGGGGTTGGTGAGGATCTGGATGATATGTTTGAGGATGATGTTCTAGAGGAGGAATTTTTACCTTCCACTTCCAAGGCACATCAAAGTTGCAGATGATTTTATGGTGCATTGATAACTAGTCAATGGGCATATTGTACTTTTTTTTTGGTCTAAAATTGAGCATTGTACTCTTATTTGGTCAAAAACTAATAGAAAACATACTTATGTGTTCTCTACATTCATTTCATTTTTTTAATGTGTTTTACATGTTATTTCAATTTATTTTATGACTTTATATATTTTTTAAAGTAGTGATAAAGTTGCTGAGTCCTGAATATGGGTCAAAATTTTGGGCTGCCAAGTAGTTGCTGAGTACAATTTTTTAAACTATGATATTGACGTTGGCTAGCTTGGGACAATTGCCATAGTTATGGTTCTTGGGTCCACACCATCTCCAGAGAAGTCCAATGTCATTTTGGGTAGGGTAGTATCTTGTGAGGAGCTCCCCTCATTATACTCCTAACATGGTACAATTGGCCATCCTTCAGAGTTGTCTTAAATCCAAATCCCGCCACCATTATTATTTTGACGTTGGTAGTTCCTTACTAGTATAGTGGGTGGTGTCGATGGCTCTTCTTGTGTGAAGGGTACTTGGCTCTTATTCCACAAACTATACAGGTGGTTCTTGACTAAGCGGCTTGTAACCTGAGAAATCTCACACAAAGATCCTTGCAATCTTTCTTATTGTCTCCCTTTAGTTCATAATTCAGAGCATGTTATTTCTCAAGGCTTGCGATGATCCAGGTTCATTGTCATCATTAGAGTTAGGGCCATCTTTTTCACATCCTTTTGAGCACGACGTTGTCTTTTTCTTGCTTTTAATGTCCATGGCTTGGTTGTATGCATCTTCATAAGATGAGGGTGGGACCACCTTCATCATCCTCTACATTGAGGGTACCAACCCTTCAACAAACCATAGTTTCTTCACGCTGTCGACAGGGTCCTTTTCAAATTTTCCCAACAGTTCTTTGAGTCTTCTGTTATGGGCACGAACATTATCGTGTTTACCTTGTAGGTAATTATAATCTGCAAACAATCTCATTGTCATTTCGTATGAGTTTGAATTCTTTCTTAAGTTTGTTACATGTTGCTTTCTCCGAGCATGGTTCATCTATGTACTAGTCAATAGCCATTCCTCAAAGGGTCACTAGGAAACATCTTAATCACATGTTTCTTTGTTTTCCCATTGGCAATCTAGATGCTGATGCACATTTTGCAGTGTCGTATGGGATCCTCCGATGTCACTGGTGAACTTTGACAAATTTTATGTTTCTAGAGATGGAATTGATGGGGTCAAAATGGATTTGGTGTGGTTTTTCAAATACAAGTCTCCCCCTTAGGAAGGTCAACATTGGTTGTTTTGTTGCCTTCTTAGCACTATAGGATACATTCCTATGCTTGACCTTTCCTTCGGTGGGGATCCATAAACTATCTTACACATTGTTAGGACCCTTTTTGTGCACTCCAACTTTTCGTTCGCGCTGCCTCGAGCTTTCACTTGATTCCATTACAGTGTCACTGACCCAAACTAGTCGGAAAGGTCCACAATTCCTTCCTCCATAAGGGACTATGGAAATCTTGCCCAGTCCTTATTGTGAGTGGATAGGGTCCACCAATTTTGGGTAAACTTTTTCTTGGTTTTGACCCTGGCTTTGGCTATGACTTCTTATGCTTTGGCCTTGGCTTTCGCTTGGTACTTCGCTTGATGGATTTTAGAAATTGCTGCCTGTCGTAGCATTGGTCATCGGCGGTGTTGATCCACCAATCAAGTAGGCCATTTAACTTCCTGGTCCCCTTCCTTGATTGTGTCTCTTTCCCGCCTTTGTTCATAGTTAGTAGCATGAATTATTACTTGTATGCATCGGTCTTCTCTTCGTGAACTCTTTGTGCTGTTGTAATATCTTTTGTCATGTTTCACGGTTATGTTCAACACAGATATTTGAAGATAATGGGGTGCCTTGTCACGCTTCTCATTGAATCAACTTTAACTTGACGTTCTTTAAGGCAATGGCACAAAAATGTAGAATGATTAATGTCTAGTGAGATACTAGAATATCAATGAGAAGCATACATAGAATAGTAATTGCATAACATACGATGGCAGAGGACAGTATCTGAACAATAGCAGCATTGTATTATAAAAGATAAGTCTCTATACAATTCATACGATACAAGGAGCGCCCATAGCCCAACATACAATATGCTATTTCAAGGACAAGACCCAACAATTGTTTGTTAACCCAAATGTCACAACTGACATAACTAAGGGTCTTGCCACATCAATAACTAAACGACTAACAAAACAATGTCAACTATAACAATACATGTCATAATTGGCAGTCTACAAAGTATCTTATTAGCAATGATTGCAGAACAGGTTTTTGGATGAACAACTAATCATTAAACTATACTCTCAAGTATGTGCAAGCTATAGGAATATGAACTAGTGATAATAAGCTGTAATAGTTTATGCACTTGTTTCTCCTCGTAAGTAAACACTATTCCAGTGTTACGTGGGGATGTGTCACCTTGATTTGGTGACATCCCGAACATTTCAGGGACTTGGGGACTTTGAGGGGATGCTGCCATTTTTTAAAATAAATTAATTTAAAAAAAAAATTCTTCTTGCTTTTATTTTAAAACGATCCCCCAACGTTGCTGCCCCCCACCCCTGCAAAAAAGGGAAAAAAATGTTACAAAAAAAATTGAACTTGAATCCCAAAAGTACCTTGAAAAACATTAAATAAAGTTTAAACCCTTAATTTTTATTAAATTAAGTAAAAATATTCAAATATTAATTTTTATATGTTATTTTAATAGCCATCCCCCGCTATCCCCAAAATTTGGGGAATTTTATGTTTTCCCGGAAACTCCGTCCCCCTCATTCCCGAGACTTAGATTACTATGCACTACTCTGATTCCTTTTATGTTGTTTTATCCTTGAAGTATTTGTACAAAGACATATAATGATAAGCTATATCATGTCTAAACTAATATAAATTTAATTGGATATAATTTCATTGAAATTCAAAATTAGTGTTTCCTTGTTATGAGCTAACATGGTCTTGACCCGGATGTATTTTGCCAAGTTCGAAGCATTTCTATGAAGATAATGGGAATTTGTAATATGACATGTAAATTGAAGAATAATTACAATTGTAAACTAGAATATTTCCTTCAACAAAATATCAAGTTACTTTTCAAGTGATAGATGCCAATTCTATTTCCTTGAAAAGGGAGTGAAGTTCAATAGGTCTTAAACGTACACCAAGTCACAATAGCCAATCAAAAGTTTTAGAAGGAATCCAACAACAAAATATAAATTTAAAATATGTAAAAACCAAATCAAGTTCTAAAAAAACAAGAATATACAGAGCCATGTAATATAAAACTATCCTATGAAAGGAAGTTCTTATGCTAAAAAGAGGGTTTCCTATAGAGTCAAGAAAAAGGCATCCATTATCCTCACGATTTCGGGTGAGAATTGACAATCCTTGTACGTTGGGGTATAGACAATGAAGAGTAGTTGATCCTCTACTCCATGTGCGAGAAAAAGAGATTTGAGATGCCCTCGTAGACATTCTCAGCCCTATGCGAGAAAAAGAGATTTGAGATGCCCTAGTAGACGTTCTCAGCGCTGTGAGAGAAAAGGAGATTTGAGATGCCCTGGTAGAGATTTGAGATTTGTCTTCTCATTGATTATAAACTTATGATCTACAAACTATTTTTGGCCAACAAGTGTTTGACACACCCAATAGCTGAAAAAGGCTCGATGAAGGATGTAATGAATTTGGTGGTCCTAGAAGTTCCTTGTAAGGCTCAAGGTCTGAAATAATTGCTTCGCGAAGGTAATGGGCCAAACACCTTTGGTCTTGATAATAGCTGGTAGCAAACATTGTTGTCGACAGACCTGGGAAACCCAAGGGGTCAAATCGCTTTGAAGAACATAGTGCTAAATACATGTATCTCTCCCAACTTGAAGGTAAATCACCAAGGGACTAGAGTCTGTGAAGTTAGAAAAGAAGCACAAAGACAAATTGAAGTAGTAAACCGGTCTCTAAATGGCAACATTGTTGTCGACCAGGGAGATCCAAGGGGCCAACTCGCTCTAAAGAACATAGTGCTAAATATAGGTCTCTCTCCTGACCTGAAGGTAAATCACCAAGGGACTAGAGTCTGTGAAGTTGAAAAGAAGCATGAAGACACACTCAAGATGAGAGTTTGGTAACTAAACTTAGCTTGGACAATGATTTGACAAACTGTTCATTTAAAATGGATTGTACGTTGGAGCATGTTAGTTTGTACTCTCAACACATGCCCATCCAAGATTCCCTAAACTGGGCCTCCACACCTTTGACCCGTACAAGACATTGGGTTTTATGTTTTGTTGAAGAGATGCATCTTTGAAGGTATAGCTTCTAAATGTATTTGGAAGCATTGATGCTCCTTGAGGAGGCGGCTTCAAGTTAAGAGCTAGGCCTGTAATTTTTGATACCCTGAGTAGGTCTTTTATATTGTTAGCCCAATTGGCTCATCTCTGAATAAAAAATGAATTTCGGAGAGTCTCTAGACATTGCTATCCAACCTTCAGAAGCTTTTGATGATGAGGCAGAAATCGAAGAGTTTGGAGGACTAAAGTTGTTCTAAACAATTATTTTCAATATTCGCTATGTTTTGAGAGCAAATACACAAAATATTGTAAGTGGGGTTTGGGTCTTTGAGTTGAGTGGATGTTTCCTCATGTTCCCCCTTTAGTTAGAAAACTGCTGCATTCACCCACATTGCTCCTGCCGCTTATATATATACATACATGAATATAGTTCATAATACATATACATACATGTATACCTCAACCTTCACATTTACATTTACGTTTACATTGACATTTATGTTTACATTTACATGTGCATATAGCCAAAAAGTATCATTCTCCACACAAAAATATGTTTATAAATTATTTGTTAATATATGTATTTTTTTTCTGAACGCATGCACAGGAATGCATCCATGCTATATCGTATCCTGGGTCTCTGAAAAAGTGTTGAATCTGTTTCATACATACTTAGTGTGTCTTTCGTAATTGCTCCAAAGTTTCTTCTATGGGGGAAGGAGCTTGTCTTATCATGTCTATTCGGTACTTTTTCTTGTATGCAGCAAGAACCCTTGAATTTCTGCATGCAAATAGTGTACACACAACCTAGCAAAAATGACTCAAATCCATGTTACAGTAAACATATTCATAGACACCACAAGAACAATTTCCACTTCTTCCAAAATAGATACTAGCTTCAATCAAGCAAATGCATTGGTGCTTTCCTTGTTACATGCTAATGCAGTACCTGGAAGTTTCACTGTTTTAAGCAATTTTTTGTTAGTTTTAGTTAAACTCCATTCACAAATGTATCTAATCGAAAAACAAATTCTGGTTTTTATCGCAACAGTCTGAGCGGTGGTACACATGTTATAAATGTTGAATTTCTTCAACTGATCCCCAATAGTGGGAATAATATTTCTTAAGGTTTTGATTGTTCAAGACTTCAAGCAAAAACTAAGTCAGCAAACTCGTTTCTACTTGTTTTCTCTTGAAGACATTGGAATATCCTCGTGGTTTCTTGGCAATCTTCACTGATTCATTTTACTACACTGTCCTAGGAGTTAGATGTCTTACTATAGAAGATTTCCATTTGTCTGAAGAAGCCTTCATTTCAATGTCCTCGCATTTCTTCTTTGTAGGACAGTTAAAATCTCTTCCGTTGAACCTTTTGAAATCTAAATTAGTGCCTGCAAGAAGATTTTTTCTTCTTTCTTTGAAAGAAGTAACAAGAACACCCTTTTCCCCTCTAATGCTTTTTCAACATTTTTTCATCTGAGACTTACTCGTTAGATATCTTGTTGTCTGTCTTGTTTAAGATTCTTCTTGGTCACTTATATCTCATCTGTAGATCTGCTAGATCATTTCCACTTGCAGCTTCACAATTTGGATATGTAAATCCTAGCTAGCTCACTATATTCTGCTGCATAATTCTTAACATCTCTGCTGATTTGGTTTCTTCTTTGACTTCTTTTTTTCTATTTGAAGCTGTAGGACTCTCTTGCCATAGCACAGGTGTGGAATTAAGCTTTCTACCATCATATTTCTGGCCATAATATTAGGCTTAGCTATACATCCACAGAAGTTCGGTATATTTTATCTTTTGAAATTTAACTATACATTCTAATTCAACAATATTGGCTGAACATTTGTGAAAATTTTGTTATGCAATGCAAATGAATCATCATTTCAAACTGAAAGATTATCTTCTCTGAAGGTTTATCCGTTATGCTGGTGTGCCAATCTAATAAGTTCACTTGCTGTTTACTAGGGATTAGGCCAACATGTCATTCTTTATAGTCGAGCTGCTGTGATTTGAGGTTTTACATGTTTTCTTATAAATTTGGCTTCTTTTTGCAGTATTTTTGCAAGTCTTTATAGTTGACCTGTTATGGTTTAAGGTATTCTGTGCTTTTTTTAGAATTTGGTGTCTCTCCACAGCTCTTTTCCTCAAATTTTGGTATGCTATGCCATCAGGCACTATAAAGCTTATTTCAGAACACAGAATTTTGGTTCTCCACAGTAGTTTTTTGGTACATCCTATCTTGAGTAGACCTAATGTATGACTTAGTAAAGTTTCATTCCTCTATTCCAATAGAATTGTCCTTCCTTTTGCTGATTACAAAAAAGCGATTTGCTGATAGCATATTGCAATATTAGTGTTAGTTGATAGAAAACCTGGTTCTGATGGAGAAAGTTGTTGACCAAAATCACTTTGCAAGGAATATTGTTGTAAACTTCATTGAAAGTTTGTTAAGGTGCTTTCAATATAAACCAAAGTAAATTGTAACTTGTAGGTTTTTGCAGATTTGGACATGTATACCACAATCTTCAACCGCGAGTGACAAAGACTCTTCTTCATGCATTCCTAGATCCTAAGAAGGCATTGACCCAACACTATGGTGCTGTTCAAGGCCTTGCAGCTATGGGACCTAGTGTGGTATTTGATCACTTCCCCGTCCAGTAGGACTATTTTTGTTTTTTTTCTTTGATTTGTTTAATGTGCCTTGAAGCATCAGTTTGACATTTTTAGGTTAAAGAATTATGTTTCTTCTCGTGGCATCATAAAAGGGTTTGCCAGAATTTTATTGGATTAGGTTGAAATGCAATTGAGCCTCGATCCCATTTATATTGCATATAAGTGTTCATGTTTCTTGTGAAAAATTACTTGAAAAGAATTTTAAAATGCCAGGTGCGCTTATTGATTTTGCCAAATTTGGAGCCTTACCTAAAACTGCTAGAACCGGAGATGGTACTTGAGACTCAGAAAAATGAAATCAAGCGTCACGAAGCTTGGCGTGTATATGGTGCTTTACTGGTATTGATTCTTCTGCATCACCCTACCCCAAAATGACATAAAAAGAAGAGAGACCTGCATGTTGAAATATTATGGTTTTTCAAGGAAGGAAGCAGAGAGAAATTGAAATTATGCCTAATAGTTGGTGTGCAATGTGTTCTCTTCACACAATATTCAATGTTTTAATTCCATCAGTAATGCACGAGAGGTTTAAAGGAAAGTTTTCCTGAACTTATATGTTCCCTTTTAATTTTAGATTCTATCTTTTAACTATTTGATTGCCTTCTTTCAGCAAGCTGCAGGTCGATGCATATTCGAAAGAGTAAAATTGTTTCCAGGTCTTCTATCTTTACCTGCCCTGCCTATATTAGAAAGTGCTACAAAAGTAGTCACAACATTGGATCCTGGTAAATATAGATTGATATTGATTCCTCATTTTCTTGCTTGTTGCTCTGTATTTTTGTAATTCAATCTGGTTAATGGATTGTGATTTCTCCAGATGCGGCCAAAGGCATTGTTTCTCCTGGAAATCTGTCAAGCCCATTAAGAAAGCGCAAAGCTAGTGGAGTTTTTTCTTCACAACAGTCCTCGAAGAGACCAGCCACTGATGGCTCCGTTGCTAGCCTCTCATCTGAAAATTTGGCTGATTCTATGGGAACAACATCTGAATGTCAAGCTATTGGCAAACTAGGAGAATCTGCTCTGGTTAGGGTCACAGGACAAAATTCTGATGAAAACGTAACAGGGAGCAGTAGAAGGGAGAAGGGATTGCTAAACAAGAGTGAAAGGACTGGGAGTGTTCTTGCTCAAGCATGGAAGGAAGATGCTGATGCAGGGCAGCTAATCGCCTCTCTTGTTGATTTGTTTGGTGAAGGCATGCTTATGTTCATTGCGTCAAGGGAGATGTCACTCTTCTTGTAAGATGCAAGATGAAGAGATCATTTTCTGTAGATTTTCCCAAGTGTGTGTGGAAATAAATGTTTCTGTATGGTTTATTAATGCAATGACGAATATGGAGGAAGGTGACTTTCTGAAATGTATTTATAATGTTATAAACCTAATTATTGTCTAGCCCACTGTAGATGATCCGCATAAATCAATGTTTTGAGGAAGCACTTAGGCAAGTACTTAAACAATACTTAATTTATCTAACACGTTTGAAATTAATACCAGTGAAAGCGAGTTCACAATCAGATTTTAACAATAATCCATTTTAAACTTGTACTTTAAATCTGCATGATAGAAGAAATAATTTGAAGTTTTATAACTACATACATCCTCAATCAACTCAAATCAGACCTGCTGCAACAGTGCAGTCCAACTAATGAAAACAAAACTTCTTACTTCATTTTTCTTATCAATAATTTCATCATTTACTTTCAATGAATCACAGGGATTTGATCTCTATCATCAAGCATTGATCATTTATTGGGACTTTAGAACAATATTTATTTAGGTAAATCAAATTTTAGTGAAGTAATTTTGCACCCACTCCAACTTGGTTGCTGTTGGACCACTGCTACTTTTCAATGACAACATTCATTCTAAACCAAATGTTGGATTATAAGAATAGTTTTGATCCGGCCTGGAATTTTAAATTCACCCACCCTGTCGATTAAAAATTTGTCTACTGTTTGACATGTCTACCCTACTCCCTGTAATGTTACAGTCCATACAAATTTGTAAAATGTCAATTGTACAAGTAGATATTCTAGTGGCTATTTTTCACTTTTCATTTATCCACAATAATGAATGTATTAAAACTTTAGTATGTCCCTTGTTATCTAAATATCTTCAGACTTTTGATATGTGATGTTTTATTTAAACATTTCAAGACTTTTGTCATGTAAGATTTTAAAAAAGCAAAAGCATACATTTTGTATGAATATAAATTAAATTATTAATATATAAAAATATAAAAGAAGATTTACCTGTTATAAATATATATGGGTTATTGAAAATAATTCATGTCAAATTTATTGCTTTTAAATTTTATTACATGTACATGTATATGATTTCTATTTAATTTGCCCCGTACTATACGGCCAAAAACACAAAAACAGGCCACAGGGCATCGATGTCCAACGTTTGTTTTGATTATTCATGTCCCAAATTAATACAGGTGTAAGTATATTCTTATTTATAAATGTAACATTTACAATTTTAAGTATTATAAGTGTACATAATATAATTAAATGTATCGTATTAAAAAACTAATTAAATAGAATAAAATATTTAGGACCCATTATTATGGGGAACAATTATGTATTGGAAGTTTTTATTATAAATGTATAGGTATACAAATATATGTACATTTAAGAGTTTACATTAGATAATTATATTTATTATTTTCGAAAATGAAAATAATGTTTTATATTATTGAGATGAGGATGTAAGTTTTTATGATGATGATAATTAGAATTTGAGATGCATTTATTACATTATTTGAAGTCAAATTTAAATAATATGATAGATCTAAAAATATTCATTTTAAATAGGAAAAAGTGTATGTCTAATTGAATTATTTAAGTGGTTAATAAACTAAAAAACAATACGATATAAAGAAAGAGCTAATTAATAAAGTAAAATATGTGAATGAGTTATAAAACTTAAGTGTAATTGAGAATTGGGATTTGGTGAGGCCCATTATTTTCTTATTAAGTGTCAATATTTTCACTTCTAATATATATTTATATGCTTCTTGATTTCCAATTCTACCTTTAATTAAAAGAGGTTATCTCAAAAATGATTTTTATCGATAAATGCAAATTGATGATGTCGCTCTTTGCACTATAAAAAACAAAGGTAGATGTTTAGTATCCATAAGACGACAAAAAAAATGATGATTATATATTAATAACTAATATTAGGAAAAGGTGGTTTCACCAACCCAGGGCATTACCTTCTCTCTTTATTATATATTTGTGATTTAACAATGGGGTAAGGGTTGGTTATTCCATTATCAACTCTCTTTGTATTTGTTAATGGTAGTCTAAGATAAGAGCACTTTCTAAAATTCACATTGATTCTAGAGAGGATTGAGTGAACTCATTAGTAAATCTATTGGTATTGTTGGAAGTTGGCCCTATTTGCTAGCATGAGAGTGAATTTTGGCATCAGTTAGTTGGCAAGAGTTTTTAAAGGAGTTCTCAATTGAAGATTGGTCAACTAGAAGTCTTGGGCCTCCTTGACTTCTTTTGTAACCTTCATTCTTCATTGAGGGTCTCGACTGGAGAATTGGATCTTTAGTTGGTATGAGTTAGGGCTCAACATTTAGTTGGAACTATAACTATATAACAATTAGTGTCAGTTGGGTCAGGGCCTTCAAGGATTTATCTCATAACTAGTGGGAGAAGAGGCTATTCTTGATTGGGATACTGAGCCTATGCCTAATTGGGATTAAGAAATATGGATAGACTTGCTCAGTTTCGATTGATATATCATATCGCTTCTTGTGATGTTGGTATTCAGAAGAATGGGATGTTGAGCCTATCAAGATTGAGTGGATATAAGGCTATGAGGTTAAAGTTCAGATATCCAGGATGTTGATCGAGGGCAAGTCTATTATCTTGATGTAGGAGCATTTGAGTTCACAAGCAATCGTACATCCAAAAAAACTCTTAGGTTAGAAATAAGTAGTTTTGTGTAATTTGTAGAGTCTTGTGCAAGTTCATTTGGAGGTCATTGCAAGTTCTGCACAAATGTACTAAAGGTGAAGCCTTGTGGATGATTTGTGCAACATTTCTGTTCTATGAACCGTATGATGGCTTGCGAAGTTTGAAGACTTTTGCAAACCTTTCACATTGTCTTCCACATGTACACTTCATTTGAAATCGTTGCAACCTAAACTTGTGAGTTTTGAGGAATCCATGCACCCATAATGCATGTAATTTTCTTGCAAAATTATGTGTACGTACATTGATTTTACATAACTTTATGAAAGCTCTTATGTGCAACCAATGAATATTTGATCTTGCATCATAAATTGAAAGTCATTTTTTTTTTGCAACGTTACTCCATCTTCAAGGATGTGTGTTTATTTGATCTAGATTATGCTCTAGGACCAGGTGTCAATGTAAGATGATAAAGTCACTGTTCTGACAACCAGTAGTTTGTAATTGAGGGAAGTTAAAGATCCACTTGGGGATGATGATTATTTGACAGATAGAAACAATCATTCCAACTTATGTAATGGTTTCTTGTTTGCATATTTATATAAGGTGTGAATGTCATTCTGCAAGAGGTTGGAAATTTGAGAAATAAGGCTAGAGACAGACCATTGTTGACAAGATTGACTATTTTTAGTTATTTGGTTGGCCATTTGGTTAGAGTGTGTAGATATAAAGAACTTTGCAAAGACTACGAGATAACAAGATTTGCAAGGTGTGTGGCCAAATGAGAGAATTGATTCTGGTTGAAGTAGGGTTTTGTTGCAATCCATATGACAAAGGAGAGAGATAGGGTGTAGTACGTCTCTTAGGAGATTGCTATAATTATGCAAGTAGATTGTAAGTCTATAATCAACCTGTAACAATGTGATGAGTGCACACTGTGACATTTCCTCTTAAATTCAATAAAAGATCATATTTTGTGGCATATTATTCCGCCTTTAGACTGTGAGTTAGTCCATTGTTGTTTATGGTTTTGTGCATTGCATGGTATAAGGTCATCTTTCATTAAACCTCCTAACCATGACTACATCAATTGGTATTAGGGAATTATTTTCCTTTGTAGAGTGAGTGCATGAGGCTCTTGCACTACTACATGAAGTGTAATTTGAGCCACAAATTGGATCAATTGCACTTGTTTCACAGTTTCCCCCCACACCCCTCCCTTTGGAATGAAGGAAATTGTGACACAAAGGTGGCAAAAAAATAGTGATGCGAGTTATGCCACATTTGTGCTACCTTTGTGTCATTGTTTTTAGTGTTAGAGAGAGAGAGAGAGAGAGAGAGAGAGAGAGAGAGAGAGAGAGAGAGAGAAAAAACTAGCAGACTATCATTTTGGTGGAAAGGAAGACATGCTTATTAGTTCCTTTTTATTTTTTCTAGTTACATATTAGCAAATGACTAATTCAAAAGACGCAATACATTATTGTTTGTAACATATGTTATGAAGTACAAATTAGGGAAAATAAGTGAAATTCAGGGATTACATAAATTAATGAAAGGCACGATAAAATTAAGGAAATTATATTTATGTTTTGAAAATATGTGTAAAATCGTAGACAATTGGGTAAATTAGAGTTAATTACAAAAATTAGTGGCATGTTTGGAAATGAGATATAATAGTGAAAAAGTCCAAAAAAGGAAAAATTAGTGAACCTTGTGTAAATTAGAGTAAAATTAGGCCAAACTTACAAAATTAAAGAAGTTAATTACATATGGAAAAATAAGAGAAATTGGGAGAAAATAGGGAATTGTGAGACTTAGAGAAACTATGGAAATTAGAGTAAAATTTGGTGAAACATAGTAAACTTAGGCCAAACTTGGCTAAATTATGTTGAACTTATGAAATTAGGGAAATTATTGACAAATAGGAAAATTATAAAAATTGGGAGAATTATGCCAACTTGTAAAAATAATGCAAATGAGAGTTAATTAGGATAAAATTGATGAAACTAGTGACAAATGACAAAAAAATTATAGAAATTAGTGAAACTATGGGAAATTACATAATTTAGTGAAATTTATCATCATCATCATCATCATCATCATCATCATCATTTTAGTTTATATATATATGGCTCTGAAAATGTAGACTTTATGACGACAATAAAATATGATAAGGAAAAACATGTTGAAGAGGAAGAGGTCCAAAGTAGTTACATTAGCACATGGATAAATAGTAGGATGTCAATAATTTTGAATAAAATATGTGTAGATAGGGAAAGGTTAATTTTAAAAGTTATGAGGAAGAGTCCATAAATGATTTAGAACTTCTTAATGAGGTGTTGACAAAATATAAATATGATTTCTCTAATTGGTTAGATTATGGGGCGTGGCCAATTCATGAACCACTCCTAACACCTTTTGTAATATTTACATTTTGGAGGTGGAGTTATATGATACAGTCATCAACTATTCCTAATGTAGGTCTTGGGATTTTCACGTTGTCAACACGTAATATTGGGTAGAATATTTGACATGGATTAGGTGTGTCAATATTAACTTTTTACGGCCTAGTGTATAGTTTCGAAGATTGGATCTCCATGACGAGATACAAATTTAGTATGCCAACTTATGTCATGTGGTCTAATTCAAAGAGAATGGAAGAGCATATTTGTACAACCCCCAAAGAACCCAATTTATGCATGATCATACTTACATTGATGGGCATCCTTATGCATTTAAAAATATTGTTGGTTTCATTAATAATAGCCATGGGTTATGTGTTATGCATCTCCAAAGTGTTAATATATAAAGTGTGCTAATGACATAGAAGATGACATGCCTATAATTTTATCTCATTATGACATGGTAGAAGCAATTGTGAATATAAAAGATGATGAAGAATTGATTATTGACTATCAATTTAAAGGGAGATAAACACCAAACAAATTGAGGGAAAAATGTATTTGATAATAATAATTGATGTATATATTGCTTTTTTGAAACCTAATTTTGAAAACCAACTAATTTTCTATAGTATTTTGAAAAAAATATGATGTTATGGTTTCATATCTTATGTAAAATTTAGTTTATATCATAATATATTATTCTTTTTGATATATTTAAATATTTAAAAATTAATTTTCTAATTACTTGTATATGAATTTGATGGGCATGATAAAAATTGAAGAAATGTTTATGTTGTGATGCATCATCAACTTTTTATATTATGATGAGGATCCCATACAGACTCATATTTCAACATCCACACCATATCCTCCATCATCACCTCCTCTTTCATTACCACAACCTCGTAGAAGATCTAATGGAACAAGAGATGACCATGTTTAACTATCCATTGGAACTCCTCCAATACATTCACTAACAGGGCATCCATCGACATTTCATATTGTTTAACTCAAATTTGGAAGTGGGGTTAGAGTTAATAATAGATAAATGAATAAGCACAAGGATAATAAATAGATCTATGGTAGACAAATTAATTACAAACTCAGATAAATAGTATTTTGAATTTAAATACTGAGATATGCTAAAAATATTAAGTACAACCAATGATTGATATTACACTAAATAGAAAATAATTATACGTAGCTGGATTACAATGCATATGCAGATCTGATGTGGAACATGTTAGAAATAGAATGGATTTAGATTTTGTATCAGTCATCAAATTCTTGAAATTTGAGCTTTGTGACCTCAGACACTTGTGTCGACCTCAAATGGTTACATCAATACTTCTGTTTTACTTGGATATAGGTGTTTAGTACATAATATCTACTAAATTTGGATACAACTTCTTGAAATGTTTTAGGTTATATGTTACCTTCATTTTGGTTCATTCAGATCTGGTTCATAGACTGTCGCTCTTGTTGAATCATCAAAACCCAACTCTTCATCTTCATAGTGACATTGGAAAAAATGGGTTAGTAGGCTCATGATATCGAGCTGACCCCTAAAGACCTCTCTAATCTAGTAATGAAATTTTTAGTTTAAAGGAAAATGAATGCGTACCTAGGTGTGCATAACACACCTTATCTTTGCATGAGCCCAACTTGAGTGATTTACTGGTGATTGACCTGCAACCAAGAGCATGTTACAATATATAAGTAGTGCATATAATATGAAATTTAAATAATTTAAAATGTTTGAAAGTAAAGAGAACAAGGTTAGGAATACACCTGTGTATCAATGCAACCATCTTTCCTTTTGGCACTTTGATTCGAAGAGATTTTATTGTGAAGTTTTGGAGTTGAGATTAGGGAAATAGTAGAAAACCTACATATATATATTTATTGGAGGGAAACTTACCCCCAACCTTGGAGAAAAGGTGAGTTGTCACCCAATAATTGAGATTAATTCAACCGTGCAACCCAATCATACTTCTAATCTGGTGAGCGTGAGTGATCCAAGCCAACTCACACTATAAAACTGGTGTGGGTGGATGATTTAATCACTACATACCATAAAATTGTTAAGATTGAGTGATGTAATAACTTCAACCTGTCCAAAATTGAACCAACTAATGAACTAGATTGGCTCAATACCAATTCATTAAAGTCCATCTTGGTGTAGGCTAAAGTGTGTAAAAGTATTTGAAATTTGAAAGCTGATTTGATTTTACAATTTAAAGTGCTCTTTTTGTAGGGCATATATAACTCATATATGTCTCAAGCTGAAATTTGGGTTTAACAATGGTACCAATGTATAGATTGCTGCCACAAGTGTGTATTTAAATAATATAAATGTGCAATTTTGGTTAATTTTGAGATTTTGTAAGTGTGGAAGACATGTTACCATGACATGCCCCCACTGAAATATAAAATTGAGAGATAGTTTAAGTTTGGAGAACATGTTCCCATAACATGGCTCCACCGTAATATGAAAATACTGAGTATTACATAAGTGTGCAAGCTATGCCTTTTTGGCATGCCCCTATTGAAATCTGAAAGTGTGAAAGTGTGAAAGGCATGCTTCTATGACATGCCCCCCATTTTGAGGTGAGGGGAAGTAAAAAATGGTAGTTACCTTACCTCATAATGAGAAGATAACTATGTAATCTGTGAATGTATCATGTAGCATATAAGAGAAACATGTCTAGGTAGATATATCATTGAAACATGTAAAATGTGATGACATAAAGACCTAAGATGCATGCTATAGATCATGGAAATGTCTAGAGAGTAAAAAGATCAAAAATAAATCAAGCACACACACAATAACACTCAACAATAAATCAAAAGACAATGGTCCAAAGAGTCAGCAAACAAGAGACATGTTTAAATGCTGCACAATCAAAGGGACATGACTTAGTCAAATGTCCATAAAAATAAACACGACATATTCAAATGTCCATAAAATGAGTAATGACATATTCAAATGTCATAGAGGCAAACAAAGGCATGGGGACCATAAACAATGGAGCATATTCAAATTCTCAAACAAGCAAGACAATATCAAGAAAAAAAACTCAAGGAAGTGCATAAATGAAAGTATGAGCAACCAAAATAAACATATCATACTAGCCCATGGATCATATGTGTTAGTAAAAAATGTTGAGTGCGTAACATATCAAGTACACTAAAAAATATATAAGCATGGATAAAGGTATGTGTAAGTATATAAGATCAAACATGATAATGGAAAATGATCATATGAGGATATAACCTGGATGTATCGTGATCAAATAAGTGGATGCCCCCAATGTCCACATAATATGAGTAAAGACAAGATCCAACGTCCAAAATTACATAGATCATGTATCTGTGTTTGCCTATATCACACTCAAAAGATGCGTGAAACACATGCGTATATAGAAATAAGTGATATGCTATCCACTAATCTGGAACTAACAACATAAATGCCAAGGAGCTAATAGAACATGTAAATGCTACATACATTTTTGGATTTTTTTTTTTGTATTTATTTTGGGGTATTTTTGGAACATTTGACAAAAAGAAACTATCATATGATCTCGTCCAAAGGATGGGCATGAGTATCTCTCCATTATGAACCTAGTGCAATAAACTGATGATACTTCCAAGGAGCATGCATATGTGTAATATCTAGCCCTATAGGATCTGTAATGCTCCACATATGTATAACATGACTATATGGTTGTGAATAAATATTAGGAGTAGGGGTTCGTGGAACCCATCACTAAATGCTCTGTGGTTTATTTGAAGTAGCAGTAATAGGAACATGTTTAGGTGCTCTAGATATCTGAATATGGTACGTAGTATAAATATGAATTGTACCATGATCTTTTGGTAAGTTTGTATTTGGTATATTTGCTTCTCACAAATGTGTAATTTTATTTCTTTATTCATTATGTATATGTTAATTGAACTTGTTTTATGTAATTGATATTTATATATGATAAACTACCTAGTAGTATAAAATATTTCAATTTAATGAAAATTTCAATTTAGTGATAATGAAGTAATCACCGTATGCAATGAAACCTAGTTGGAAACAAGAAAGCTCGATTGTAATGATTAAGTGGTTATGGAACTTCTAGTTTTACTTCTATCACTGTAGCTGATGTATTGATATAAATATCATGTGAATATGTATGTGCTAGTTTAGGTACCCAAATATACTATGTATATATGCCTCCTTCATGTGTCCCTCTATCGAGAGTCTAATCAACCAATGGTTCTTTGGTAGGACCATTGTGGGAAAGATAGATCCTGGTAGAGGGTACACTAGGAGAAGGACTTCTACTAGTGGTCCTCTTCTGCAAATGTCGATGGACCAGATGTTACTTAAAAGAGCAACATGGGATGTCTCAACCCTCTTAGAATAAGTAGGGGAAAGAGTTATAGATGTATCTTTTCAAAATGCAATAATTCCCTGATCTGCCAGCTGTGTAAACTCTTATTCAAGATAAAAATAATCATTATCTTAGTGCCTATTTATACCATGGTAAGTGTAAATGTGTTGTTCTTTTACCTTTTCAAATATGTAGGGTGGATAATGAAAATTAGGAGGAAATTTTATCATCCGTTTATCCAATAGTGTACACAATAAATCATGTGGTCTATCTTAGTACCAATCGAATTCAAGTGGCTATAGTTTTGTAAAGGCATATGGGTTAACAGTATGAGGTATTTTGGAAGTATGTTCCTTTCCTTTGTTCAATACCTTTATCGTTTGTTCTTTGGTATGCACTGATGATTCTTACGAAAGCTTTGGAAGTGGTTCATAACCCTTCTTAGTTTGCTCTCTTGCTTTGAAATCATTTTTTATACCATGTTTGACTTTAGGTAGATACATAAGTAATTCAATTTTAGTATTCATTAAAGCACATGCATATTTATGCACATCCCAATATAAATTTTCAAATGAAGCAAAGTGCTTGTGTAATGTTCTTTCTCTGAGTGGGGAAAACAGATTGCTACTTAATATAAATTTCACTTCCAAATATGAGGGGGTATAGTTTAAAAAGTGTAAGATATTCTTAAATCCAATAGCTTAGTCTTGAAGGGATTCATCCTCAGTTTGAGTTAAGGTTGCATATGTTCTAATGGTTGCTTGGGTACTATGTACTTATGGAAAGTAGATAAGCATACATCCTCAAGTTTTTAAAAGGTTGATAAATAACTACTAGGGAGTGTATAGAACCAATCAAGAGCCTCTTGAACTAAACTTCTATGGATTTTTTTTAATAATAAGCATCCATATTTAGCCCAATGTTCAAAGGAGTGTATATAATGTTTCAAATGATTTGCAAGATCTCTTTTGCCATCAAAGAAAGAAAACATAGGCATGATAAAGGTGGAAAGATATTGATGATAAAAAATATCTCTAGTAAGGGATTGGTCCTCTAAGATATTATCATTAAAATTAGCTTCATGGGAGGAAACTTACAACTAAATTATAGTCATTTTTTGTTGAAGATATTCCATGGTAGTCATTAGAGATAACATATCACTAAGAGGTGTTGGTAAAGAGGTTGAATAATTGCTTAGAGATTTTAATTTTTCATCCATATGGAACATAGGAATAATAGGATCCTTACCACCCTCAATGTATTTTAGGATAGTATCATCATGTGGTTCGTAAACATTAGGTAAAGGTATATCCACTTTGCATGATGATTCAAGAGAGATCTTTATATCATTTTGAATATCATAAAGGTTAATGCAATCATTATTTTAAAGGGTCTGAGTACTTGGATAATTATTACATGTAAGAGGGCTAAAAGATTTCATTATTTTCATCTATAATTAGAACATGATTTTTAGTAAAAAATGTAAAAAAGGTTGAGAGAGGACTGTTTTCCATTTTGCTTGAAATATTATTGTAGGAAGGAAAGATGCAAGTTTCTTTTTCATTTTTGAACTCAAAATAAAATGGGATAGAATATGCAATATCACTTTATCCTTTAGGTACATCATTGTTATATGATAAAGGGACATTAACATAACTAGCATTTGAATCTTGAGTTGCCTTATTTCTACTTGAATTTGGATTTTTTTTCATTAGGAAACCTTTAGCAAAGATTTTTTGTTATTTTTCTTGAATTGGAAGAAGAGTATAAAAACATGCATCTAAACTACTTTTATCTTTCCAATCTAGGAAGAGAAGTAGTACATGCATTTGTATCATTGAGATATATAAAGAGAGAAGTACTTTTACTAGTTGCATTTGAGTGAACTAAAGAAGGAACATTTATTTCCACACTGTCATTACTTTGTAAAGAAGGCACACACTCACTTTCTCCACTATTTGCATTATTTTAAAATGAAGAGAGCATTTATTTTTGATGCATCTAGAGAATGCATGCATGCAACATTTTGACTTGAAACATCACAAATATTAACTTCTTGCATAACTATTATATAATCCTTATGCAATGCACTAATAAAATTTATCATTTTTGACTTTTTAGACCCTTCATCATTGAAAAGAGAAGTTATAGGAGAACTAGTCTCCACATACCCAAGAGGAACAACACCACACTCATAACCATATAAAATGATGCTATGATCATTAATATGTTCATTTATACTTGCATTTTCATCATTATTTCTTTCATTATCATAGTTATAAGTAAAAGAAGGGGTTTGATCCCATTTTTCATATGCCATAAGATCTTCATATGTAATACGTTATCATTATGATTATTAAACAAACAATCTAGAGGATGGGGCTTTGCAAGGCATTATATAAGGAAATCCACAAGGATTTTAACTTTGCACTCAATCATAAAGAGAGAAAGAAAAGTGCCTAGAGCAAAAAGATAAATAAGAATTATTTAAGCTATGCCCATACAAGAAATTAGATCTTAAAAATAAATACAAAAATCTAAAATAAAATTTTGAAGAAAGAGAAAACCCTACATGCACACTAAAGTTTGGTTCAACAAACAAAGGACGGGTTCACCAAATATTTAACCTTAAATTTAGAAGTGGGGTTAGGGTTAATATTATAGAAATGAATAAGCATAACATGATAGATAGATATTTAGTAGGCTAATTAATTATAAACTCAGATAAATACTATTTTGAATTTAAATACAAAGATATGGTAAAAATAGTAGGTATGACTAATGATAGATATTGAAATAAATAGAACATAATGGTACTTAGCTAGATTATAGTGTCCATGCAGATATGATGTGAAACAGGTTGGAAATAGACCGGATCTAGATTTTGGATAAGTCATCAAATTTTGAAAATTTGACCTATATGACCTTGGACACTTGTGTTGATCTGGGATGATTGTGTCAAAATTTATATTTTAATTAGACACATGTGTCCATTAAAAACACCTTATAGATATAGATGAAACCACCTAGAATGTTTTGGGTTCTATGTCATCTTTGATTTTGTGCATTTAGATCTGGCGCATGGACTTGCACTCTTGTTGAATCATCAAAACCCTAGCTCTTCATCTTCATAGTGACTTGGAAAAAATGGGTTAGTGAGATCATAGTGTTGAGCTAACCACAAAGATCCCTATGTTAGTGGGTGATATCTACATATCCACTACTCTGAAAAGGGCCTTAGATTGATGTAGTTCTCCCATAATGTGTTGGTTTGTGTGTGCACAAGGGCCCAATATGTAGAAAGTAAGTACAATAATGACTGACCTTGTAACTTGGCACATAGGATCCATAGCATGTTCCTTTAGTACTTCAGATCTATATATGTGATGTCCTTATGATTGATATATAATTAGGAGAAAATAGGGATGCTTTACTCACTTGAATGCTTGATTGAATGCTTTTGGTAATTTTCCCTATGGGAGGTACGAAGTTGATATGTGAGTAATGAATAAGGATTGATCATGCATATATCTAAATCTATTAGGGAAATATCCCACATTAAAGAACTTAGGCCAACCACTGGGATATGTTTCATTTTCAAATTTTATGATTGTGGAGCACTAGACACTTGTGTTGGAATAAGATACTAGCATCGATATAGGTGTTTGGCTAAGACACAAGTGCCCAAAAAAAATGGAAAATAGGTACAGGTCCAAAACTTGTAGAGACAAAACATAAGTAGGTTTATAACAATTTGAGCATGATACAAGGCTTGGGTCATCATAATAACACTGGTCAGACTAAGAGATAAACAATTTGGCATAGGGAGATAGTGTATACATATCATGCATACATATTGACTAAGAGGCCAAAGGAGATTTGATAGCTTGTAGGTCCAAAGCAAGGAATCTATCTCCATCTAGTAGATTACCCATGTGAAATATTTTTTCATAAAATTTAACAAGAAAAAAACATTCTTTTTAACTCTATGAAGGGTCTAATAGATACAAGACCATGATTTTAAATGCCTGTAAGGGGGAAAATTCAAGGTAATTCTAACTCAACCACTTCTAGAGCTTTCACAAGATCACCCCTAAATTTCCCTTGACTAGTTTTTCAGCGATCGCTTGCATAGTTTGCTTATCTTAGATAATTTTAAGTAGATTAATAAAAAACATGGGTGCTAATTTAGAATTTACTTATATTCAAATCTCCATTTGGGCATAATTGATACTAATAACGTACCAAATTGTTATGGTTATGATCTCGATGGTTACCAAAAAATACCTTCTTAAGACGCTCCTTCATAATTGCACTGCAAAAGGCCATATCCCTCCATTCTACATTAAAAAAGAAAGGGGTTACATGGCTGCAATATCCCCCATAGACCCCATTTTTCAAAAGTAATGAAAGAAAACAATCTAAACCAAGCAAAATTTTACAATCCTTATTCACTCAACGATATGGAAGAAAAGAAAGTTTAAGTAGTGATGCAGGAGCATTAGGACATGCTTGATTTCAATGATGTAAATATTATCAATTAAATTTTTTCATGGGGTTAAGAGGTTCTAGGAATGTCTCAAGAGTCTTGGAAGTCAATAAGGAGCTTTAATTGCTCACTTTAAGCCTCTAAGAGTCTTATTAAGAACAACTCTTCAAAAATGCATGCAAAAGTTTAAAAAGACATGTTAACTCCTTAGGAAGAATTCTCCATTGATGAAAAAGCCAAGTCATTTGTAATTATGCCTAAATCCTCTCCAAAGAAGAATGGAATGTAGAGAATGAGTTAAGAAATGAACATAAGAAGAAAACCAAGTTTATAGGGAGTCACACGGTGAAAAAAATAAACTTGGAATGGTTTTTGAAACAAGACAAAAGCAAATTTAGCATGTTGTTAATAAGTCTTAACTAAGTTTGGGGAGGTTAGTAGAATGTGATGGAGTTAAAAAAAAAGTAAATAAATAAATATAAATATGATAGCTTGCAGAATGGTACGTGTGGTTGGTCTGTAAGATGAATAAAGTTAAATTGCATGTCTATTGAGGTCAAAGAATGGAGATTTGTCACGAGAGAAACAAGAGTTTGTAAAGAAAGTAATAGTTCTGAAGACAAACTGTAATTTCTTCATGAATATTATCATTAACTTTTGGCTTCCAAATGTTGTTTAGACTCTTTTTGAAACATGAATGCAATTTAAGGATCCGGGTTTATTTATTGTTACATATTTGAGATCCAAAACGCGAAGTCTGCAAGTTTGTATTTGATTCTATTATACACAGTCGGGTAAGGAGACTGTATTCTATGTAATTATTATTGCATGAAGAGGGTGATTATCAGTTAAGAGTTAATAGAGGATGATAAGAACCTTATATAGACGGAAAGGATCCTCGAGGGTCCGTAAGGACTGATAATATTTAAGAATGAGACTCGACTTATTTGACAAAAGATGCTAATAAAGGTAAGAGAATGCATGAATAAGTTGCTTCCAGCTTTAACAGATGAAAGCTAACAATGGAATTTGAATTTTATCCTCTTGAATACTCTTGGGTGAAATCATGTTATTTACAATCATGCTGACATAAAATGATAACGAGCTATTCAAATAAGGAGGGGTCTATGATAAGGCTTAAATTTTATGAATTTGCATTCCGCTCGGCCTGCAATAGGACTGTTAAACCGTGAGTTTTGTATCTTCATATGCTAGTTCTTGAGAATAACATTGACAAGTTTATTATAATTTGAGTCTTGAAGAAGAGTGACGGAGATCTAGAAGAAAATCATCTATATTGAAATAATAAAAAAGATTGAATTCTATGTATAGGCAATATCATTGATAAGTTAGTAAGTGATTGAAAGAATATATGTTTGCTTTCGAAATCTAGATAGACTCATTAGTCTCAATAAGACCAATCTATGAATGAATTTGAACATCTATAAACAAGAAATTAATTCGAGACCTAATGTAATTCCTTAAAAGAGGTTTAATAGTTTGAATTATGCTCTTGCGAATGTGAATGCAAGTTTAAGATTTCCATCAAGTAGAAAGATGAAGCTCAGCAGGTCATAAATATAGGGTAGCTTTCCTTTATCATGTGATAACTCCCACATCCATTTTCATAAATCCCTTCGCAATATAATGAAAAAAATTGCCACACTCAAAATCTGCCTTCATGCCACATAGATTAAGTAATCATGACTACCATAGGGTAAATCAATGGAAAAAAACAAAATACAAAGGGGAGAGAAAATAAAGAATGGGGAGGCATGATGGGGGTATGGATCCCCATCACACCCCTCCCATTTTACAAAGTTCAAGATCAAACCATATATTCAATTGATTGTCTACAATTAGATCTTCCCTCTAGTTGATGCCTTGGTTTGTGAGAAAGTCAACTTTTGAATTTGCATCCCATAAATAATATGAAGAAGACCACTCATTAAGAGAAGCCAACATTTTTCATTCTCTCTTTGTTCTCAATTTTATAAGTCATAGATTTATGTTCTTTATGGAAAAAATCATCACCATTGAATTGCCTTCAATGATCACATTATCAATTCTGCATTGAACTATCAATTTCAAACGAAAGACCAAAGTTTACACTTCATCTTCGTTATTAGTACCATCAACCAACTTATGTGAAGCCACAATGATCAATGATCCCAAATAGTCCCTAATCAAACACCTATCCCCCAATGCCCTTAGATTCCCTTTAGTCATGCCATCAAAATTTAGCTTAAAAAACCCTAGAGAAGGAAACAAGACATAATTATCCTCCTTTTGCTAAACGAGCTTGCATACTCTTGACCCATTAACAAGGGAAATATACCAATTTTTTATTTTAATGAAAAATTAGATTAGTCATCTTATTTTAAAATATCATCTTGTATTTTGATTAAATTAATTAATTGTACAATATTTTTTAATCGATTGATAAGAATGCATTAATTTTTAATTTAGTTAATTTAATTATTTTTATATGATTTAATTTATTTAATCAAAATTATTATTTAATTTAATTTATTATTTAATATGTTTAAATTACCTGAAAATAAAAAATAAATAAAACATAATTATATTCTTTAATTAAAAAATAGTTGGGCAGTGACACAAATGTGGTGTAAATATGGCACAACTTGTGACACCTTTTCATCACCCTACCCCTTGAAATTAAAATATAAATGGGAGGGCCCATTTTAACCTCCCCTCTTTCAATTTTTCATTTTTTTGGCATGGATTGATAGTGAAAAAGACAGTACACTAGAGAAATGATAGGTTGAAAGAGAAATTAATAATGTTAAAGAGGGAATTTAACAAGAGGAAGGAAAGGGAAAGGGAAAAGTTTATCTTAGCAATAAGAAGATGGAAGAGGAAGAAGGGCATGTAGAAAATAACTAAGTATTGTTGATGATGAAGAAGAACACTTCAAAGACATAGGAGAGAATAACTATGTACAATGCATAAAGAGGAGGAGGAAGAGGAAAAACACTTCAAAGGTAGAAGAAAAGAAGTATGTAAATGGTTTTCATAATTATTTTTACATTGATAAAATAAATTTATTTCATAGGATTTTTTTTAGGAAACCTATAATTTGATTACAAAAAATAATAAGTGAAAACATTAAAAAATAGTAAGTAGAAACCTTAGGAGAACTTTACACAACATTAGCAAACCTCTAGAAAAAAGAAAAAGTAAAAATCCTAGAAAAAATAACAGTAAAAACCCTAGGGAAAATAGTAGGTAGAAATCTAAAACCCTTTTTTAAAGTGCAAAAAAAAAAAAAAAAGAAAAAAACTCAAAAAAAACAAACTACAAGAAAACTAGGGAAAGCAGTGGGGAGAAACCCTAAACCCTAGTAAAAACAACATTCTTCTTTTTTAGGAAAACATCATAAAAGATAAGTATAAACCTTACGAAAAATGGTACCAAAATTATTGAATGTATGGATAGAAAAAATAATAACATATTTTTTCATATTTATTAAAGTTTATTTACTCAAGTGTCTTAAATTTATGTAATATATATAATATAAAATTCATTTTTTAAAATATTAGGCACATAAAATTCATTTTTTAAAATATTAGGCACATAAAAAAATAAACCTTGTGATTATAGCTTCAAATTTTTGAAAATGACATTGAATAATGTGGGATGTGGTGGAACCAATGTTTGTGAAACTGCCACACAAGATATAGAGGAGTACCACATCCCTCAGTACCACACCCATTACATGCATTGATGGTCAAACATAGTATCACATCTTTGAATTGCTTCGATGATCTATAAGTGTTAAGACTCCTAAGATGACCCATCATATTTCATCCACTTCAAGGGAGCTAATGAGGTAAATAATTTATTTTATTTTATAATATTTATTAGGGTTTTAATTTATTTTATAATTTATTGGGTTTTAATTTATTGATTGTTAACCTTATTATATAATTATAGATCCTCCTCTTATGTGCTAGCTTCTTTAGAACATTGTCCATGTCACGCTCTCAAATTCTAATGATAAGAATCCACCCCCATGAGGATGTGCCCTGCACCATTGAGGGGGAATATATATTCTCTATATAATTTTGACAACAATCAATTATCTTGTCTAGCACTATATGAGTATAGGTATCGAGTGTGGGGGAGTGCCAAGGTAAGATTGTATGTCAATGATGACATGCAAATATTAAAAGATGTTTGGGGAAAGTAAGTATTATCATAAATTTTTTATAGGTAGTTGAGGGTTGGGGCTACCTTACTTGTCTACTAAAAATGAAAGAGTTAAAAAATCATTGATTATTTAAAAGTTCTATGATAAGACAACCAAAAAAGGTCCAAACCTTAGGGGGTTCGAATAAACATATAATTGAGGGACATACATCAATATATAATTGAGGGACATCCCTAAAAACCACCACATATACTATCAATTATGGTAAAAAAATTATAATTAAACTCAATATGATAAGAAATACTACAACAATATCAAGGATAGACATGCATGTAAAGAAACATGGGCCCGTCAACATCCTTGTAAGCATCTACATCAATTATGTCTATGATGTGAGTAACAACACCTAGCCTATTGTCAGCATCTCCATCAATAGCCTAACCACTACCACCACTACTCCCACTGTCGCTCCCATCTATGCAACAACCTTGATTGTCACCTCCAAAACTACCACCACTTCCTAAGTCACCACCACCACCAATCACACTTTAGTCTTTACCATCAAAATTACCAACATAACCATCATCTCAAAGCCCTTTGCCGCTACTCCTATTACAATTCATGGTTTTGATTTAAACATCGTGATAGCCTCTTACATATTTCTCCTCATGCCTTTGTAACTACAAGAAACCCTTATAATTTTATAACACCAACACCTTCTTGTACCACCTCTATAGAACCCACAATACCCTCCTATATAACCATCAATTTAGAAACTCAAGTGTCTTTTTTGGATATTTTATTTTCAAACAAGTGACTTACAAATCTAGGGGTGATTTCAGAGTATCCTAACCACAAACATATAAACCATTTCCACATAGGAATTCACCAAAAGAAGAAAATTATACTTATTTTCAACACAACCTAAGAGGAAAATATCTATTTTCAATCTCCTAAAAATAATGAAGGGACATTGGTCCCCTATTCTCCAATAATGACAAAGGAAGTAAATGTGACCTTTCCAAATCAATTGATTTGAGTGCCAAGTCCAAACCTCCCTTGAAACCCAACTTAACGCATTTCTCCCCCATTGTCCTTATCATTGCCTTATCTTTCACAATTTTTAGTATATTTCTAATGAAAACCAATGCCAACCCAAAGTTTACATGAATTTGGATTTCCATCTATAAGTAATCCACCCCCATTACATCCCAAAATACTCTCATGAAAATAATAATGGGGGCCCATGATACTTTCTTCATTATTCCATCAGACATTGCATTTTTGAAAGCCATTTCCATTTTCTCAACATATAAAAAGAAAAGTGGCTCTATGGATGCAATATCCCTAGTTGATCCCATATTTTCCATGTAACTCCAATGGCAAACCTAAAACATAAAGAAGAGGAAGAATAAATCTGCATTAAAAAAAAATTAAACTCGACTCTCCCAAATGGTCTCAAAAAACCAAGAGATCAATGAAGAAAAGAAAATAAGGACATTCATAAATTAATACACACACTTAGAGGGGAATGAAAATATTGATAAGAAATTTCCCATCCATTAAAAAATCACTTAAGGCAACACATGATCCAACCCAAGCCATCCCTCACTAATTCATGGTCATATTTCATAATTAAATAACAAAGGAGGCTAAACAATAACAAGGAAAGAAAAATGAAAGAGAATGAGGAAGGGTAAAGTGGAGTTATGGGGTTAGACCCCCATCATAACCCACCCCCTAAGTCATACAAACTAGGCCAATAATTCAAAAGATTATCAATCACCAAATCATCAAGCTGGGGGTACTTGAGAGTCAAATGTAAAAATCTCAAAATATCGCGTGTGCGATGGACGATGGAAGTGGGTCTGGAGGTGGAGCGATTGAAGCAAGAGGGGAGGCTGGGATTACTCCCCCCTTAGGTATCCAAGGAGCTGTCCGAAAGAATGACGGCCTGAGTGTCCAGGACAGGGATGCATTTTATGTTAGCAATCGTGCCAAGGTCAACAAGGTCAATGGCTGTCTGCCGCGTAGCTAGGAGAGACCGGTTCTGATCATTTCTCCTGATACAGTAAAGGAAGACGTTGAGTACTTGTCCTCACACACTCTGATCTGTAAGTTTCTCGACATACGAATCTCCATGGTAGCCTTGGAAGCATGGATTCGCCAGACTTGGCAAGTTGAGGGTGATTTCGACATTATGTTGGCTGGGAACAATTACTTTATGGTGAATTTTACCTCTGTGGCAGACATAAACTAGATCTTTGAAGGAGGCCCATACTTTTATGACTGCATGGGACTGTTTATTAAGCCATGGCATGTAGGGTTTAACTCTACAGAGGACCTCCCAGCTCGCGTGCCTGTATGGGTTTGCCTTCCAAGACTACCTCTTGAATTCTGGCATGAAGATATCCTCCGTCAGATTGCTACCTCGATAGGGACACCAGCTGTAATCTCGCATCAATCTCTAGAGAAAAAGGTAATTACCTATGCCCGTATCTGTGTGGACATTTATTTAAATAACCCCTTACCAGATTTTATGGAGATATGCTTGGGAGCCTCGTCTTGGGTCCAACAGCTAGACTATGAAGCCATTCCCTTCCACTACAAAATTTGCCATGTGTATGGGCATCTGTACCGCTAATGCCCTCTAGATGTCAAGAACACGAATGTCCCAGGTAGCTCCTCTGGAATGCGTCTGACCAACCAGGATGCAGGCAATGGACACTTTGCTACAGTGGGTAATGGCAATGGGCAATCAGCTGGAGTAACTAAAGGAAAGGCACACATGAACACCTCTAACTATGCTCAAAACCCCTTAGGATCAAACAACCCTGATCGAGAGGGATTCATTCAGGTCCGGCGCAAGGCTAGGGGCCGTGGGCAAAAGTGACCTCCTACAGACCGTCTGCTAGATCAAGGGTTTAATAGGTTTGAAGCACTCAATAGCATGTTCATCGAGGAAGGTTTTCAAATAGTGGAGATGGGCGCGTAGGCCAACCTGGTGGAGAAGAGTATGACTCCCACATGTACCCAGGACTTGGCCGAATTGCACACTTCAGAGATGCCTCTTAGCTTGGAGGATGGTTCCCTCCTAGCGCCCCCTGTTGCTCATACCAAGGATGGTCGATGGGCAGATATGGTTAGAAATATAGGAGATTCCAGTAAAGAAAAGGACCTCTCTCTGCTTTAGGATTAATGCAAAGATCATTCAAAAAAATGTCCTTTACCACCCCATCCAGAGCTGGGCACAGGAAGGACCAAGACAAACTTAAACTCACAAGTGATATGCTGGTAGAGTTAGGGGTTGTTAAGCCCTTGGAGGAGCACTTTACCCAGTCTACCCAATGATTGTCCTCTCATGGAATGTACGGGGGCTGAATAGCTCCCCCAAACAAAAATCTATTCATAAATTACTGTTGTATCATTCTCCTGACATTATGTGCATCTAAGAGACCAAGCTCTCTATGGATTCTATGCTGGCCTGGGCCCCTAACTTCTGGCTTCGTGGACATTGTCAGTGTGTGGGCGCCCTAGGCAATTCTGGCAGTTTGGCCGTTTGGTGGGATCCCAAGAAAATTACACCTCTGCACTAGATTTCTAGCACCTCGACCCTCTCATTGATTGCCTCATCTCATGAGACAAGAGAAAGGGTTCTTGTTACCAACGTGTATGCTCCTGTTGACCTCCCTGGATAGCTCAAACTATGGAATCACATCTGGTACATTAGAGGCTGCCATCCTTACCTTCCGTGGATCATGGCTGGAGACTTCAACGCCATCCTTAGTGTGAAGGAATAAAGGGGAGGGATGGGACACTTGGGACCATCTTCTGAGCTCCTCCAGCAAAATATCACTTTCCTACACCTCTCAGATTTGGAACCTCTGAATGGGCTCTTCACCTGGAACAATAGAAGGATCGAGGACGCTACAATTTTAGAACGATTGGATAGGTTCCTTGTCTCATGCTTTTGGCTCTCCAACTCTTTCCATCTCTCGTCCGAGATTCTTAACTGGAGAGGCTCTGACCACTGGCTTATCAAACTTTCCACCAATCACATTACAGCCCCTGAGTAGCCTCCATTTAAGTTCCAGCTGATGTAGCTCCGTGAGCCTACCCTCTAGGCCTTAATGGCAAATTGGTGGAGACAGGGAGGTCCAACCTATGGGACTGCTATGTTTTCCTTCTCTAAGAAATTGTAGTATGTTAAAAGGAAGCTTAAATTTTGGAACAGAGACTGTTTTGGCAATCTCCACACCAGGAAGTGAGGGGCGCAAGATAGGTTGGATGAAGTCACCAGACAGATCTGTGACCAAGGCTTCTCTGAGGCTCTTAGCACAGAGGAGTCCAAAGCCCATGCCATTCTTGCTGAATGGGAACTTCGTGAGGAAATCTACTGGAAACAGAAGGCCCGCATTGAGTGGCTCCAGGCAGGTGACAGGAATACTGCCTTCTTCCATAACTCTATTCAGGCCTGCCGCAACGGGAACTTTATTTCTTCCCTTGCTACTGTGGACGGGTCAATCTTGAGCTCCTCTCATGCTATTTCTAGGGAAGCTACTCACTTCTATTCTACTTTATTTTCAGATGATCATCTCTCAGATGAAGCCGTGGAGAACATAGTGCTTTCTTGTATTCCCACGATGGTGACTCCGAATCAAAATGAGGCTCTCATGCGGCCTGTTGGCATGACCGAGCTAGAGGGTGTAGTATTCAGCTTAAGGAGGGGCAAAGCACCAGGCCTAGATGGCTTCCTAGCTAAGTTATACCAGGACTTTTGGGACATCATTAAGTAGGACCTTTTGGAGGTGATTCAAGAATCCTATGCCAACAATGAAATGCTCAGGGCTCTAAATGCCACCTTCCTTGTCCTTATTCTGAAGAAAAAATAGGCGAACCAGCTGGATCATTTCAGACCTATAGCCCTCTGTAACATGGTGTATAAAATCATCACTAAGCTTCTAGCGGAGAGGCTCAAAGCATGTCTGCCTTCCATGATTTTAGAGGAACACGGGGCTTTTGTCGAAGGTAAACAGATTTTGGATGAAGTCGTCATTGCTTTTGAGGCTGTCCACTCCATGTGCATCTCTCGGGAGCAGGCCATGGTCATTAAGTTGGATATATCCAAGGATTATGATAGAGTTAAGTGGATCTTCCTTCACAAGGTCCTGCTGGCCTTTGGTTTCAGTCAGAAGTGGGTGAGATGGGTCCTGAGTTGTGTTACCACCCCGTCTTATTCGGTCCTCATCAATGGCAAGTCTTTAGAACTCTTAGGTGCATCGCGTGGTCTATGCCAAGGGGATCCTATCTCGCCATACATGTTTATCATCATGGCCGAGGGACTGGGATGGCTTATCAAGTCATGGGCTTCTCAGAATCTACTCCAGGGGTGGAAATGGGGGTCTGGTCTGCCTCCCTTGACCCATCTCCAGTTCGTTGATGACACTGCTCTTATGGGGAGAGCTAGAAGTGGGGAGGTGAAGGCCATCTGACTCATCCTTGATAGCTACTCAGCGGCCTCGAGTCAAAAAATCAATGATGACAAGTCTTCTATTTATTTCTTTAATACCCCTGAGCTGATTCAGAGGAGGATTGCGGCTATCCTCAGATTTCAGACACAGCTGCTCCCATTGACCTACCTGGGCATTCCCATTGTTGTGGGAAGGCAGCCTAGGAGGTTCTGGTAGAACATTATTGATAAACTTCAGTGAAGAGTTAACCACTGGACTCATAGGTGGCTCTCTATGGTGGGTAGAGTGATTATGCTGCAGGCAGTGATTCAGGGTCTTCTTATTTATAGGAGTATGGTTCAGGCGGCCCCGGTGTATTTCCTCAAGGAATTTAATGCGCTATCTCGTCAGTTCTTGTGGGGTGGTAGCCTGTAGAATCCCAAGTGGAGCCTCATTAATTGGAATACTGTTTGTCGTCCAAAGAAGGATGGGGGTCTTGGCTTGCGCTCTGTTATCCTCTCTAGTTAGGCTCTTGCTGCCAAAATTTATTGGCATTAGTTTTCTAGCCCCTCTCAATTATGGGCTCATATTCTGCATCACAAGTACTTCCCAGGCACCGATTCAACCATTATTCCTAGACTTCCGTTGGAGGGAAGAGGATCTATGATCTGACACACCCTTAAGTGTGGCACCCAGCTGGTTAAGCGTAGTCTATTTTAGATTTGTAATAATGTCACTGATGCTTTCTTCTGGAGTGACTCCTGGGATGGTTCACCTCCACTCTTATCCTCCCACCCTCACTTGCAGCCTTTATGTCAATCTTTTCTTGCTGCTGGATGGCGTTCGATAGCTCATTACAAGGAGGCCTACGACCTGGGTTTGGCTGTGGGGTTCCGGTGGAAGAATCCTTCTGATTGGCCTCCGGGAGGCTCAGGGGAGGATCAAGAGGAGCTGGCTCAGATTTTGGACTCTAGAAGATGTAGCGCCCTATGGGATCCTGACTCCTTGGCTTGGGGGGGTGCTCCTTCTGGGAAGTATTCGGTATCCTTGGGATACCTGATTCTAACAAAACAATCTTTTAGTGTTATTGAGATTGTGTGGCCGATGAAGGTGTGGAATCGGATGCATTGGCCCAAGTGCAGATTTTTTCTTTGGGTTTTATCCCACAACAAGATCCTTACCTAGGATAATCTTTGTAAAAGGGGATTTTAGGGTCCGTCCATTTTCTTCTTATGCCATGTCAGCGAAGAGACGACCTCTCATCTCTTCTTCCAGTGCCCCTATGCCAACCAACTGTGGCATCTGTGGTGGCAAGCATGGGGATGTACCTACTGGCACGCGGACTCTCTTATTGATTTTTGGTCTCACATTGGCCCCCCTCCTTCCAAGGTTACACACCTCCAGGCGGCTTGGGCCATTGGCCCCTCTTTTATCCTTTGGAATGTGTGGCTTGAACGAAATAGAAGAATTTTTTTGAATAAGTGCTTGGAGTCCCAGCTGTTGTGGAGGCACATTACTCAGTCCCTTTTGGAGACTATTCAGGCCAAGAGCATGTGAAGCGATGGCTTGAGCCCAGTGGACACTGCTATTTGCTCATGGCTCTCCTTGGAGAAGCTGGCTAGTAGTGCTATAGATCCCCTCACGCCCCCTTTGTATGCTGCTGGTCGATGGACGCAGCCTATCAGGCATGCTGGGCAGTGGACCCCCCCTCCGACTGGTGTCCTCAAATTTAACATAGATGGATCCTCTCGTGGCAACCCGGGTATGGTAGGCATGGGAGGAATTGGGAGGGACAGTGATAGTAATATTCAGTTATGCTTCTCTAGCTATAAAGGCATTCACTCAAATAATCTTATGGAAGCCATGGCGATCCTAGACGCTGTTCAACTGTGTTGTCAACATGGCTGGAACAGAGTCATCTATGAATTGGATTCTCAGGTAGTTGTTAACTTATTGAATAGAAGAAATTTTGAGGCCACAGACTGGCAACTCTCTACGATTGTTTCTTAGATCCGTAGTCTTTGCTCTTCATTGGAGGATGTAACTTTCAGGCATATCCCCCGTGAATGGAATGGGGTTGCAAACACCTTAGCTAAATGGGCCTCGGAACACGGGCTGGATTGGAGCATTTTTGACCAGTCTTTGCTTCCTCTGGATCTTTCTCTTAAACTGGCCCAACTTGTGGACCAGGACAAAACTTTGTAGCTCTTTTGTTTTCTGTCTCGGTTTTTCAATAAATTTTTTACCCTTTTTAGTTTTAAAAAAAATCATCAAGCTAGAAAATTCCTTAATTAGCTAGAAAATATGCCTTCACATTAGCTTCATAGAAGTAATTAGCTGCTTCCCATGACTCAAAGGAAGAGAGAAAACACCACACTATTTACATAATGTTATACATCCTCTAATTTAATGACATGTGATTCCAAAGATCATGAATCATAACCATCAAGTCACCTTAAATAATTACTTGATCAATTTTGCATTAAAAAACCAAATTTAAACCAAGAACCAAATCTTGTGCCTCAACCTCATTATTGGTACCATTGACCAATTTTTGGGAAGTAGTGAAAGTCAAAAAATTAGAGCATTCCTTAATAATACATCTCATTCTCAATGCCTTGGGATTTCCTCTTGCAAAACCATCAAAATTCAACTTAAAAAATTAGTATGAGGAGGAACCCAAACCAAGTGATCCTCCCTATGCCATGTGGAAACATGAACCCTTCGCCCATTAATGGAAGAAACCTTCAAGAGGTCCCAATTAGATCAGATCTACATATCCCGCATTGAAAAACTTAATTTTGACCTCTTGGTATGAGGATAGTAGGATTAGATTTCCAAATCCAAAAAAAGGTATCTTTTTGCAAAACAAGAGGCCATGAAGGAAAATCTTACATAAGAGATGGAATTCAAGCCCATCTTAAGTTTAGATTTATATAAAACCAATCCCAATATTCTAAAATGAATGGCAGGGGAAGAGTAGAATATCTACAAATTCACTATCTTCTAAGCATAATTAGCTCTTAGAGGGCCTTTCACACCCCATTTTTTGTAGTTTGCACAGAGAGAGGATCCTGTCTTAGACAACCGACTAGGAAAAATCCCATGCCTTTGGTAACCCAACCTTATTCTAGCAAAGGTATTTCTCCCAATGAAAAGAAGAATTTAAGGCCTTAGCCATTTTATAGCTCAAATTGATATAATAAATTCTTAAATTTTCCCCTACCCATTGAATTGTATCCTCCTCAATACTGATAAAGATCTTCCATTTGGAGAGAATGCTATGAAGAAGCTCTTTTTAATCAGGAGGTATGAGGGAAGAACTCATATCTTTCCAAACCCTAACATCCAAACCCCAACATATTCCTTGGTTCTAGATAATCTTTGACCTTCCTTCCCTAGATAATGGAAAATATGTCCCGAGCATACTTGAAATCATAGATTTACTGCAAGGGTTTATGGCTAATCTAAGTGTCATCCCAAAATTCTACCAATTCTTCATTGTTGTTCTCAAAAGAAATATGATCAGAAATAATAGATCCACACTTCAAGATAAAGTTCCACATATGGAATTTGTTAGGGAGATTTACAATTAAAAAAATTATTCTGAGGTTCAACATCCCAATACTTTAATTGTATAAATATACTCCAAAGAGATTGTAGAGGAGAATAAATCCCTTAGACCAGCTTCATCCTAAGAGTTAAATAAATAAATATGAACTTCTTGACACTAGTACCGCTAGCTTCTTTAGGGAGACAAATCCTATCCCATTTGAGTAAAGTAATTTTACTTTTATCATCACATCCTTGCCACAAGAAATTTTTTATGGTTCGATTTAAAGAAAGCACCACCTTCACCTGGAGTCAAATCAATGACATCATATAAATATGTAATGTGCTTAACACTAATTTTAAAAGTGTTATATGCCCAACAAAGGATATCCATATTATTTTCCAAAAAATTATCTTGGAACAAAAGGAATTTATTAGGTTATCCAAAAAAAAAGGCTTCTTAGCCCCAGTGAACAAAGGAATGCCAATATACTTACCTAGAAACTTATCAATCTTGAAGGCTAGAATTTGTGTAATCTTGGCTTGGTTGGAATTGATGCATTGACAAAGAAAATTTCCAATTTTATCATTGATTTCCTACCCAGAGGTGAAAATATAAGCCTCCAAAATGGCCTTACTTTTTTGAGCTTCACTTTCTGAAGAAAATCCAAAGAGAAAAGTATCATTCACAAATTCTTGATGAGTTAAATTCTGTACCATATTGATTCCCCTGATGATTCTTTTTTCACTTGTTCTTTTAATGGATCAATGCAATGCCTTCATGGTTCCACCATCAAAACAAATAGAAAAGGAGAAATGTAATCTCCTTGTTGCAAACTCCTTGTAACTTGAAATAAACTAACTAGACATCCATTTATCAAAATAGAGAACCTAGGAGAAGAAATAACACTAAAGACCCATTTGCACCACTCCTTTTCAAAACCAAAAATTTATAGTATCTTCAATAGAAATTTCCAATTCACCTAATCATATGCATTACTAATATCTAATTTGATTAGCATACATTTCATGAAATTTAAAAGTAGAGAATGAATGATTTTATGAGAGATAATCACCAAAGGAAACTTGTTGATGACCTTTAAGAAGGAGAGAGAAATGTAAAGTTAAGGTCAATTTTTTTTTCAATTCCTTCGAGACTCTTATACCATACTGACCACCTCATCCACCCAAAATGTGCGAAAAGGATTGAAATAAGGCTATTGGAAATCCATCCAGGCATGGAACCTTATCTTCATGCATAGAGAGGACTATAGCCCTAAATTATTTTTTGATAAATGGAGTTGTCAATTCATTATTATATTGATCCATAAAAATTCTAGGGATGAACATGAGATTATAATATTGTGCTTCAAAATTGGATGTATCTAGAAAATCAAGGAGTGCTTCAAAAATCCCAATTGCCTTAGATGTGATGTTTAAATTAGAATCTAAGACTCTTCCATCCCTGGCCTTGATGGAGGAGATACAATTTTCGCTTCTCTTAGCTTTGGTCGAATTATTTAATAATTTACTATTCTTTTTCCCTTTCTTAAGCCATCTTTCTCATCTTCTACCTCAAAGAATCCCTCATTAATTTGTAAATCTTTCAGTTTAGACAGAAAAAGTTTTTCCATTTGTATGCATCAACATCCATCCCAACATTCAAAACAACCTTATTCATCCCTCTCAACTTAAACTCAACTCAATATATTTATTGAAATTTTTTCTTTATTCTAATTTCCAAGACATTTTTTTTGATATAGTTCAACATTTTAGCCATCAAATGCATTCAAGTCCCCACACATCTTGGTACATTGGTCCACTAATCCATTATAAAATCCATTAGAGAGGGGTCTTTGAATCACATTGATTTGAAATTTAAATGGAATTTTACCAGAGTACCATCTACAATCACCACCCATGCTATCGGGGCATGATTCAATCCAGAGATGGGGAGAATCTTACTCTCATAAATCTAGGCCATTGTCAACAATGAAAGGGTTATTATAAACCTGTCTAACCTCTCCACCATATTTTTGAATTCTAGTCTTATGTTGGTCCAAAATAAGATAAACATTTCAAGGACCATATCCAATATAGCATTGGTAAAAAAAAATCTAGAAAAGTTAAACTTGGATCGAGGACACAAGATTCAACCTATATTGTCCAAACTAGATAAAATAACATTGAAATCTCTTGCTCAAAACAAATCTTGCACCAGGTTAGAAAGCTAGCTGAAGAAATATTTCCACCCAACATTGTCTCTTGAGCATTAGAGAATTAGGGCTATAAACATTGAAAATAAATAAAAAAATATTTGAAGAATATTTAGTTAACTTACAGAGTTTCCAACCCATGTTTTTGTCATAAACTTCCAAAAAAGACCAGGTTACTGCTAAACTTCCTGAGGCCCCAATGACATCAAATAATTTCCCTTTTTATTTTTTTCTTCTTCTACTCATACCTTGCTTCCTCACCACTCAAATTGGTTTTTTAAAGGATCAAAATATAAGGCTTCAAAGACACTATGCTTCTCTTGTCAGTGGAATTTAATCCCCTAAAATTCCATAAAATTATCTTCATAGTTATTTTGAGGGGAATTCCACCCCACCTTTCTATAACCAAAGAAATCTTTAATTATGTTTTTATTCCCTACAAATACCTCGTCTTCCATCAAATATTTTATGGATATTTGCCCCCTCTTTCCTTTCATGCCACAATTTGGCTGAGATAAAACACTTTGAGTCTTGGATATGTTTAAAATTTCTCTTGAATTTAGTTACTCTCAATCACTATCTTCTATCTCTTCAATTTCCTCATCCAAACCCCAATTACCTTCATTAGCTAAGTTATTTGTGTAGCCCTTCTCAATTCTAGGTGTGAGAGTTTCCTCTTAAGAATTAGAGAAAAGATAATTAACAATATTGCTAGACACCAGAGCAATAACTTCCCTATAAATCTATGACATTTAAAGCATTTAAAACATTTTTTTTCCAAATCAATTCACTAAACCTAGGTCTAACCATGTTATATGATGTTATGCATACAACTTGATCCAAATTGGAAATCACCCAACCTTATTACTAAGAGGATCAAAATTAGGGTTCCAATTTTGTAAACAAAGACTCACTCCATCCATCATCCACGACCCTCCCTCTATAATCTCCTTGTTCGGATTCAGACAAAATTCTAAAAACATTTTGTTAAAAGGAATTTAATCTTAAATACAACCCCTACCTTTCTTTACCCACAACTCCACAACCCAAATTGCCATCCATTTCCATGTAAATCTCCTAATGATCCATTTTTATTCCAAGGTTTATAGTTGGAAATGAAAGTAGGGCCCTTCAACACTAGTTCTATTACAAAAAACCAATCTCCTATATCTGCCCATGAATCTGAGCCTTCTCTAATGGTGGATTCTGCACACAATCCCAATGGAATCTTATTCAATCCAAAAGAGTTTCAGCTGAATGTTTCATACGGGTTGTAGAACATGCTTCTAATAATTTTAAAAAATAAAACCATAGATTTTTTTTATATTTATTAATTACAAGATTTTTATGTGTTTTATATTAATAAAAGGGCCAAAAATATGTACGACAAATCCCACCAATCCATAATGAGTCAGGTAAAATTGGCAACTCAATGTTTGGGACAATTGAATGCAAAACACGTTTCTTACAAAATCTTAAGTTTATTTAAATAATATAGCTTACAAATTTTAATTTATATCTCAATATTTTTTATATTTAATTATTTTTTTAAAAGAAAATGTACGACATTAATGTCACTAAGAAAGTATAGGGACAACAAAGAGCCCTTGGATGGAACCCTAATGTAGGGAAATTTTGAGGGGTTTTTGTCAATAAGACACCATTATTTTCTATTTAATAATTATTTAATTTGGAATTGAAATTAGCTACTTAATATGAATTAAATCTGGAATATTTTAATAATTATTAAATAATTTTATTATAGGCGAGTAAATTATTAAACTGTCCTAATTTTAAAGAGGATGATGACCTTGGCTATGGCTACATCGACATTGCATGGAGTGGAGTATAGTCCAAACAATAAAGACAATGAATTCATAGATGATGACAATCAGTGCATAGATGATTATGGTAAAGAGCATTAGATGATTTTAACTCATAATTGTCATTTTTATAAATTTTGTAAACTAAACTCATGTTATTGTATTGTAAATGATAATTTATTATTTTTCTCATCTTCAACATTATACTCTCATCATATTATTAACATACCTATCCCATTAATTTTTGTGTGAAATTGTTAATGCTAATTTAACATTCTTAATAATATTTAAAAATATATTATTTTTTTCAAATTATTATTTGTTATTTTCAAATTCTTATTTATATTTAAAAATATATTATTTTAATTCAAATTCATTTTTTTAAATTGTGAATGCATATTTTAATATTTTTTGTTAACCTTTATTTTGTATGGGTTGGATCTAACAAGTGTTTTAATATTGTATTTTAGGTTACTTATTTATATTTTAAAATATACTATTTTCTGCCACACAAAAAAATAAAATATAAATTTGAATATATACATAATTATTCTATATATATAATATAATATAAAATATAAAATAAATGTAATATACTTATTTATTTTTTAAATAATTATATTACATTTTTTTTAAAATTATTTTATGTGGAATAATAATGGTGCTAAAATGTGGCTTAAATGTCATGCAAATCTAGTGCAAAGGTAGTGAAAAATTGGCACAAATGTGGTGTAACTAAAAATGTTTAGTTACTTCACTTTTGTACCACCTTTATGCCACTAAAAATGGTGAAAATTCCTCAAAGCTTCACCATAAAAAACATTAAAAAAAAATTGATTTTTGATGTGAATATAATCTAATTTGTGGCACAAATTACAATTCATGTTATATTGTTGTTGAGTTAAGTCATAGTTGAATCTTCTGAAGCAAACTCTATTTTCCATATTTGTGAATGTGGTTAGAAAGCAATAAAGACAACTTCCAACAAGAAGAATGTTAAGTAGAAGGTATTGGTGGTGTTGTTGATTGTGAGGAAAATATGGCACACAAAGGTCCTATTTGTAGAGCATAATGAATAACAAACTTGGCTAACATGATGAGAGGAATGCAACCTTTTTTGGAGGCTATGAAGACTACATAATGTAGGGGAGTTACAGTGGCTAATGAAAGTGACAATGAAGTAGATTAATAACTACTTAAGATATAAGTGGGTGAATTGAAATATGAACCAAAATATATTTTCTTGTAACTTATTGTGAGAATGAATAATAAACCACTATTAAAAATCCCTAGCAAATCGGTAAATTATGTCTTGAATAACTCATTGATCAGCTCACTAAGTTGTATAAAAGTATGAGAATATGGAAGATCCCAAGAGATTTAAATTTCCATGCATGAAATTGAAGGGAACATATTCTTATGGTGGAAACATGTGAAGAGAAATTAAGTTCAAAGAGATAAAGACAAAATTAAAGCTTGGGATAGACAAGTCACAAAACTAAAATGTAATATTTTTCTTTCTAAGTACTAGTTAAGTTTATTCAATCAATTGTAAAACTTGAGACAAAAGGAGATAAGTGAAAATTATTACTTGGAATTTTTTTATATACTTAGTATTTGAGTAGGTAATTTTGAAGATGACACCAAGAAGATCTCAAGGTATGTGAATAGACTTCACATTTCCATTCAAAATTAACTTAGAAGGATACAATTATGTTCATTCAAGGAAGTCTATCAATGCATACTAAAGGCTAAAGATAATTTGTCCTGAAGATAAAAAGTCACAACAAGAGGGAAAATAAATTTCTCACACAAACAAGCACTAGGCAATAGTGGTATAAAACACCATGCATAAGAAGGATAAGAGATTAATTCTTAGAAAAACCAATTTACATAAATAGGTAGAAGGCATCCTAATAGATGTATAGGATCATATGGGTGAGGTAGAGGAAGAAGATTCATGGGTACATGCTTAACATGGGGTGAAACACTGCATAGATAATTTGAGTACCCACATGTGCATAATGATGAAATAATAATAAATGATGTGAGCAACTTGTTGATGCCTAAATTTGTATCATAGGTGCTCAGAGTGTTTAAGGAATACTTCTCATTTTAGAATTCAGTGCATGAGTTACAGGTTGTGATAATTCTTTTATCCAGTGGTGAAATAGAGGTAAAGTAAGTGGACTATGTCAAAATATTTTTAAAGTTTGGTCGTTGGGAGATATCGTTGTTAGGAATAAATTATAAATTGAGGTGGAACAATTTCATAGAATCACAATAATAATAGATATGAACAGAGATGCATAAATAATATAAATAAACATGCACAATAAGAAGACCAGATTTAACATGGTTCACCTAATGTGGGATACGTCCACCAAGAAACACTTGCTCAGATTTTATTACAAGCCACAAGAGTACAATCCACTCTCAGATCTATCTTCTCACAATTACAACACACAAATATTGTTTAGAGCTGTGCTCAACAAACCCCCCTGAATTCACACACCCTGTTCTTCCTTATCAAACCCTTGTTCTCGTGATGTATTACCTAATGAATATCCATCTATATAGACTTCATTGACATAGTGGTTTTATAAAATAATGGGTACCAAAAACATGGGCCAAGTCAACCCAAAATGGTTCCCTATTAAGGGGCTCCAATTTTTTTTTGGGGGCTACCACCCCTAAACCCTCACTTTTTGGGGGATGCCACCCATGAACCCCTACTCGAGGACTGACCCAGACCTGAACCTTAACAAGAATACATAAAGAGTGTACAATAAATTTTAAATGTACAATATTTGAAATACATTATAATTTAGAAATAGGCTTCACAACACAACAACCTTGGCCTGTATATTTACAAAGAATGAATCAATCTTAGCTAATATTAGTGAATTATGATCAAATATAATCTAAAGACTAATATGATGTGGATATTTACAATGGAAATTAAGCTAGAGTGATCTGGTTAAAAAAATCAAAAGGAAGGGTAAGGTAGAAAAGAGATGTTGTTGATCTTCATCCCAAACATCATGACAAAGCTTAAATGTCCTCCAAGCATGCACTTAACCAATGTATAATATGAAATAGCATGAGCTCAAATATTACTACAGATCAGGAAAACATCAAAGGAATGAAAAGTAATGAAAATAAGAACCTAGTTCACTTTAAAGTTCTACCCCTGCAAGTAAACAACATTAGCCCAAATACAAGAAGAGTAAAGGAAATGAAATGAACTTGAGAAATTTTAGTCAACCTAGCATTGACATAAGTTAACAACTCTATAATTAAAGGATGCACACCAAGATTTCACAAGAACCATTCAAATTTGGAAATGAGAACAAGCAAGTGAGAGAGAAACCATAATAACAAATGACACAAACAAATACAAACAATCTTTGTTGAATTCCTCGCTTGCATTAATTGCTTAAAAGTTTACACAAGTTTTTGGCTAAAAAAATCCCTCCTCTTTACAAATGACAATAATATTTTTATAGAATGCAAGAAAGTATGTCTATCAGTCATATCCAATTACAAGTGTATAGGTGTAAGGACAACTGTCCTTTCTAAAAAAGTTATAGAATACACTAAATTTTTTCAAGTGGATAGGCAATGTGCTTATAAGTTGCACATGCCTTTAAAAAAAAAAAATTCTATTTTCCAATATTACAATGCTTCTACAAAAAATAATATTACTAACTAAGTTTGAGGATCCTATTTCGATCCAGTCTCCTACCTTTCTTGAAGGATCTTCAATCTATAATATTTCTTGTTGATAAACTAGAGGTAAATAATAGGCTTCAGGAAGAGTTCCTTTCCTTGATTCTTTAGGCCTCAAATGTCCTTCTCAACCTTCTCTATTGCTTGTTTGATGACCTTGACATCTTCCATTTTCTCCTCAAATGACAAAAGTAGGCCAATGATTATCTTGTTGTCATCCCCTTGGCTTCTCACTTCTTTTATGAATTGAGTAGTTATATGCTTGAACTCTTCATTTGTAATAAGGCCTAAAAAACTAAGTGAGGTGGGATCCTTGATCAAACTATCCAAGATGTACAACATCTTAGCCTCCTACTGCTTGAGGTCCCTAGAAATGTCCTTCATTTGCTTAGACTATTTGTTTAAGGCACTGATCTTGTCCACTAATATGACCATAGCCATGTTTAAGTGTGCTAGGCTAATTGTCCTAAATTTTGGGACTTGATTCTTACTCAATACTTTAATTAGGTATTTCACCTGATAATTTATAGCTTACCATTGGCCAACTTGGTCTGTATCCATATTACTTTGCTTTCTCATTGCATTCCTTCTAGTCCTTACTGACTTTAAAGACTTGAATAAGTCGGCCATGGTATCCTCAAATTATTTGAACCTTTCTTCTATAATTACTAAGACAACAATTTCCTTTAAATTCTTGTTTTATTACAATATTCCTTTGATTATTATTTGTAGTTGGTCTAACTAGGCCTGAGCTACATCAAAATTTTCTCTTAAAATATCCTATCCTCCCCTAGATTTTGTATTTCAATAGGGGTCAGACCTATGAATGGCTCTATCTTTTGGAGGGTGAATTCTTCCCCACCGACCATGGCTTTCTTTTAAATCATCCTTTCCAAATTGGTAGTCTCTAGATTGAATTGAACCTCTACTAATGATTGAGTTATCTTTGAAGCTAGGGTTTCCATTTATGTCCCACTTCACTCTCCTAGGGAAGCCATCCTTTGTTCTTATTCCTTCTGTAAGGTCATAATCCAAGGCTTGAGCTTATCATGCATATTTATATTGACTGACTTTATGATAGACCAAGGGTGGTGCATGGTAGGGATATTTTGAAATTTTACATATATAAACCATTCAGGAATGGTTGGGACATGAATTGGATTATCCTCACTAAAAAGGTTCACCTCACTCAAAGGATGAGTAAAGGTCAATTTGGATTTCTTGCCACTTAATGGAACCAAGGCTAGCTCAGTTTTTCTTTTGGGTTGGGTTGCAACAGGGACCAAGTCCAAAGCTATATCCTTCCCCTTATCTTCCTTTGCTTCTTCAGCCTAAGCTTACTTTACTTAGACATCTTCCTCATCTAATTGATAGGCACTAGCTAGTGCCTTTAGGGTATCTTCCAATGTCTCTTTAGGATCCAGTGCTGTTATGTCAATTTATTCAATTGGTGATCCTGATTATTTAGGATGGGCTAAAGATGATGCCATCTCATTGGGTCTTCTTTCCTCTAGCCTCTACTTTTATAAATCAAGCCTTTGTATCTCTATTTGTGGCTAAGCTAGAGAAGGTCTGGAAGATGGAGCTCCTAGCAAATGATACTGCTTGGGTCCCATCTTCCATATATCATCATCACCCTTCTATTCCCTTAGTAATCTAGCCTCTAGTTTGATTTTATGTTTATTCAACCTTGCCAAGACTTTGATGAATGAATAAGCCCTGTTATACATTGGGTCATAAGGGCCAGGCTGATGCTCATACATCATATGGATCCCTTTTATGTTTAGATGTTTTACCACCTTCTCATTAGGGTTCCAGTGTCTTAGTTCATCATGCTATAATATGAAAGAGGTCCTATGCTTGGAAGCATCCTCAATATTATCCCATTGTTGAACCACAGTCCTACCAAAGGTTAAGGGGAAGGTGTGGAGAAATCCATTCCTCTTGGTTCTACAAAAACCATCTATACCATTGCATATATGGAAGGCAACTTCTTACTCTGCTAGCTTGATTGGTACATGGATTGGTAATCTGAGTGGGGTGCATTATATCCCCTCAATCCTAATTAAAGTGTAATTTGGATAGATCCATATATCTCCTATGGATTCAATATATATATCTTGATCAGAGGGTTAAACCTCATCATGGGAACTCCTGTGATGGACTTGACTAAGGATGGATAGACATAATCACATATGAATTGCATATGGTCCATGTATTTGAATATATGCAATTTTGAGTAGTATTGGGAGACTATTTGTTTCCCATCAGGCAACCATTCTTTGAGGGTGGGAATATTGGTTATGGTAAGCAAGGCATCCAAAAGGTATGACATCATATAGAAGTGGTTGCTAGTTTTCTTTTTTATTGCATAGAATTGCCTCTTCAAGCAAGTGATAATCTTTTCTCTTAAAGGGGGAGCGAGTTCTTTCTCGACCATGAAATTCATAAAAGGGACCCAAATTTTGTCAACATAGGTGGTGGAGGGGTTCTCACACAATCTATTCATTAGTGTCATAATCATCCTAATCCCTACCCTAAATTGGTTGATTGGAATGTTGCCAATAAGGTCAAAAAATGCCTAGTTTCTAAAATATAACCATGGGGTAAGGATGGTCTTTAGGTCATTCTGCTTGGCCCAATTGTTGATTGTGGGTACATCTACCTAGGGTTTAGGCAACTTATTTTAATTTTTAAATGCTATAGGATAAATATAGGCAAGTTTCCTAAAGCTACACATGAATTAACATACCTTGATTAATTTTACAATATTTGAAGATAGGAGAGATGATATCAATATAATACAGTACCTCTAGTTTCACTACAACATAATGAAGGTTTGTCATCTGAATGGTAACCAAGTCATAGTACCTTTCTTGATTGATGTGTTCCTCTCATCTTCCCTTGTGATGGATGGTAGCTCTTCAATAACCCAAAAAATCTTGGACCAATTATTGTCTCTCATGTTTAAAGCCACGATGTTGAATTCTATGTCCTTGAAGATCCTTCCCTCTGAATCTATGGTTAGATAGAGATCCATATCTTCTCTGTATTATTTTTGGGCTACCATGACTATGAGTTTGATAAATTGCTCCCTAGTGGTCTATAGTTTGATTCTGGATCAATTTGCACTTTCTCAGGTTATGATTCTATCTCTTAGACTTAATTATGATTAATTATGGATTGAATTAAGGATTTAATAGATGTTACAACTTTTCTACAGGTCTTTTTAGAGCTTTAATGGTGATAACATTTTTCACTTAAGTGAGATTGTGCCTTAGATTTCATTTAGATACTTGTATTTATACTTTTGCCTTTTTAAGCCCACAAAATCTTTAGTTTTATCACTTTCTACCCATGTGGCATCATTGTGGCATTTTCACGATTGAATTACTCATTAATGTTTAAAAAAATGACCATTTCCTTTTAATTTTTTTTTAAAAATCTTGCATCATCTGATCTCTTTACTTGGATCAACATGGTTCATTAATCTCAACCTTGAGAGTTGAATGACATTGGCCACTATTTATGCTTGGCTCTGAAGTCATGCCACCTAGCAGTCCCATAGGCCTTCTAAGCTCTGTTGAAAAGTATTCATTAGTCTCACACCATTAGATCCAGTGGGTACAAATCAATGTGAGCTGTTAATCTTTAAAAGGTGCTTAGACTTTAAATAGTTAATTTTATGAGGTTAAATTAAATATTCACGTGATAGTCAGTGATGTCCTCATGAATGTCAATTACGTCCACATGGTCGTCACAATTTAATTCCACATCATTTTCTTTTTGAGCCTAATTTTGACATTCGCATGACCATCAATGATGTTCTAATGACCATCAATGACGTCTACATGATTGTCATAATTTAATCTCATGTCATTTCCTTATTGGGTTTGATTTTGACATTTACATGACTATTAAAGATGTCCATGTGATCATCAAATTGACTTGAATTCTTGTGAGCTTGACACTTATCATTTCTTGGTTTGCTCTGTCCTATAATCATAAAAATTAAGTAAGCTCAGGAATATAGAAATTAGACCAAAGTTATAGACTAATGTTTATATTTGTATTGATAAATATGAATAGAGATTTAGGTTAAGGTTTTTAAACAAATATTGAAACATATGAAAATGATCCTTTTAATAATAAAATTCATAACATAAGTATTTTTCTTAAGGTTTTATTGTATTAATAAATAAAATTAAAACCTTAGGGTAAAAACTTAGGCTAGGACTATGTTATAATAAATGGGACCTTCGATCTCACATCATTGGATCTTTGTCATCCACTCAAATGCATGCCATCAATCTTTATCTGTGGGGTCAACTGAGATTGGTTCTAAGGAGCAGGATGCTTGACTCATTGGGCCCATCTCGCACCATCCGATCAACTCTACCTGAGTAATGTGAGTCGTTGATCCTAAAAACAAGCACAATGTTTAAGTTAGGACTCAATGACATATGGAACTTGGGATAAAAATCTTAAGACTAAGGTCTTATTTATGTTAATAAACATGAACAAGAATTTGGGATAAGGATTTTATTCTAAGTTTATAATAAAGGGGCCATGCGTATAATAAAGTTAGACCATGCTTTAGATAAAATGGAACGAAGGGGCTCAGGACATAAAGGGGACCAAGAATATAATTTTTAGACTAAGGTTTGGTTGTGTTAATAAACATGACTAAACCTTAGTATAAAAAAAATGAACTAAGTCTATGGTATTTTTAAAGTGTTCCCACGTCATTTGTTCTTGCCAATTTTGAATTTGGTCTAAAAGAGCATGTGCTAGGGTTTATTGAGCAAGGGTTTTATGATGATCAAAATGAAATCAAATTGAATTTTTATAGACCAAAGGCTAGTAAAATCTTGAGTTGGGATTAATCTTTAAAATCTAGGCATAACTCATTCTAGGAGGGCTCCAATAAACCTATAACTTGAAAACATGAAGAGAAAACATTAGAATTTTTAGACAAGGTCAGACCAGAGCCATGACCAAATAAGCCAACCAAGTCAAGGTGTGGATGATATTCAAATATAGATAATGTGCAAGCATGTTAATGACACTTCAATCAAGTGAATTTTCAGTTTTAAGATACACATTTTCACAATTTGACACAAGGGTTCCCATTTTTCAAGAATGGGGGTATGTTGACCTCTCAACACAACCATAAAATGCAAGTTGATGAGAAGAGTGGTGTGTTAGCAAATCACACATAAGAGATAGAATGAACATTAGATCTCATGATGAAGAGAGTGTTGTTAAAACCAACTTAAGAGAATAAAAAGCCAATACAAAGGAAGAATGTTTTTAAAACCATTTTAAAATTTTGAGGTAAGTTTTATAAAGTTATTGTTGAGAGCACTGATAATCTTGTTTCCAATGAAATGGTAGATAAGCTTGGTTTGAAGAATATTTCACATCCAAATCTCTATAAGGTATCTTGATTTCTGAAGGGAAATCAAATTCATGTAAATGAACGATATCCAGTAAGTTTTGAGATTGGTACATATAAGGTTACAATTATGTATGTCATAATTACCTTGAATGTATGATATGTGTTACTAGGAAGACCTTAGAGGTTTGATAGGAAGGTAAAACATGATGGCCATGAAAATACATACAATTTGGTTAAGGATGGAAGAACATACACTCTAAATCCTTTTAAGGATAAGAGTGAAGAGGTGAATGGTAGTCAAAGGATTTTTTGGTGTCATGAAAAAAATTTATAAAAGAAGTGAAGAGAGAAAAGGCATGCATGCCTTAATTCCCAAGCCTACACAAGTTAGGAAAGTAGGAGAATAAAAATCACTTATGTGTAAAGTGGGAGACTTGATGGGATAATTTGAAGGGATAATTTTGAATGATCTACTATATGGGTTACTTCCCATACACATAATAAGTCATCAATTGGATTTTATATTAGGATTTAATATTCCGAACAAAGTGGCATATAAGCTAATGCCTCAGGAGAAAGCAAATGTGAAAATAAAAACACATGAGTTTTTATATAAAGGGTTGCTAAGAGAAAGTTTGATCCCATACATAATTACAGTATTGTTTGCACTAAAGGAAGGTGGAGAATGAAAAATGTGTACATAATCTAGATCCATTAATAAGATAACTACCAAGTAAAAATTTCCGTTACTGTGCATGGATGAATCAATGGAATGTTTGAGTGGGAAGAATTACTTCACAAAGATCAAATAGTAGAGTGGTTATCAAAAAATCCACACCAAGGAAGATGGTGAGTGGAATACTATGTTAAAAATGTAAGAGGGACTACATGAGTAATTAGTCATGTCATTTAAGCTAACTAACACACACGAGTACATTCATGAGACTCATGAATAAAATTCTAAGACATTTTATTGGTAATTTTTCATTGTGTATTTAGATGACATACTAATTTTAAGCAGGATAAAGGAAGACTACTTGATGCATTGGAGAAAAGTGGTACAATGGTTACGAGAAGTGAAGTTATTGGTTAATATGAAGAAATAAAGCTTTATGAAGGAGGAGGTAGTGTACTTGGGTTTTGTGACTTCATAAGTAGGATTGCATATGGATCTAGAAAAGTTGAGAGATATCATTAAGTGGTCATCACCTAGGACATTTGAAGCTTGTAAATTCTATGGATTGGAAATATTTTGTAGGAATTTCATTTACAACTTTAGTGGGATGTCCACACCCATCACAAGAGCAATTCATTGATACACAATGCTATCATATGCAATGTGATCAATTTTTATAGAATGACTCTTCCTTCCTTATCTAGCTAAATTAACTCAATATAGGTAGATAATATCTATCCAATTACCTTCTTCAAATATGATACATCAAATATTGGATGTATACATGTAAATTGAGTTAACTCTAGCTTATATGCAACATCACTAATTTCCAATAGGATTTGATAAGGGACATAATACTTGGAATAAATTTTGTTATCATTATTTTATTGGTTCAAGGACATTTATGGATTTAGGCACACAAGAAATAATTTCCCATTTCAAATTACTTTTTTTATGATGTTGATCTACCTACTGCTTTATTTAATTTTATGCCACTACTAAACTTTCTCTTAGACTAGATAATACCTCATACTAGTCTTGAATTTTTTATTCAATAGATTAAACATTGGATAAAACCTAAAGGATGAGGTGACGAATGGGGGTTAGTACCCATACAATGCCACAAATGGATAAATTTTGGATGAGGTATGGAAAGAAGTGTTATACCACCATTTTGCTAGTGGTAGCCAATGAACTCTAGGAATTTGTTGACTACCTCTATTTTTCCATTATATTAAGGATGGTATGATGAATTATGAGTCAATATAGTACCCAAACATGTTAATACAAACATCAAAAAATTATTGGTAAATATAAGATCATGATCATTTACTATGATCTTGGGGATATCATGTAGCTTTTGAACTATATCATGAAAAGCAAATGCAACCATAATAACTAAAAATGGATGTGACAAATAAAAAAATGAGAATATTTTGTGATCTTTTCCACAATTACCATGATAACATTTTAACCTTACAACTGAAGAAATCCTGTTATGAAATTTATAGAAACCTCCTCCCGCCTTTGGCTAGGAATATATAAGGGTTGTAGAAGACATAAGGTCTTAATAATCTTAACCTTATTTTATTGACACACCTTGAATTTAGCCACAAATTTATTGATAACTTCCCTTAAGTCCTTCCCAAAATAAATATTGCTTGATTCTATGATAATTTTTCAAAAATCTTGAATGCCCCCTAATGGATTTGCATGGAGATCTATAAGGATATTATGCTTAAGGGAAAAATTATTGAAAAGGTATAATATATCTTTTTTTCCCCATTTTTAATTTAATAATACAAATGTTTGTCTAATAGGTGTAAATCTTGATAGAGATTAGAATTCTTAAGATATATGACTATTAACAATTCTAATTTTATGACTTACTAAATATGAAAAACTACAATTTTTAAAAAACATTAATAAAATATATACGTAGCTCAAATCTGACTTTTTGTTGACTATTTTAAGTATATGACCATGGAAATTAAAAAAATATATGATTGTGACAATGCATGATCATTCATAAAATTTAAAATTGTTTCTAAACAAGACCACACTCATTGGACAATGATGTTGGATGGCTATCTATTGATTGTGGACTTGTCCAAGTTAATTGTGAAAGAAATAAGATAATGACAGACAAATAAAGTTATAATTATGATAGTGCTAGATCGTGAATTTTTTTTGAGAATATTCCTTGATAAGACTACACACCTTGGACAATAACATACATTGGTCATGTCTATTGACTATAGACTTGTCTGCATTGATTGTGTTATAAATCATAGTGCTCTACCTTCTATGCCAGGGTCTATAGATTGGGATGAGATGATTAGATTATATTATGGGGCATAAATGTCACTATTTTCTAATTCAATTTGAAAACCCTAAGGGCATTTGTGAGAGCTAAAAACTATAAAAATAGAGGGGGAGTGTAATGGGTTGAGATGACCCCAATCACCCCCTCGATGATTGAATTTTGACTAAGTATATAGATACTTTGAAAAGGAAATCAAGCCACACATATTTCTCCCACATAGAGTGATTGTGTAATTATGCTCCATGACTATATGTATGCAACTAAAAATATGGGTTTGATACTTGAAAATGATAGCTAATGACTTGATTTGATGCTTTAGACTTGGTTTATGGTTTCTCCTTGTGAATGATATTGAATTTGGGAAGAATAGAGTGGTTTTTATCAATGTTGAAGCTTCTGAATTAAAACTTGTGTATCAATGTCAATTTCAAATTCTAATCTTTCCTTAACCACCAAAGCTACCTGCCATATGGACATTGTGTATAATAATGACTTCATAGATTCATCCCTCCTAGATAGTGCACATTTGACTACATTATCCTTTCCTTTCTTACATGTTATTTAAAATAGATATCCCAACATTTTGGTCACCCCTTTTTGTTGTTATTTAGATGAAAACCTCTATTCCAAGAAGTATTTTAGACTATCATGACCAATATTCACCTTAAAGTGTATTCACATCAGATAGAGTCTCCACTGTTCGATTGCATGATGAATAACCATCATTTTCTTCTCATAAATGGGCATTAGAAAATTATTACCCTTGAGCTAACGAATCTAAAATGAAATGGGTTTCCATTCCAACATGAGTACTATCCCTATTCCATATCTTGATCCATAACATTCAATAATGAATGTATTTTAAAATTTTGGATTAAATAAAATTGGAGTGGTACACATGGCCACCTTCAGTTTCTTAAATTCCTTGACAGTGGATTTTTTCTAGTTGAAGCTATCCTTTTTTATCAAGGTTATGAGTGGTACTACTACACTACCATAATTTTTCAAAAACAAATAATAGTAACCTTTTAGACCTAAAAATCCTTAGAGGCTCTTGAGGGTTTTTGAAACTTTCCATTATATCATGGCCTTGATCTTATGAGGGTCTACTTTGATGCCTTCATGTGAAATAATATGACCCACACACCATATACTGTACTCCAAAATCACATTTATAAATATTTGTGTAAAGTTGATTTTATTTTATAATTATCCATTCCTAATGCACATACTAAAAGTGTTCCTCATGTGTCTTGTTGTATATTAATGCCATAAAAAAATACAAAGACAAGTTTCCACAAAAATGCCTAAATATAAAGTTTGTCAAACTCTAGATTATATACACTACATTTATGATACCAAAAGGCATTACCAAAAAATCAATTAGCATTCATGAGTTGTAAAATATATCTTATGTATATCCTCATCCCTAATCAATTTTTTTTGGTAACCTAAATGAATATCTATTTTTATAAGTAAACAACACTATGTAACTCATCTAGGAAATCATAATTTATCGTAATAGGGAAATTATCTTTGATGGTATACTTGTCGATTTATTTATAATACTATAATATAATCTAGGTACCATCCTTATTATGCACCATGACCAGAGGGGATGAAAATACACTTTGGATATGTTTGATAATACCAGCCTCTAACATCTCATGTACCATATTTTCAATCTCACTCTTTTGGACATATGGGTACTTGTATGGTCTTATGTTTGGTGGTTGACTTGTTGGTAGAACATGAATGTCATGATTATGTTCCATTTTTGTGGTATTAATTTTGGAATTACTTTAAAAAAATTGAGTGATTATAAAAAATATTCTACAGATCAGGTTGTGTAAATAATCTTATTGGTTTTACTTCTAAGGAAAACAACTGTTCTTTGAATCCTTCTACCTCCCTTTTGATAATTTTCTGCATCTAATGATATATAACATATTGTGGATATTTTTCACACAATCCACATAATTAAAATGGCCTAATGGAAATTCATCTATATCATTCCCAAGGTTGTGAGCCATTGGACTCACAAAACACTATCAACCCCACCCATGTGAATAGAAAACATAAGAGAGTCTAGCTTGTAATCTCCCATGGAATTTTGATACTAAGGAATTTTCTTGAATAACTAATTGTGCCACCATTTACAATCATGACTTGAAATTCTAGAGCTCGATAAACAAAACAATTCAAGTGTGCTACCAACTTATTATTGATGAAGTTATATTTACTCCTAGAGTCAACCAAGACTATCATATTCTATTTCTTTAAGAAAACCAAATCCTTGAGGGTTTTTGGAGTGATAGTATTTAAAATTACATGGCATGATATTTTTTTTTGGGTATATTTTTATTCCTCCTTTGGTTCATCTTCCTATTCATATTCATTATCCCCTTTAATTTATAATAATTTATTCTCAACACATTTATGTCCTTTTATGCATTTTCTATCATAGTTGAAATGTAACCCTTTTTATTGTTTTGATTCAATTTTTTGAGGAGTTAATTTGGTAGGCTGAGGGAATGATGTGTTGGAATAGTGCACTCCCTACCAATAGTGAGTGCCCTCCATTTGACTAGATCTCTTTTCACTACCTTGAATGTGAAGACCATGAAATATGATACTAAAATTGGATTAACCATGTAAAAATTAAGTTGGATGCTCTCCTTAATCCCAACCAAGAATATGTCAATCAGGTTATCCTTTATGATGTCATTCATGTGCAAAGACAAGCTCTATCATTGTGCAATATAATCTTTGAAAATTCCCATGTGTCTTAGTATTTCTAATTGGATGAAGCAATTTTTTATTTTATTGTTGCAATAATGCATTTATAGCTCAATAATAAACACTTAAGAGGTAACATTAAGGCCCATTATTTTTATTTTGAGCACATAACCATATATACCAAATGAATTACTCTAGTTCTAAATACAAATATTTTTAGGAAACTATATGTTAGTGCTCACATTATAGTTAGTATAAAATATTACGTGTGAGTGATTTGTGAGAATAAATCATGTAGTGAGATATTTTAGAGAATAAAGGGATAAGTAGGAGATTATGTAGGGATATAGTGGTATAAAAAATATAAGTCTTTCCTCCTCTCTTATAAGAGAATGAGAAGATATATAATGTAATCTTCCATCTTGAATGAAGTAGTGGATTTAATATGAATATTTATTATGAGCTAGTATGTGCAATTCTATCTAAAAGATATCATTGGTATCAGAATAATTGAATTAGGGAATCCAAATGCTGTTAGATTCCATTCATGAGCTACTTACAGTAGATATAATGCAAAATTTTGTGTTAATATGTTTGGTATATAGCACACAGTTAACATAAATGCCACGTGATGAACATATATGTGTCTATCAAAATGTCCTAAAAAGATTTGGGGTGTTATAAATCTTCCATGTGATATGTTCAAGGATGAACTACCTGTGTTTTGTCCACTTGAAAAATCCATGTTGTAATCCCATCCTCCTCAAAGTCTGCGCACCAATATAAACATTAGATGATTCAATTTGATCTTCCTATGCATAATGTTAGTCCTCATACAACCAATTCTCATATGAATTTTACAAATTTTCATTAGTTTTCAATAGTCCTCAGTTAACTATATACCTACATCAATATTGGTCAATGAGTTTATTGTATTATTTTTTATATAAATTCATTCTTCAAAAGTCTAAAAGAGTTTTTGCATTTAGTTTAAATGTAATTAATTTTTTTGTAATTTTTAATTTGTGTATCAATCACCATAGTTTGCATATTATTAGGTCATAGAAGAATTATGTATGTTGTCAAAATTTCAAAGTTAAATGTTATTTTTTATATATAAATTCCTTAAAGTTTCAATGTTTTCATTTTTATCTAGTGTAAAGTCACATGTCTATCATAAAATTGCATCATCTTGTTGTTTTGTCAAATTTAAAAACATAAGTATTTTCAAAATGTTATGTTATTTGAAGCTAGAGTCATTATTTATTCCAAACAAGTCAAAGTCACAATTTATTTTTATATTGTAAAGGATGCATTATCGTGGTAACTGACATCTTGTGATGGATATTCCATTAGAACAATTCACTGGTCTTAATTTTCACACATGGACAGTTAAAATTTAATTAAAACTAATGAATAAGAACTTGTGGGGAATAGTTAGAGGAAAGGAAAAACAACCTAAAAATGCAAATAAGTTACTATAATGGAAAATTAGAGATTATAAGGCCAAATCCATCATTTTCCTCACACTTTTGGATGTATAGATTTGGAAAATCCATCCAATTTTTTTGGGACAATCTAAATAATTTGTTTGGTGCTAAAGTAGTTAATGCAAAATTTTATTTGGAGTTACACTTATTAAAATTAAAAATGAGTGAAGGAGATACTATGTCTAGTCATATAAATAATCTTAGATCTCTCATGAGGCAACTAGAAGAAGTTAAATATCTATTTGATGATGAAGATGCTAAATCTATTTTGTTGAATAGCTTATCTTCCAAATACATCAAAATTATTTTCACTCTTGGTCAAAAGCCATCTCAATGTTTAGAAGATATGATCTCGACTTTCCTAGGAGAGGAAAAAAGAGCAATGTCAGAAGATGAAAAATAAGAAACCATGATGTACTCAAATAATAACCATAAAAAATTTAACAAAAATAAGGAGGAAGTTGAATGTTTCTATTACAAGAAAAAGGGGCACACATCCTGATTTTTTAAGGTTTAAGCTAGTGATATATATAAAGGAAAATTAAAACAATGAAGAAAATGTGGTCACTAAGAAAGAACCAATCAATGAGGAAGAATTAATGAATGATGTAAATGGTTATAATTATGAATACTTTCTATACTAAATTAGTACCATCCTACATGAGGATGGAGGTAATAGAGGTTGGAGGACAAATAACTTCCTCTCATTAGCCACAAGCGATGAGGTTGTGCAATGATGTTGTGGCATGATTTTTTTAGTTTTGTGTTTGATTTTAGATATGGTGTGGTAGAAAATAAGAATAGATGAAGCTTTCCAATTCATATTTCTAATAAGTGAGCATACTTTCCATGTATTTTCTCATAATGTAAGATAATGATGAGAGATGATAAAAGTATTGAAACATATTGATATTGAGGTTATTGATCAACCTAGTAAAACCATCATATTTTGGTTGTTGGTTAACCACTTTTAAAACCATATTATATTGGTTGTTAGTTAACCACTTGTTAAACCATCCTTGAGGTTGTTGGTTGTCTTGAAAAACCCATCTAGATCATGAGCAATCAGTGGTGACATGATGTAAGTATAAGATTGATGTTTTCCCCATGTTCACACTAAGGGGGGAAGGATAGGAAACTATATTTTAGTGCTCACATTATAGTTAGTATAAAATATTTTATGTGAGTGATTTATGAAAACAAATCACGTAGTGATAGATATTTGGGAGAATAAAGGGATAAGTAGGAGACTATGTAGGGATATAGTGGTTTCAAAAATATAAGTCTTTCCTCATATCTTGTAGGAGTATGAGAAGCTATATAATTTAATATTCTATCCAAAATGAAGTAGTAGATTCAATATGAATATTTATTGTGAGCTTAGTATGTGTAATTTTGTCTAAGATGTATCAAATATTCCATGACCACCTTTTATGCACATGCGGTCTAATGTAATTCAAATAAAATTTCTATTTGATTAATCCAAGTGACTAAATGCTTACCAAAAAAAATTTCACACTTCTAATCTTGGTAACATGTTCCTCGAACTTGTATTTGAACCGAGATTGTTTTGGTTGGCATAGCCTAAGTGGCCAAATGGATAATTATTGGATGGTGGTTTTACCAACTTACGAGCCAAGATATTTTCCAATATTGTATTGATGATACTGAAATATTCATTCATTACATCCATGTAACCTTTGAGAAAATCTATATCTTATTTTTTAACCATGCTTTTCACATCTACCTAGAGTTGGGTAACCAACTTGAAATCCTTGTATCAAAAATTTCAGACTCCATGTCTTCCTTGTTAGGCTTTTTTCCTAAAGTGCCTTTCCGTTTTCTATGTCCTCAAGTGTTTGTACTATCCATTCATGAAATATAGGGTGTATGGTTTGGGAATTTAGGGTGGAGGGTTTTAGGGTTGAAAAAAGTGTACCAGAGGTTTATATCATTATGATTATCTCGCCAAGATGAATCTGATGACTTGTTATTTGCACAAAAATGATTTTTTTATAAACTTATTTTTATAAAAAAATCTCAATAAATATTACACTAATGGAAAAATTAAATCCCTTTCAGATTGTAAGTTATGTTTTTTCAATCCTTCAACTCACAAAACAATCACTACACTAGATCTAGAAGAAAAAATGCACTACATAACCTTATCTAAGTCAAATATCTAATACCACTTGTAATGAAATTAATTAGATAGATCAAGCTAATTCATAATAATAAATGTAAATATCAGGAGTAGATCAAGAATAATATATCATAATAATAAGATCAAGATAAGAAGATCCAAATAAATAGTTGATAGTAGAGGAGAATACTTGATAAATAAGACTAGGCGACTTTGAGGGAAAAACCTCAAAAAACATGAAATAAAAAACAAAATTTGTAATATGATCCTTGAGTACAAACCATAACCTCCTATATATACCCTACTAATGCTAGGGTTACTCCATAGTCAACCCTACTATTGAGATACGAATATATAAAAATGTGATAAGATAAGGTAAGAGGTTATGTAGACCATAAGTCAACCACACATATCTCTAGAGATGCTATAGGTTACGGGAATATAATAATTATATGCAAGAGGAAGTTTTAGGATTTGATTCTATGAAGGAGTTCTAGTATAAGATGAGGATATCAAGGATACATGGACAACATGCATAAAAACTTTGAATGTGGACAAAAAAACATGGTTATATTATTTCCTGCAAGAAGGATTGTTATTGAAAGGAAAATAATTGTGTATACCAAAATTTTACATGTCCAAATATTTAATCAAAGAAAAGCATGGTGGAAGACCGATCGATCATTTTGGTAATAACAAAACATTTGCACAACTAACTAAATTAATTTTGGCCTAGGATTAATATAGATATGTGTTAGTATGTGTAATAATTCAAAATTTTCTAGTTTGAAAAAGGAAGAAGTCAGAATACAAGGTTGTATCAACCTCTACCTATTCCCAAGAGACCATGGGAACATATCACCACAAACTTTACCTTGGGATTTATTATAATGTGTAAAGTTCATGATTAAATTTTTGTAATTGTAAATAGATTCTCTATAATGGCTCATTTTTTTGCATGAAATAAAACTAATAATGCCATGTATATAGCTAACTTGTTTATCAATGAAGCTGCGAGATTGAGTGTATTATCACACAACATAATATCTAATAAAGATACAAAATTTGTTGGGAATTTATGGATTTAACATTATCGATGAATTTGAATATCAACCTACAATTTAGTTCACCATATCATCTTCAAATGAATGGCCAGATGAAGGTAGTCAACATGAGTCTTGGTAGCATATTTTAATGTTTAATTGGAGGGAAGTTAGGAACATGGGATCAATATTGGAGTAGATGTAATTTAATTATAATAATTTAGTAAATAAGAGAATAGGAAGGATACCCTTTTAGATTTTTTATAGGACTAGTCCAAAAGGATTCACATAACATAATATACATGAAATTTGAGATGAAGGAAGAAAGAGTACTAAAGCATAATATTTTAATGAATATATGTAATGAAATCACTACACCACTAAAGTAGAATCATATAAATAGAACACAATATGATTAAAATAAGAGATAATAATGAAGAATATGACCACCACTTCGAGGGGGAAACCTCCATAATCTTACAATAAGAATAAAATTTATAATATGATGATAAATTACTAATCACTACCTCCTAGATATATATCCTAATTATGCTATGGAAATACCCTAAGTCAAACATCTAACAATATGAAGATATATAAATGATCATATGACTTAATTAAAGGTTATGATATCCAAAATTTGGCCACACATATCCAAATACATGTTATAGGTTAAGGGCATAACATGCCCCTCCCGTTCAAACCAACATTTTCCTCAATGTTGATGATTCTTGGTGGTTTATAGTAATTTGGTTTAAAAAACCCTAATAGGATATAAACTAGAAGAATAATGATTAATTCAAATTTGTACAATAAAAAAAAAAAATTATGAAAACTGATGGGAACCCTAATAAAGCACACAAGCTAAATATAAAAATAAATACACCACAAGTGGTAAGAAGGATCTTAGCTTTTTTAGCACATTGTTTTGAGTTCTAACTATTTGAATGCTACATCTATACATTATGTAAATTATCTATGTATATATCATTCTAGGATGTTACTTACTGGTCACTTTTGTCAATTTGGCTTAATATTGATAATCGATACTAACCTACATTGGTTGGTACTATCCCTATACAAAAAAATACTATTTTATTTTGAGATGATACACTTGTGTCTACAATGCATGTTTCTAACTTTTATCACTACCATGTAAATGCACATGTATAATCAAAGCCCTAATTTTGTATAACCAATCTAATATCAAATGGGAAGGTCGAATGAAAGGGTTGAGTTGGACTAACTTTGGTCAATCCATATTGACTGACCAAACACTCACTAAATTTTCAATTCTCTAAAGAAGGATCAATATCAAATGTAGTTCTATTGATAATGTGCATGTTTGGAATTGTAGATGCAAGTCTAAATGTTTGATCTCCTATATTTCCCTTGGTACAAGCATGTAAATGTAATTTAACCTTTGTAAACTTTAGATTCAACCCTAAGGATTATATAGGTACAATATGTAATCTTGTTTAGCTCTTGTTTATTTAAAGTGTTTGTCCTAAAATATATTATTGTGAATTTATATACACAAAAGCCTCTAACTTTGAATTAAGGACCTAGTGGCACATAAAGCTGACCAAAATAAACTCAAATGTGCCCAAACAATGGTCATAAAGTGAAACACGACCAAAATAAACTAAAAATATGTGTGGGTCACTTCCATCATCTTCGGTCATTATCAACAATTGATATTGATCGTAAGTGGAAAAATTGATCAGATGCCTAAAAAGACTCCAAGATGAAAGAAAGGCCTGGGGATCTCTATAATATAATAAATCAAGGTGAAGATGATAGGATACATGTGTCACATAGCCAAATATAATTAAAAATACAATTGAAAGACCAAAAGATATACACCACTAATCACTTAGTTCATAATTTGATATATGTACATGCAAAGTTGCCTAAAGGCATTGTGTAATAAAGCTTGAAAATAATATGGGTATCTATATTTTCCCCTTTTTAATCTAAAATTTTAGTGGAATTATAAACAATAGATAAAAGGAGAAAGATAATACATACCTATATTTGTTATTGTGACTTTAGACTTGTTATTTACTCCAATGTTCCATGATGTCCAAGTGTTCTTGTGAAAGATGATGTATGTGATTAGATACATTTCTGCCCCAATAAAGAAGTATAGTTATAATGAAAAATGAAAAGATACTCAAATAAAAAATTCACCTATACGAACGTTGTATAATGTCACTGATGGAGTGTGATTTATTTTTATGAAGAATGGATATGTCAAGGGTCAATAATTGACCCATTCACTATGGATAAGAAGAGGGAACTTGTAGTCTTGTTCACTTCCTAGCCAGGAAAATGTACAAGTTTCCAAGTGGTTATTTAAAGAGTAGTGTCAATATGAAAGATGGGAACCTAAATTGGGATGAATAAATGATGTGTTAAGCACTATTGAACCTTAAAAAAATAATTGAAATTAATGAACCACTAGTGATGGTTTATAAATTCAATTTGTATGGTTTCTCTCAAGTTCACTCAATGAATTATCAAAAGGTAATGCATAGTGTTCATGCCCCCATCACGACCTTATATTTAATCATGTAGTTTCACTCAATATATGATCAAAAGATAATGAATAATTTTCATTCCCTCATCATGACCTTATATTCAATTATATATTTTCACTCAAGTTCACTCATTGCATGATCGAAAGAGAATGAACAATTTTCATGACCTTAGATTTAATTGTATAGTTTCACTCAAGTTTACTCAATTTCATTCACTATAGAATAAATTCATCATCAAAAGGTAATGAATGGAATTCATGACCCTATTATGACCTTAATGTCAACAAGTGTGATGTGGAATGGAAACCATTTTCCATTTAACTATAAATAATTTATACTGTCATTATCAAATCTAAAATGGTAAAAATAAGGATATGTTAATGACCCCACTCTAATGTAGAATATCATCAATAATTTTATTAAAATTAAAAACATTTGTAATTTAACCTATAAGTTTTACTATTTTTAGACACTGGAAAAACACATACCATGGTTCCACATGTCATAACCTAACCTCCTTGAGCCACCTCCTAGCCATTTACCCTGCCAAACCTTCAACTAGATAAAACAACCCTTTTGACCAATTTAAACTTTGACCTTCAACTACCACAGTCAGCTTAACTGCTAATGGTCAACTACCCACCATTTGAATAGTTAAACATCAACTTCAACTTGATTTTTTATAGCTATCTTGTGCAAGTCAATGCATGTTCAAGTTAAATTTAGATGGGAGTTAAACCTCTTGATCCTTTACATTTCCACCTCTCCTTATTTTCTATAAAAAGAGAAGAGGAGGAGCTGAAAAAAGGATCCATGAACAACCATTTTTATTTTTAATTATCAAGAGATATTTGCATCTTCCATATTTGTGCATCAGAGTTTATTTTATAGGTCAAGCAATCAACATCTACAATCATCACCAACAATCTCCATCAATGGACTTCTTTATAAAACTATCAACTAAGTATTTTGTCATTGTTCCAAGTTATTTTTTTTTTATAGCTTGCATCCAATCCCTAACCTCTTGACCATATAAGCACTTAGCCTCTAAGCCAAAACCTTTTGAGACTCACCCTTTGTCTTGTAACTAGTATCCAACTAAAACCAACCTTGAACCAAATCAATCAACCTCTCCCAACTGAGTTGCTTGACCCAGACCAGATCAATAGTAAGTGTCAATAGTCCCTGTGACCACTGACAATCTATCTAACCACTGATGGTCAGGTAAACCACCAATGGTCAACTCAATCATCGATGGTCACCTTGACCACCAATGGTCATTGTTAGATCAAAATCTAGCAAGCAACTAGTAAGCACCCAACCACCTAATAAACTCAACCAACCTCTATTTTCTTGACCTCTGTTACTATACAGACCATAACCAATAACCTGATCCTAACCTGAACTTACCTTTTGATAGTTTAGAATTTACCTTAATGTTATTTTTATAAATGCATTTATTTTGGAAAAGTATTTATTTCAACTGATTAAGTGCTTTCATATCTGTTATGCAACCTTCTTTTATCATCATTAACTTGTCTTAAAAGGTCGATTGATAGCCTCCAAAGTAGCCATGTACTTCTTAGATCTAGCTTGCTAGGCAATCCACCGTCCTACACAACTAATCAACCATTTTCTTTGAGTGATTTCTTATCTACATGTCATTCTTCCCAAGCTAAAGAGGAGTATCTACAACCATTTGGATTTATGCATGCACAACATATCAAGTTTTTCTCCTTCTTGAGTTTCTTTTCTCTTTCTTCTTGAAGAAAATAAATGAAATTTATTTGAAACATTTTGGCATGCTTGGTGGGACCTTGAGTCTCACTCGGGTTTCTTTTTGTTTGCATCTATATGCTCTTCTCCCTTTTTTGTGATCATAAACAAAATTGATATTTCTTTTGGGTTTAAAATCAACTATATACATTGATTGATTACAAGTTTATATCACTTAGTTTTAGATTAAGGTAAAAGCAGGTTTTGAAGGGGCCCCGAAACCCTATACAACAAACAGATAGATAGCCTTAAAGCCCAGAGAAGTTCAAAACACCAAAACAGGTACAAACCAAACCAGGTAGAACAGGAACCTGAAAACAACAGAAAAGACCTGAAGTTTCCGCTGACACTACACAGAATGCACTGTCAAATACCAGGAACAACATCCTTCAACCTTCAAAAAATAATTAATTACCTTTTACACGAACGAAGGTTCATATCTAGAGGGGGGACCAAAGGCTTAGACTTCTTCCTCTTCACAGTGGTCCATCCATCCTCTACCTTAGCTGCCTCTGTCATCCATGCCTTAGGTTCTAGTGGTTCATTAAGTCCAATGGATACAGATGACTCATCAATATCCTTATGAACACCAGCCAAAATCTGGCTCCTAGGTTGATCCTCCAAAATAGGGGGAGAAGCCAAAGCCTCCACAACCACTGGTTTTGAAAGATCATTAATCATAGTCACCAAAGGACCATCTAAGGAGTCTTTTACCTGCGGCTCCTCCTCAATGATCGGCTCGGAGTGAATGTTTTCTTCATTTTCAGAAACAGCCAGGTCTTCCATAGGTTGATTAGCTATATAGTGTTCTGAGGAAGTATTGGCCCACCAAGAATGTGGTCTTCTGGACTTTGTAGTCCTTGTCAAACAACGAGCGGCCAAATGACCCGTCTGGTAACATCTTCTGCACCGAAAAGGTACACCCTCAAAATCCAACACTTGTGTCCAAGTTCCCCTTGGGGAATCCAGGCAAATCGCCTCTGGTAAACCTTTTGAAACATCCATTTCAACCATAAATCGAGCACAGGTCGAATGATAACCTAACAAAGTATTTTTATCCACAAACAAGTAGTCTCCTAATGCATTACCAATAGTTTCAAAGACCGGTTCATGCCAAAGATGTATTGGTAGATTTGGTAACCAAACCCATATCAGAACCTTATTAAAGGATTCCGTTAGCGGATTAAAATCCTTATGCCACCGCTTGGCCATGAGAGGATATTTGCCCTGCCAAAGAAAATCACTGTTACTCAATATTATCCTCCTGTCCTCAGGGCTTTGGAAGATAGCAATAAAGAATCCTTTTACGCAGGGGAAGATTTCAACACTATCATCAATAAGTGGCACCCAGTTCTTGGATATACATCCATGTAGATCAACCAGCGAGGGCCAAAAACCTTGAAAACAAAAAATTGCAGCTTGAGATGAAAAAACTTCTATCCTTTCCAAGATTCCTTCAACTGTTTCCAGATATAGATTTACCTTAATGGGTTTTAGAGCACTTACTGGTAATGCAGGGGGCGGCCCAGATAATGCACGAGGTACAACCTCGTGTAGATTCGCTTCGAATGCAGCCACGTCTGCGAAAGATCTTCCCCCTACTTCATACCCTGGTCCAGTTGCGTTGGCAGAACACCCAGATGAAAACCTTCCTTCACCCATAGTAACAATCTCTTTGGGGTATAAAACCCTCTCCTTGCATGCTGGTTTAGAACCCATTACAAATTTGGGGGCCGAATCCGCTTCGGCCACTCGGCAGTCATTTCCCACTTTCAAATTCTCAGTTTGCGCGCGCGTTGGGAGTAGCGTTGGGAGCAAAATTTTCCACCAAGAGCTTACAAAGTAAATTAGTTTATATCACTTAGTTAAATTAAAGCAAAGCAGTTGAATCTTAGCATCAATTTTGTTGCACACATAAACCAAACCACCTACATCAATCAAACATCAAATTAAATTGACATAAGGCTCGACTAGGATTTCATCACCTAGCAGTCACCTTACCCTTTTTGTAGCAATCCTAATTGGAGGTCATTACCAAGGGGAGAACTAAATCAACTCTCTGGTTGAGTATAAACTCTTGAAATTGGTATATAATGGCTAAACACTTGTCACCATTATCATTTTAGTGTGTGAAGTGAGGGGGTAGGCCCCAATATCAAGCTATGTACTAATTTCCAATATAAATCCCTTGGAGAGCCTAAACCACCTAAAACCAACCATAGATTTCTTTTCTAGTACTTATTCTGCAAGCCCAATTAGACTCACATAATTTCTTAAAATATTAAGGCATAAGCCACAAGAGAGACTAAAAGGAACCTTAGGATTTAATGTGATTTAGTGTATGTTTTATCTTCTTTCACTTTTTCCAATCTTCTCTTTGTTTGAGTTTTGAGGAATCTAACTCCCCTTAGAAAAAACTTATACCATCTTTCCTTCAGCTACCTCATCTCTATTGTCTTATTTAATGGGGAGCACTCTTATATTTTCTCTAGGAGATCCTAACTTTGTTATACTCCAAGAAGACAACCCTCTTGCCTTTGAACATTACCTTGCATCATGATCCACTTGTGCTCCCGAACTTACCCTTAATCAACCCAGCCTTACCTACCATCAACCCAAACTTACCTACCTTCAACCCAACCTCAGCTATGAGCAACCCAACCTCACCCACAACCAACCCAACCTTACCTACCATCAACCCAATCTCACTTGTAACCAACATAATCTCACCTAAAACCAACCCAACCTTGTTTGTAATCAATTTAACCTCAACTATAACCAATTAACAACCTTTCAACAACCACTTGATCATCACCTCAACCAACTGATAAAATTTCAACCCTTATTTTACCCTTGTCATAACCCACATCAACTATGTCAACCTCACCAATCTTTGGGTTACCTATCCCAACCATCATATCAATTACCTCAACCACATAAAATTTTTGATTACCTACCTCAACCATCATATCAATCACCTATACCCCCTTTGTGGTAACCTTATTTATCTCAAAACCAAGACTTGGTCTATCCCCCTAGTTATACCATTCACAATGATCAACCCAACAACTATCAAACCAACCACTATCAACCTACTTTATCAACCTCATCCAATCAAACTAACAATCATCCAACCAACAACTATCAAATAAACATTTTTAACCAATAAATATTATCACCCTTACCAATGTTATCAAACCTATCAATCTAACCTACCTTACCTACCTTTTTAACCTTTTTAACCTTATCAACCCCATCAAATCCAACCAATAACTATCAACCTACCCTATTGAATGAACCAAACTTTTTAAACCACCCAACCATATCAAACCTACCCACCATATCGACCATGTAAAATCTATCAAATACCTTAACCTTACCCAGCCTTTCAAACAAACCTACCTTATCTACCTTATCCAACCAGCCAAACTTTCAAAACCACCAATCTTATTAAACCAACCAACCTGACTAAATCAAACCAGTAACTATTGACCAAATTTTTTCAACCCACCAACCTTATCAATCATAACCAACCTATCAAATCACTCAAACTTGTCGAGTCAATCCAATTTACTCAACCAACCAACTTTACCAGAGCAATCAATTAGCTCATAACCTCAAGAGCCATTGGTGCACCCTCTTCCTAGGCAATATACCCTATTGGGGGGACCATATGCCTCAATCCTTAACAAACTCTTGAGGGATTCTATCATTAGACTCCCTCAAATCAAACCCATCAATGATTTTCTTCCAAATCCCATTTGGTTTATAGAGAATGAGTTTTATATGTATAATTACATAAATAGACATGTGGTAGATAGATGTGGGTATTTTAAGATTATCATCCAAAACCTTATCAATCAAAAGGATATTCCAATAGATATTCTTTGAGTTCCCCCCAACTTGGCCTTGAATGTCTTCAAGCAATCAATCATTAAACCTCTTTTTTCACCCATTATTTTTCAAACCCATAATCAAATCCCTTAACACAATAAGATCCCCTCATTAGATTTGGTCTTTAGTGTATCTATAATTAGGGAAACCATAATCAAAACCCCAAGGGAAACCATAATCAAAACCCCAACCAATCCACTTGTTAACCAAGTACCCCCTTTCAAATTCCTTTTGAAATCATTACTAAGGAAGAATCAACCTTAAACCAACCCCACTTATTGACCAAGAAGAGCCTTCTCAACTTTCCTTTAAAACCATCATTAAGGGAATCAACCCACCTCTTCCATTTCCCCTTTTAATGGAGCTAATCCAAACTTCAAACACCTCACCTATAACTAAATCCAACAAAACCTCAACCAAAATCAAACCCATTCAATTCCTCTACAATCTACTATTTTCACCTACCTAATGACATTATCTTTGGTTCTATTCCCTTTTGAACATGGTCAAATATTTGTCACCTTACCTTACCAAATAAATAAACAGCTTAATATTCATCAAATTTAATATCCTCCCTAATATTCAATTTCTTCCACTCAATCTCATTTCAAATGGTCAAATAGAATCAAGATTGGCTCATTATCTTTGGTGTTTAGTTTATCAAACTCTAATGTTGGGTGAGCAGTTAATCAAACCTAACCAACAAGCTAAATCAACCACCCATTCTACCTCCCCTAACCAATAAAACCAACCTTTGAACTAAATCAATCAACCATGATCAACCCAACTTTTAATCCAACTATAACAACTTATCTATCAACACAAACCAACATCAACCCTTCATTCAAGATTTCTTAAATCTTGGATACCCTTTTATCAAAGCTACCCACACCTCACCTAAGTTCCCTCATTGAGATAATTTGACACTCTTGTCTACCCCACATCTATTTCAGAATGATGTTCCCAATATCATTTTTAGACCTCAAACCTACCCAAATCCAACCCAACAATGTTTCTCTCGCCATCACACCATAATGGAGATCCCACCTGAACCACCACCTATAAATTGAAATCTAAACTAACAAATAACAACTAACAACCATTGTGAGGAAAATGAAGTCATCTTCATCCTTCCTAAATGCTCTTTACTAACCCATGTCTTTACCTAGGAATTTGCCAATCTCAACACTCATAAAAAGAGCATCTGGGGGAATTCTCCCTTCAAAAGCTTTGACCAAGCAATAACCCCAAAATTAACCCATGACCAAACCAACCCTTGACACTTACCATCAACCCCACCTTGCCTATAAACCAACCTTAAACTTAAACAAACCTTGACCTTTACCAACCTTTTATCAATAACCCAAACCAACACCCAAACTTACCTAACCCAAACCAAAAACCAACCACCATTGTGATCCAACCAAGGTCTAACAACTATCACCTAACCAACCTTGCCTTTTTGCTTCTATCAAACCAACATCATTTACACATCTAATCTAGTGTCAGAAAGTAACTGGGGGACCTCTTCTCTCCTGATTGGCTCAAACCATTTACATGGAAGTGTGGATTTGGGGTATATTAAAACCTAAACCATGAAATGCTTTGCATTCACATCCTATTCTTTTATTAAACTGAGTTCTTAGTCATATTATGTCTAACTTAAGCTCATCCCTTATTTTCAACCACCTTCACCTACTTATTTTAAGAATAACTAATTACAATAGGATTGTGTCATTATCTGTCACAACCTTAGCCTAATCCTAAACATGGGTACCATGGCTCTACCTATGGCATGATTCTCATGGAGACTTTTCATCCTTTATAGGAGGGATCCTCATGGTCATTATCCCTTAAAATTATTTTACCCATCATCGACCTTCTTATGCTATGGTTTTGCCTCTATAAAAGAAAGCCTTCAAATCTATATAGACTTTTCCATGTATAAACTAGCATAAAATTCAATTTGGGATACCAAATATCACTTGGGTCAAGAATATCTAGCATTATAGATTACTCCCTTGAAGGAAAGCTGCCTAAAACTATCAAAAAATTGCTCAAAAAGGTAGACTGCTCCCTCAAAGGATAACTATTATACATAAAAAAATTCAAAGCTTAGACCACTCCATTGAAGGATGGCTAAAACAAAAATTTTTCAAGCAAACAATCACCTAGAAGTTTCTCACATCAAACAACTTCAAAAAACCATAAAATTAAAGCAATCAAATAACCTCAAATTAAAAGTAAAAAAAAAGCTATCCCAAAGAAATCTTCCATCAGCTTTCACATAATATTTGTAGACTTCCTACATTGATTGATCTACACCAAAATTAAAACATGGACTCATCTATAATGGTTCTTAGGTTACCTATAAAAGGGGCAAGCCATCCCCATGAGAACGTTACACTACCATCCATTCACCTACCATTCATCTCCACCTTTCATCCTCTACTAAATCATAGGATTTTAAGCTTCTTTGAAACTACGTGATCAAGCCATTTATTTTAACCAATGAACTAACACCAATGCAATGCATGAAAGGGGATTATGTTATTTATCCCACCCATCTTGCCATTATGATCTTTTCCAATTAAAGCATTTAGCCTACTCTTACTTTCAAGACTACCCTATCAATATATATGTCTTCCTTTTTCAGGTCATTAACACCCCCAACTACCCACTTTGGACCCTTTCACTAGGAAATGGGGTACTTTTTTAAAAACCAAGTGGTACCCTAAATTGGGAAACCAATTTTAACACCACCAACCATTGGAGATCACCTTTCTCAACAACCCATCCTTATCTTTTTGAACCATTTCCTAAACTAACCATTGGAGATCACCTTTCTTCACCAACCAAACCAACCCATGGAGTTACCTTCTCCCCCCAACCATAACCAAACCATGTTACTTCATCATGGATCCTTCTAGCCTAACCCTCACATGATTTATGATGACCTTACCTTAGTCCTTTTGACCATACTAACTATAATTTCCATGTTGAACTATTTTGACCTTGTGTTACCCTACGCATACCAAACCCACTTATGTCTTCTTGAGAGCACTTCCTACCTCAGATACCCATTACTTCACCTGACCAGTTTATGTTTTTCTTAGGAGTAATTTCTACCTTGGATACCCATAGAACCATAGACATTGCTTAGGAGACTTTCATTTATGAGTGTACCCATCTACCATGCCTGATTATGGTCACGTGGTCCACTTGTCACTTGTCCTAAGCATTGACCTTTATTTATAACAACTATGACAACCTAGTATATGTAAAATCTTGGCTATCATACCTTTTGTCACACTTCATGCACATGTTTGTACTTCAGTTCCCAACCTATCACCCACCTTTATGACATCCACCTTTGTCACCAACTTCATCTACCTCATCAAACCTGCACCCAATTCTGTTTCACCTCATCACTTCTTAGTTTGAGGGGAAACACCTCCTCCCATGCTCTGGGCAATCTAAACTTCAACTAGACCATTGACCAATAAATCCATTTTTATTTTGTAGCTTGTTGATTCAAATCCACATAACAAAAAATGGGTAAAATGTAGAAACTAAAAAATTACACACCGTAATTCCACATGTCATAACCTTACCTCCTTAAACCACCTCCTAGCCATTTACCCCACCAAACCTCCAATTAGCTAAACCCACCCTTTTGACCAATTTAAACTTTGAACTTTGACCATCAATGATTAACTTGACCACTAATGATTAGCTACCCATTGCTTGAATAGTTAATTCTAGCATCAACTACAATTTGCTTTTATATAATTAGCTTGTGCGAGTTAATGCATGTTCAAGTTAAATTTAGACATGAGTTGAACCCCTTAATTCTTTACATTTCCACATCACCTTATTTACTATAAAAATAGAGGAAGATGAGGTGAAAGAAGGATCCATGGATAACCATTTTTATCTACAATTATTAGGAGCCATCTACATCTACCATCTTTATGCATCAGAGTTTATTTTTCAAGTCAAACAATCATCATTAGCAATTATCACCAATAATCTCCATCAATAGACTTCTTCTTCATCAAACTATCAACTAAGTATTTTATCATTGTTCTAAGTTATTTAGTTTTTTATAGCTTGCACCCAATCCCTGACCTCTTGACCATCTAAGCACTCAACCTCTAATTTGGACCCTTCTAAGACTCACCCTTTATCTTGTAACTAGTAGACAACCAAAACCAACCTTGAACCAAATCAATCAACCTCACCCAAATGAGTTTCTTGACCTAAACCAGATCCATAGTGACTATCGAAGATCTATCTAACCACTGATGGTTAGCTCAACCACCAATAGTCACCTTGATTGCTGATGGTCAATGTTAGACAAAAAGCCAACAAGCGACCATCAAGTACCCAAACACCTAATAAACTCAACCAAAATCTATTTTTTTGACCTCTATTACTATACAGATCGTAACCAACAACCTGATCCTAACATGAATCAAATTTTTGATAGTTTAGCATTTACCTTAATGTTATTCTGTTAAACACATTTTTTTTGGAAAAGTATTTATTTCAGTTGATTAAGTGCTTTCATATCTGTTATGCAAACTTATTTTATCAGCATTAACTTGTCTTAAAAGGTGGATTGATAGCCTCCAAGGTAGTCATATAACTCTTGGATTTAGCTTGCTAGGAAATCCACCCTCCTACCCAGCTAATCAACCATTTTATTTGAGTTATTTATTATTTGTAGGTCATTCCTCCCAAGTCAAAGAGGAGAATTTACAATCATCTGGATCAATACGTGCATAACATATCATGTTTTTCTACCATACCCTTCTCGAGTTTCTTTTTTATTTCTTCTTGAAGAACATAAGCAAAATTTATTTGAAATAATATTTTTCCTATAAAGTGGGTATACTTGTATGAAATATATTTCTGAATGTGTCTCAAGTTGATATATTCGTAAATATGTAGTTCCTATACCTAAAGAATGGAGTGCATCTACATGGTATATACCCCTAAAATCTATATCAAGGTGTATTTTGTGTCTCAAATATGTAAACCCTTGTCATAAATTTTTTAGAAAGTTTGCCCCATATTTTATCACATTGATATCCTCAACCATGCATACTATGCTGAACCAAACTCTTATAATATGAATCATGTATAATGTGTCAAACTATGATAATATAATTCTTTAGCATTCAAAAATTATAAATTGTTGATAAGGTCAATAAAAATATGGTCACTCTTAGTATGAAGGCAATGGGATTTTTGGGTTGATTTATGGAGGGGAGGTGAAAGAACACACTCTGATTGCCAAGAGTCCTCAAGATTATTGTTCACTTTAACATCAAATGTATGGGCATTTGAATTTGAGATATCTTTCTTATTTAGATAAATAAAGTTTGGTGGATGACCTTCCAAAGATTCAAAATCAATAATAATTTTGTGGTGCATGCTAGACTAGGAAGTAACACATGGTCTCGTTTGGTGAAGGACAAGTTTAGAGAGCTAAGGAGGTCCTTTAGTTTATCCATGTTGATAACATCAATCTCTTGTGCTAAGTATTTTTTCCTATTTGTAGGTGACTTCTCAAGGAAAATGGAGGTGTATTTACTAAAGTTAAAATCATATTATTTTATTCATTCAATCCATAATATTTACATTGTATTGGATATCTAGATAAGTAGATACAAACTAGGAATCAAACCTATAAACCCAACTACCCCATCTCATGACATATCACACACCAAATTGTTGAACTATTTGGTTTAAGCAGACCCATAAAATGACTAACATCTTAGGAAGCTCAACCCAAATGTGGAATTTGAGTGAGACCTACTCGATGAATTTATTAAGAAGGTGTTACACATGAACCAAAAAATCAGCATTAAAAGTAGAGCTTTCAAAAGCAAAGGATCCTTAGAGGAGAACAAAAACCCTTTGGTGAGATTACAAAGCCTCCAAAACTTAATACCATGGGGCACACAATGCATTTTAACATAGATTTGGAGAGTATTCTTAGTGGGAATATGGCCAATATAATATGTAATAATATATGATATTTATACTTGTTAAAAATAGATTTAACAACATCATAAGCTAAGAGTACATCTACATGTTGAGGGGAATTAACAAAAACTTTAATTCATTGTAAACCTTCAACATGAATTTTTGAACTTATTTCGGTGTCATGCTTCATGCTAGCTATAATAATAGTTATATTTCATTAGTTAAGAGTCAATTATACAACCTAAAACCACCCAAAAGGAGGAGTTGATTCCAAAATTAATGTGGGAAGGGCCTAAAAAATCCTACATAAGCATTATGGTGGAGAGGGATTGACAATAAAGGATTACCTAATACCGACATATAAAACAATGGAAAGTGAAAGCTTCTTTGATTCCTTAATAGTGATAAAAACTCAAAATTTTATTTTATTTATTTCTTATTTTAAGATAATATAAAATTAATATTATTTGATAAATTAAATATAACCATTATCATTTATCTAAAGATTAGTTTATATATTTGTTTGGTTTAATAGTTTATGCAAAATTATTTTAATTTTTTTATACAAGTTTGAAGGATTTCATATTACTTAATATGCATTTTATTTTTAATAAAATTTTAATGTTACAAAATTTTAGGAAAATTTAGAACATGTTTTTAACTCGGTCGGTCATATAGGTTGCAATTAGTACTATGAAGGAATTGTTGATGGGAACTATTCATTAAGAATCTCTCGTAATGCATCCCACAAGATTATAGTGCCAAAGGTGATTCTCTTGGAAGAAAATAGGCTTAGAGTGTAGAAGTAGGAGCTGCCAAGATTGTAGGCAAAGAGATAGGAAGGAAACTAGAAGTAGGAGCAACCAAGAATGCATGATAAATATTAGAAAATACAGGTTGAGGAGTAACATGTGAAGGAGAGCAAGATAAAGATTAAAATTAATTTTCCAGTCCAATAGGGAAATAAAAAACACTGAATAATTTTTTTTAGAGATGAGTAAAATGATTTCTAGGAAAAGTTGTGTGTGTTTTTTTGATCCAACACATTTTAAATCTCTTACATTGGGAGATGGTTTCAACATATGGTGGTGAACCTCTACTCTACATCACTAGGTTGGATACCTAGTTTTATTTTTGAATCTACCCTCCCAGTCTCTTTAATAGTGGCCCATTAGAGTGGGGCAGAGCTAGAGAAAGGGAGATTGGCAAAGATTTGTCAATCAGACTTGGGTGAGATAAAGGTACAGTAGGAAGAGAGGTACAAGAGAGTGTAGAGGAAAAACATCTATTGAAAGGATATATATTTTTAGTCCCTACCAAAGTAGGAATTAAAGGGTTTAAATTTATTTATTACTTTAATAATTATAAAGTTTTCCATCTAAAAATGTTAGAATATTTTTTAGGGTTTTATTATGGAATATTCCATTTTCTTATTAATTGGATCAAATTTATATAAAATCTATATGACACATGACATGAAGATTAAAACTCAGACAAATGATGTAATATCCCTTCGAATATCAAAACAAAGCTCTGAATAGCTTATCTGAATTTCTGCAAAAATATCTTCAAATAGATAAATAAATCACAGTATAAACTCTTATTTATTTGCTCATAAGCTTACAATAGAGATCCTCTGTCAAGTATACAAAGAATATTGAAAGTACGGCCTGAATAGCTTGAATATTCCACAAACTGGGAAAGAATTCTGAATCTGGTTCGTCTCGGCCTGCTGTGTGAAAAAACACAGTCGCCGACGTCGGTTATACTGCCGTCGTCGATCGATCTGTAGTCGTTATCTCGCCGATGTCAGTTGTATGTCGACCGATGTCGGTCTCTGTAAGTATTTGTTCGCCGATGTCGGTACCTGTACTTTCTGTTGATGCGTACGGATTTTCACGAATCTGTACGGAATTCGTACGGCTGCTGATATAACACAACCTGTATGCTGGATCTTGATCTGTAGAGTTATGGGCTAATACAAAATATCTATATCTGGATAATTCTTGAATCAAAACCCAAAAATAATGAAATACCTGTAAACCCTTATGATAGCTTCTGAGTGAAGTTATCTCTCAAATACCTGTAATACTATGATAACTTTTGGGTGAAGTTATCTCTCAATTTGGCAATAGATCGGCTGATCTTTCACAACCTCTGAATCGCACACAATGAAGAGTTGACGTTCTTCAATGCAATTGGAATCCTGGAACCCTTGGTTCAGTCTTCACAGAAGAATTTCTTAACAAGAATCAATATAAAAAATAATCATGAATACAAACTCTCTCCCATGAGAGATTCTTAGACACCTCCAAAGGTGTGCTTGCTAAAATTAGATTCCCTTAAATTAGACTGGGGCTTCCTTAATTTAGAACTAGGGTCTTAAAATTAGACCAATTCTTAAATTAGAATGATGATCCTAAAATTAGACCCAATAATAAATAATTAATAATCAATTAATAATTAATTAATAATTAATAATTAATTAAAATTGGACCAAATAATTAATATTTGATTAAATCAATCAAATATTAATATCTCCTTTAATTCATGTCCGAAAGCCAACCCATCTCCATCAAAACCCTCTATCCATCTCATCAGCCTACGAGGGTCGCATAATAGGCTAATCCTTCGCTCGAAAAGATGTCAACTAGAAGGGGACATGACAGTCCGCCCCTCCTGAAATTGCTTGTCCTCAAGCAATCTCAACTCTGGATGCTGTAGAATATCTTCGCTTTCCCATGTCACATCCTCAACTGAAAATCTTTCCACTTTACCAAATATTCCCTGATAGTCCTCCGACGCAACTGTCTCTCTCTAGATTCCAAGATGGACTCAGGTACTAAAATCAACTTCCCTCATCATCTAAGGGAGGTAAAACTGTAGAAGGTATCACACGGTGTCCTAACGCCTTTTTGAGGCGTGATACATGAAAGACATTGTGTACCTTGCTTTTTGTCAAAATCTCTAGCTCATAAGCCATCTCTCCAACACATCTCAGGATCCTGAAAGGACCGTAGTAACGTGGCTTAAGCTTCTTCGCCCCACTCTTCTTAAGAGTAGACTGTCGGTAAGGCTGCAGCATAAGATAGACCATATCACCCACCTCAAAAGATCTCTCGGTCCTCCATTGATCTGCATACTGCTTCTGTTGATTCTGCGCCTTAGCAATATTTTCCTTGAGAGTCCCCATAATATCCTGACTCTCCTGCAATAGGTCCCCAGCACTCGGCACTCTACTGTCGCTCAGTAGCAGATCTAGAAAACTCGGTGCCTCATACCCGTACAATGCCATAAAAGGAGACATCTGAATGGTCATGTGGAAAGTTGTGTTATAGCAATACTTGCACAGATAAATCCACTTGACCCAAGCTTTTTGCTGCTCGGCAATGTAGTTCCTGAGGTAGCCCTCCACCCATTTGTTCACTATCTCCGTCTGTCCATCAGTCTGCGGGTGGTAGCTGGTGCTAGGTGTAAGTTCGGTCCCACAAAGTCGGAACACCTCCTGCCAGAAGTGACTTAGGAACCGACTATCCCTGTCGCTCACTATGCTCCGAGGTAATCCATGCAGTCGAAATACCTCTCGGAAGAAAACCTTTGCTACCTGTGTACAAGGATCTTCTCTATGCTATACTATGGGGTGCTTATCCTGCATAAGCACCGCTCCAATGCCCTCACCTGAAGCATTGCACTGAAGCTCGAACGGCTTCAAAAAATCAGGTAGTGCCAAAACTGGGCACGTAGTCATCAACTCCTTAAATCTTTCGAAACACTCCTGTGCCTCAGATGTCCAACAAAAAGCACCCTTTTTAGTCAAATCTGTCATAGGAGCTGCATGTCATGAATAACCATTCACGAACCTCTGATAAAAACCACACAGACCTAGAAATCCCCTTAGCTGTGTTAGGTTTGCTGGAATAGGCCATTCTATGATGGCGCGGATCTTCTCAGGATCCATCCGCACTCCCCCTGCAATGATAATATGACCCAAGTATAATAATTCGGTCATCCCCAAATCACATTTGGACTCTTTGGCGTACAAGGATTCCCTCTCCAAGATGCTGAGTACAGTCTCCAGATGAGCCAAATGCTCCTGCCAAGTCCTACTGTATATAAGAATGTCATAAAAAAAAACAAGTAAAAACCTCCTCAGCAATGAATGGAAGACTCTATTCATGGTGGACTGAAATGTTGCTGGTGCATTAGTGAGCCCGAATGGCATCACTATAAAATCGTAGTGTCCACTATGGCAATGAAAAGCTGTCTTCTCCACGTCCTGCTCGCGAACTCTGATCTGATGATAGCCTGATCTTAAGTCTATCTTCGTGAAGTAATGTGCACCATGAAGCTCATCAATAAGCTCGTCAATACATGGTATAGGATACCTGTTCTTAATGGTTCTCTTATTCAGGGCTCTGTAGTCAATGCACATTCGTAGGGTGCCATCCTTCTTCTTCACTAGAACAACTGAGGAAGCAAACGGTGATTTGCTTGGTCGAATGTGACCCATAGCCAGTAACTGATGTCGGTAAGGAGTAATCATAATGGGCTTAGCGCCCTCTTCAAGCTCAATAATATGCTCAATGCCCCTGTCTGGAGGTCTCCCTGGTGGAATGTCACTAAATACCTTATCATGCTTGACTCTCAACTGCTGAATGTCAGGATGATACTGGGTCTTCTGCTGTCCCTCCTGCCTTGGTGCTAATGCGCACTCGACAGCCCACTCTACCATGTCATGTCGCATGAGCCTTTCCATCCGATGTAGAGAAATGGTTTTGATGTTGCCGTCCCGTATTGCTTTAAGAATGTGAGTCTTTCCATCTACATCAAAACGGATCTCCATATCCTTAAGACTAAGAGTGACTACCTCAAGGGAATGAAGCCACTTCATGCCCAAAACCAAATCTATGTCCCCCATGTTGACCACATAATAATCAGCCTTGAACTCATAGTTGTTCAAGCGCAATGGGATATCTCTGATCATCCGCTCACACCTGAGGGTGTATCCGTCAGCTACCTTAACTCTAATGCCCTCAAACTCTTCTATGGTGAGTCCACGCTTCTCCACAAATCTAGTATCAATAAAATTATGTGTGGCTCTAGTGTCAAGAAGGGTAATGACCCTCTGTCCTACCAAAACTCCCCAGAGTCTGAATGATCCCTCGTGCTGGATGCTAGATAGTCGTGCCTCCTGAATCTGGAGCTCTGACTCTGCCTCTACCCTAGGCTCTGAAGCCTCAGCCTCCGGCTCCTCAGAACAATCGTGATGTTCAAAATCTTTCGATTCCTCATCCTCATAATAGGCCCACATTACCCGATTTGCTTTGCCCTTAGGTCTCAAAGGACAATCATGATTAGCATCATATGGACCTTTGCAGTAGAAACAAAGCTTCTTCCTTCGTAGATCGTTAAGAGCCTCTCTATCCAAAGGTGGTGCTGCTGGATTGGCCCTTGAATCATTCTTAACCCCTGATTTATCTATGTTGAATCCTGGTCTTTCTCTATTCCTGTTGAAGCCCTTACTGTCCCTAGATGAAGAAGTACCTCTGGAGTTAGATCGACTAGATGGGGCTGCCATCTCCATACTACGCGCCTTCTTCATAGCTTCCTGTAAGGAAGGAGGATCAAAGCCTTTGACCCAACCTCTCAATGGTTATGTCAATCCTTCCATGAAGAGTACTACTAGTCGCCTCTCTGAAATGTCAGGAACCATAACTGATAACTTTTGGAAGTCACCAATATAAGACTCTAGACTGCCACTTTGGACTCTAGATCTCTCCTGTCAAAACACTCTACCAGCCTATCCACAAACTCCTAATAAGACGTGATCTGATCATGATGGAGTGTCACCATCCCATGGTGCCACCAATCGTGAGCTACTCCCTCAAGATGTAGTGTCGCATATCTGATAGCATCTTCCTCACCCATTGGCCGCAATGTGAGAAATGTATCCAGCTTACTAACCTAGGCCTGTGCTGTCACCTTACCACTACCGTCAAATGTCGCTAATGTGAGTCTGCTCGTAGCATGCTTCAGATCATTGTTCTGGGGTCTTGGTCTCCCATTCTATCGACCTCGGTAATGTTCTTTCCTTTGTGTGAGGAATCGGTCAAAAGTAATCATCTCCCTGACCATAGGTGGTAATGACTCCCACTCTTCAGTAGCTGCCCTAAGTGTGTCTGTAAATGCCTCCTCATGCTCCTCACCTGCTATCACCTCCTCTGCTTCCCGTCTCACAAAGATAGGCCTAGTAGGCCTATTCGCTGTATGAGAAACAGTCCCATGGCTTCTCTGTGATCCTACATCACTCCTGACATCTTCACGGTGTGGGGAATGTCTCCTCGGAATACCCAATCTCGGTAGTGCTACTACCAACTACTGTAATACCTGGTTATTCTGCCTTTGCCCTTCTCGTAGTTCTCTAAGAGTAAGTAAAACCTTTGCATCATCTTGATCTCTAGGATGGTGAGGAATACGGTCTCCCATGTCTTCCAGCGGTTGTTCTAGAACTTGAGTGCCTTCAAGCAAAGCTCTACTGCGCGTGAAATACCCGTGTGGTCCCAACCCTTGTGGCTGCATAAGATCTGTCAAACCCTCAGGATGGCAGGATTTAGCTCTGATACCACTGTAATATCCCTTCAAATATCAAAACAAAGCTCTGAATAGCTTATCTGAATTTCTGCAAAAATATCTTCAAATAGATAAATAAATCAGAGTATAAACTCTTATTTATTTGCTCATAAGCTTACAATAGAGATCCTCTGTCAAGTATACAAAGAATATTGAAAGTACAGCCTGAATAGCCTGAATATTCCGCAAATTGGGAAAGAATTCTGAATCTGGTTCGTCTCGCCCTGCTGTGCGAAAAAACACAATCGCCGACGTCGGTTATACTGCCGTCGTCGGTCGATCTGTAGTCGTTATCTCGCCGATGTCGGTTGTATGTCGACCGATGTCAGTCTCTGTAAGTATCTGTTCGCCGATATCGGTACCTATACTTTCTGTTGATGCGTACGGATTTTCATGGATCTGTACGGAATTCATACGGCCGCTGATATAACACAACCTGTATGCTGGATCTTGATCTGTAGAGTTATGGGCTAATACAAAAGATCTATATCTGGATAATTCTTGAATCAAAACCCAAAAATAATGAAATACCTGTAAACCCTTATGATAGCTTCTGAGTGAAGTTATCTCTCAAATACCTGTAATACTATGATAACTTTTGGGTGAAGTTATCTCTCAATTTGGCAATAGATCGGCTGATCTTTCACAACCTCTGAATCACACACAATGAAGAGTTGACGTTCTTCAATGCAATTGGAATCCTGGAACCCTTGGTTCAGTCTTCACAGAAGAATTTCTTAACAAGAATCAATATAAAAAATAATCATGAATACAAACTCTCTCCCATGAGAGATTCTTATACACCTCCAAAGGTGTGCTTGCTAAAATTAGATTCCCTTAAATTAGACTGGGGCTTCCTTAATTTAGAACTAGGGTCTTAAAATTAGACCAATTCTTAAATTAGAATGATGATCCTAAAATTAGACCCAATAATAAATAATTAATAATTAATAATTAATAATTAATAATTAATAATTAATAATTAATAATTAATAATTAATTAAAATTGGACCAAATAATTAATATTTGATTAAATCAATCAAATATTAATATCTCCTTTAATTCATGTCTGAAAGCCAACCCATCTCCATCAAAACCCTCTATCCATCTCATCAGCCTACGAGGGTCGCATAATAGGCTAATCCTTCGCTCGAAAAGATGTCAACTAGAAGGGGACATGACAAATGATGTTTGATAGGTCCATTTTTTAGATAGGGTAAGTGTAGGGAAATGATGGGCCAAAAGGGGGTTTTAAGTGGACATGTTTTTCCTAAAAATAAAAACAAGACACCTACATTCAAAATTTGAAGATGCCATAGGAACATGAATTCTAGCATTTTGAGTCTAGTTTCTAAATACTATTTTTTAAAATGGTCAAGTATAAATAGGTCAAACATAGAAAATTCAAGAAGATAGTACTATTTTTTGGAAAAATTTGAGTAGATAGCTTTCTATGCGGCCCATCATTTTTTGAGCATCGGGTAGTTCTTTTAAACCCTTTGGTGGAAAGTTAGAAAGATCATCTAGTTTGAAACCTAAAGTTTTCTAAAATTAATTAATGAATATTTATTTTTTTACTAATTTAACAAGTTAATTAACCCTAAAATATGATTAATAATGTTTATCCAATCGTGCACCCCCCAACTACCTCAAAAAATATCAAAAATTAGATTTGTTTTTACTTGTGTATAAAATTAGGTCTAGTTTGCAACCATGTAACTTTTTTTAGGTTTGAATTGATGAATCAAAAGATACATAAACAAATATGAAAATGTATAGTTGTAACATATAGTGTTATAAGAAGAGTTAGTTATAAATAAATATAAATTACAACCTTAAAAGTAATAAAAATATAAAACAATTATATATTTAGAAAGAGGAGAGTGTAATCGATGTTTTAGTATTATTTTTAAGAAAAAGTTTGATAAAATTCATTGTGTTTAGCATGGACAAAGTTTAATTTTGATTATAGGTAATTCCAACATAGGTTATAGAAATTCAATTACATCTTGATCATTGATAATTACTATTCTTGGGCTGTCACCTAATTCCTCTAATTCAGGTAACTCTTTCCCCACTCAAAATTTAAATCATAAGTAGACATGCAAGAGTTAGCTTTCAAGGCCCTTTACCACCTTCTAAAGCCAATGCCAGTTCCAGTTAGGACACTACCCCACCCAAAGCTAAACCACATCTCCCTTCTCCTAAGAAGTTGTATAACATTGGCGAACAACTAAGGAAAATGCCTCCATATATTTCTATCCTAGATCTGTTTCATACATCTAAAATTCATCATACAATATTAAATGATTTCATCCAACAGTCTAAGGTACCTAATGACATTGTTCCAACCTAGTTTCAAGCATTGGTGTGACATTTTTCCCTAGGTAAACAACTCACATTTTATCAAAGTGATATGTCATCCCTTAGTCCCATTCAAAACAATCCTTTGTACATTGAATCCATCATTTCCCACCATAATATTAAGTAGGTTTTTATGGATAATGGTTTGGGGTTACAAATCAATTCATTGAAGTTGATCCAAACTTTAAAATTTAAAATAGTGGACATGCAACTTTATACTATTACAATAAAGGCCTATGATAATGTAGAGAGAATCTACATGTACTATCCATTTGCCTGTCATTGTTGGGTCTGTCACCTATGATACCCTATGCCATGTCATTGACATTGAGATTTCCTATAATCTACTTCTTTGTCATCCTTGGATCCATGAAATATGAATAATCCATTCCACTTTACATCAATTCCTTAAATTCCCTCATTTAGGATTATAGGTCACTATTCTTGGTGATTTACAACCATATTTGTATTAAAAAAACCTAGAGGCTAAGTATGGGAATTATAATCATTGTCCTAGTACTGATTATGTAGGAAAAATGAATAATGGAAAAATTCTCAAATCTCCCAAGTCTAATTAAATTGAACCTAGTGACCTTGCATCCACTTCCTCTAATCCACCTCCTAAATTAATTTCTACTCACTTTATCGTTGAAGAGGCTGGCATAGCCACATATCATATTCAAGATGATTTTCATGTTATAAAATTTCCCAAATCCCCTAAATCATATGGAAGGCCCAAACCTATCCTTGGTAGGACCAACATGATCTGGTAAAATAAGTCTAAGTCCATTCTATAATAGACACTCATATTTGTAAAAGACACATCACCAAATCAAGATTAGGGCACCAATTCTGAAGGAGATTGGTTGTATGGCAATGGCTTTGCTCCTTATTATAAAAACACTAAGTACTCAATTCCTAATGGGATTATGGATAATTATGACTATAAGGAAAAAATTATGGGGATAAAATCACAAGGAATTATTAAACTTGTAACCATGACAACACATAGGAAATCAAGGGCTTAGATTCATAGCACTTGGGGGTGACCCCATAGATTTTGAGAGTGATACCACTTCATTAATTGATGAAGATATTCTTATTAGTGATGCAACATCCCATTATAGTGTCTATAATAGATTACTAACATGAACTTCTTTAATACTAATTCCATTATTACCTTTACAACCACTTATCATCTTTCCCTCCATCATCCCAATGTAATTAATTGGGGCCAAAAAGATTTGATTATACCATTGGATGAATTCCAAACCAAAGAGTCCATTATGAATTAATGGGCCTAAGAGATGGATTACCATTTGGTGATCATAAGTAAGGCTTTGACTTCCCATTGGACCCTGTTTCCTACTTTGGAGAGCATGCAAACTTCCTTGGTCATACAAAAAGTAAAACGTAGAGATCCTTAGGTGAAAACCTCTTTGAGGCACCTTTGGATAAGGAAAAATGTAAAGAGAAAGACAAGTCCATGTGTGAAAAACTATTTCAGGCATATTAGGATTGGGAAGTTCATTCATCTCCTCAAGAAACTCAGTGTCTTCTAAGTCCAAGCATTTCATTTGGGCCCAACATCAATGACAGAGAGCATAAAATCTTTGCACAATTTATGTATGACTTTCCAAAGTAATTCATCAATTAGGCACTACTAGACATGGTAGATTTTTATTCTTCTTACATGAGTGAGACATGTGGCTTACAAGTAGTTAAAGAAGACCAGTTTCCATCCTTGTCTATAATTGAAGAGTAGTTAAGATACCATAGAATTGAACATTGGAACCTATGATGACCTAAAAATAATTTACTTAGATGCACCCCTCACTACTGAGGAACATGAGTTTATTATTGTTATCCTAAAGGACTTCACCGACATTTTCTCTTAGTCCTATCCAAACATGCCAGGTTTAGACCCATCTCTAGTGGTGTATTAACTTGTGGTACATCTAGATGCCAAGCCAATCAAACGCAATTTGTAGAAAATGCATCTGTGTATTGCTATATTGGTTAAAAAAGAGTTAGATAAACTACTGGGAGTAGTATTCATCTGACCATTGGATTAATTTAAATGGATCTCTAACATTATGTAATGAATTTAGAGATAATAAAAAGGCATGCCTTAAAAATGAATTCCATTTGCCAAACATCAACATGATAGTTGAATCAACAATAGGATATGAGGTGTTGTCCCTCATGGCTGACTTCTTAGCATATAACCATATTAAGATTTCACTTAAGGAACAACACAAGATAACATTCACCACTCTGTGGAGGACATTTTGTTATCAAGTCATGCCATTTGTCTTAATAAATGCTAGGGCAACTTATCAGTGTGTCATGATTGTCAAATTTCATGAGATGATGCATGACATTATTGAATATTATGTGGATGACATCCTCACCAAATCCAAGACATAATATTTGAGAGACTTTGAAAATATAAGGTACACCTCAATACTAAGAAGTGCATCTTTGACATCACTTCAGGAAAATTACTAGGATTTATTGTGTCATGCTAAGGCATTGAAGTTGATCCTGCTAAGATCAAAGCCATTATGTAAATACATCCTTATACTATGAAATAAATTCGTAGTCTTCAAGGCAAAATTTAGTCTATTCAATGTTTCATTTCCCAATTGACAGATATATGCCATCCTTTTACTCACCTTTTGATTAAAGGTGTAGCATTTCAATGGGATACAAGTTGTCACGAAGATTTTTAATAATGGAATAATTATTTTGATAAACTGTTAGTATTGATGCCAAGAAGACCATGACTACTTTAAATTTATACACCAAGAAGACCATGACTACTTTAAATTTATACACCAAGAAGACCATGACTACTTTAAATTTATACAATAGAGCATGCCTAGTGATACTTTTGGTTTAGCATGATGAGCAAGGTAAAGAATATGCAATCTATTATTTGAGTAAGACACTTGTAACATATGAGAAGAAATACATGCCAATTAAAAAATATTATTTGTAAATATTGTTTGCTTCCCAAAATTATCGCTAAATTTTCAATAATAAGACCATTGTTATCACCAAAATTGATCTGCTCAAATATTTATTATCTAAGGCAACTCTGATAGGACATATGTCCAAATGGGTAATGTTAGTGACTGAATTTTATGTTGAAAATCAAAACCAAAATGCCATTAAGGGGTAATTATTTAGATCATCTTACCAATGCCACTATATTATATACACAACCACTCATCTTCGATTTTCCAATTGAATCAATTCTAGATCTAGAAGTAGTAGTTATTGAGTCCAAATAGTGGACATTATATTTTGATGGCTCATTCACATCCTGTAGATTTAGGGTTGGTATTGTGTTATTCATACTATAGGGGATCTCATTCCTAAGGTGTTCCATATTATCTTCCATTGCACTAACAACATGACCGAGTATGAATCACTCATTTTAGGACTCTATCTTGCCATACAATGGAATATTTAGAATTTAATGGTATATGGGGATGCCTAGTTGATCATTAATTAGGATAAAAACTAGTACCAAAATAGAGATCTGAAAATTGTACCTTACATGAGTATGGCTGACAAACTCAAGCCTAAATTTGATACTATTAAGTTTGAACAAATACCTAGGGCTAATAATTGATCAACAAATGCCATGGCGACCATTGGGTCTATGATAAAAGTGGCTACTAGTGTTAAATAGTTTCTCATTGAGAATCCTCTACAACCAATTCATGTACACCCTAATTTTTAGATGGTATGAAATATTGCTAGTCCTAATCTCCATTAGTACCAAGAATTATACACATACCTCCATGATCTATCATTAGCCCAACATAAATTATTCATCCATATAACTACCTGATATATCTTGTAAATATGCTTTATCATAGGGGCTATGATGGAACACTACGTCATTATTTATCTTTAATAAAATCTAAATTATAATTTAAGGACATACACAAAACAACTTATGGGGCCCACTCTAGTGGCCTGGTCCTTGCCAAAAAATTAATCTAAATTAGTTATTATTGGCCAACAATGGAGATGAAAGCTTATCAACATGTTAGGTAGTGTGATGCTTGTCAACAAAATAGTGATTTGATCCATGATTCTTCATACCACTCCAACCAATCACTACACCACGGGTGTTTTCTACTTGGGGACTTGATATCATAAGTTAAATCAAGCCCACTTTCTTTGATGGCCAAAAACATATCCTAACTACTACAGAGTTTTTCACTAAGTGGATAGAGGCTATACCCATCACATAACTAATAAGTAGATCTCCAAGTTCATCTACTATCACCTCATCTACCATTATGGCATTCCCTCCACCATTATATGTGATAATGGTGGCCCATTAAAAAAAAATGTCAAATCCATTTGTCTCAAATTGTAAATCAAGCATAAAAGAGCCACAACCTTTTATTTGTAAGGTAACGATTAAGTTGAGGAATCAAACAAAACCATTATAAAGATCACAAAAAATATTATTAATGATGATAGCCATGACTAGAATTTATAATTATTCCTAGCCTTTTTGGATTACTGTACCAATACCAACATGATTATAAGAGCCACACCATACTCCTCAATCTTTGTCTCTTAGACCATTATCGATATCAAGATCGAGTTACCCTCTCTACGCATTTATCTACAAACATCATTGATGGTGAAGAGTATAGAGTAGCCAAATTACAAGAGATAGACCTCTTGGATGAGAAATGACAAGCAACATTGGACCATTTGTGAGCCTATCAAAATTGGCTGTACCATAGCTACAACTAAATTCCTAAATAATTCAAAATTGGTGTTTTGGTGCTCAAAATAAAATCAAAAGAACACCAACACTAAGTGTAAGAAGAAAGGAAAATTTGAGGCCACTTGGCTTGGTACCTTTATTATTATTATAAATTATGGTTTTACGACATACAGTGTTGAGTTATGGAGATAAAAGCTTCACTAATGAGCTAATGTGGAGGTTGCTGGGATTACACAGTAATCGACATCGATCAGAACCAACTGACATCGGTTAGGGTTCGGTCGGCATCGGTTAGGGGTCGGTCGGCATCGGTCATCTTCAGACCGACACCGACTTCTGTGCATTTCTAGCTTTTCTATTTTTAGACTAACAGATTTGAGCCATTGATTTAAAAGGTGGATCTAAGGGTGGTAAATGCATGGCTCATGAAACCCTAGTGTTGTAGTATACTATATAATAGGGTTAGATCCTCATAGCATGCACAACATAACAATTCAGTAATTAAGTTGATTGTAGTTGATTGAGAGAGAGAGAACTCTTGAGGGAGAATTACTGTACATCTACGAGGTGTGAGGAGAGAGAGATTTATTCATTGTATTTCCTTCTGAAAGAGTTTAGTACAAATTAGCTATTTCTTATATCTCCTATTATTTGCTGTTTCTGATTTCTAGTTACTTATTACTTCTGGTTTCAATTCTGTGTTTAGTTGCTTATACAAAAGTAATCAGTTGTACTCTAAGATCCTAACAATTGGTATCAGAGCGTGTTAGTGTCTGTTGATTACAGAATTAATTCATAGGGGTTTCTGATTGAGTGGGAGCAAAGCAATGGTAGAAGAAAGTAAACTAAGAATGGAGAAATTTAATGGCAAGAATTATCAATTATAGAGGATGTAGATTGAAGATTATCTGTATCAGAAAGATCTATATTTACCATTGGGTGGGGTTTCAAAGAAGCCCACAGATATGGAAGATGAAGAATGGAATGTTCTTGATATAAAGGCTCTTGGATCTATAAGGTTGAGCCTGACAGCTTCTGTGTTTTCAAACTTATCACAGGCAAAGACAATGGTAGAGTTAATGGATTCTTTGGCAAATTTATATGAAAAACCCTTAGCTTCGAATAAGGTATATATTATGAAGCAATTATTTAATTTGCAAATGTAGGAAGGTGGATCTGTATCTAGTCATCTTAATGACTTCCATACAATAGTAAATCAGTTAAATTCAGTCAAAATAGTTTTTGATGATGATATTAAGGCTCTCTTAATCTTATGCTCTTTACCTGAAAGTTGGCATAGTTTAGTAATGGTAGTTAGTAATACTACATGTGCTTCAAATATCTTGAAAGTTGATGATGTTGTTAGTGTAATCTTGAATGAATAAATTCGCAGGAAAAGCACAAGGGAAACATCAGGTAATGCTTTAAGTGTTGAAAGAAGGGGAAGGCAAAGAGAGAAGGGCAAGCAAGGGAAATCAAGGTCAAAGATGGGAAGTAGATCCAAATCCAAAAATGAAAGAATAACCTACTGGAATTTTGGAAAGAAAGGGCATGCAAAGAAAGATTGTTGGTTGAAGGATAACAAAGAAAATCGGCATGAAGGTAATAAACAAGCAAAATTTGTAGGTATTGTTACACAGGATGCTCTTATATTTTATTTAGATAATAAAGTAGAATCATGGGTTTTAGATTCTGGTGCCTCTTTCCATGCAACCCCAAATAGAGAATTTTTCAATGATTATGTCCATGGAGATTTTAAAAAAGTTTATTTAGGGGATGATGAGCCTTGTAAAATTGTTGGCAAAGGAAAAGTGCAGCTGAAATTGTAGAATTGCAACACATGGGTGTTGAAGGATGTCATGCATGTACCCATCCTGAAGAGGAATCTAATTTCTGCAAGAAATTTGGGTGATGAGGGTTGCACAATAACTCTCACAATTGAATCTTAGAAATTTTCCAAGGGTGCACTTGTATTAGCAAAAGGTAAGAGAGTAGGTACACTTTATCTATCTACTTGTATTACTGATTATTCTCCTTCTATTTTATCTACTTCAAATGTAGAAGCAAAGTTGTGGCACTGTAGGCTTGGTCACATGAGTGAGAAGGGAATGAATGTTCTTAAGTCAAAAGGTAAGATTTTAGATTTGAAAAGCATAGATCTAGATTTCTGTGAACATTGTATTTTTAGGAAATAGAAGAAAGTGAGGTTTCTCAAAACTAGGTCAACAAAGAAGAAACACAAGTTAGAGCTTGTTCACACAGACATGTGGGGACCAACTCAGGTAGCTTATATTGAAGGATCACATTATCATGTTTCTTTCATTTATGATGCTACAAAAAAGGTATGGGTTTATTGCATAAAGAGGAAATATGATGTTTTTGACACATTTAAGAAATGGAAAGCTTTGGTTGAGAATGAAACAGGTTTGAGATTGAATTGCTTTAGATCTGACAATGGTGGTGAGTACTGCAACAATAAATTCAATAGTTACTATTCTATGAGTGGAATACGTAGGGAAAGGATGGTTCCAAGGACACCTTAGCAAAATGGAGTTGCTAAAAGTATGAATAGAATAATAATGAAGCGTGCACAAAGTATGAGGTTGCATGCTGGTTTGCCCTTACAGTTTTGGGTAGAAGCTATAGATACTGTGGTTTACCTGATTAATAGAGGACCTTCTACTACACTGGATGGTGGAATTCTAGAAGAGGCTTGGATAGGTAAAAAGGTAGAACTTTTATTTCTCAAAGTTTTTGGTTCTAAAGCTTTTGTGCACATTGATAAAGAAAATAGAAAGAAGCTGGATGTTAAATCTATGCGGTGCACTTTCATTGGTTATGGTTTTGGAGATTTTGGATTCCGGTTGTGGAATTTAGAAACTAACAAAATTATTAGAAGCCGTGATGTAGTTTTTAATGAGAAGGTGATGTACAGTGATCAGCTCAAGAGGCTGAATAATTCTGAGTAAGGCAATCTTGATTTGGAAGAGGTTATGATCCAAAAGGAGCTCATGGGTAAAAATCATCACTCATAAAAAAACATAGAGACCAACGTTGGTAAGGTGAAAATTGATGTCAGTCAGGTGAAAATCGACATCGATCAAGAGGAATTGACATCGGTTGGGTGCAGACTGGCATCGATCAGAGATGACTGGGATCGGTCACTATCAGAAGAAAATTAGGGTAGACAACAAGCTGTAAATGAGTCTCAAATGCCCATAAGGAGGTCTGAAAGGGTAAGTAAACCTCCAATTCATTATTCCCCTTATTTATACTACTTGTTGCTCACTGATGGTGGAGAACCAAAAAGTTTTGATGAGGCAATGCAGGTAGAATCTAGGAAACAGTGGGAGCATGGCATGAATGAGGAAATTGATTCCTTGAAAGAGAACCATACGTGGGATTTGGTTGAGTTGCCAGCTGGAAAGAAAGCACTGAAACATAAATGGGTATACAAGTTAAAGGAAGGAGAGAATGGACAAATGAGACATAAGGCCAAGTTGGTAGTAAAGGGATTTGTACAGAAACTAGGTATTGATTTTGGTGAATTTTTTTCTCTTGTAGTAAAGATGACTTCTATTCAGACTGTATTGTCTTTAGTTGCTATTGAAGATTTGCATCTTGAGCAGCTTGATGTTAAGACAACATTTCTTCATGGAGATTTGGATGAAGAGATATATATGGATTAGTTGAAAGGTTTTGAGGTCAAAGGTAAGGAGAAACTTGTGTGCAGGTTGAAGAAAATCTTATATGGTCTTAAGCAAGCTCCAAGACAATGGTATTTGAGGTTTGACAGGTTTAGGACAGAGCATGACTTTAGTAAATGTCAATCTGACCATTGTGTTTATTTTAACAAATTGGATAATGGTAGTTATATTATTCTGTTACTGTATGTAGATGATATGCTTGTTGCAGGTTCACACATGCAAGAAATTACTGAGCTTAAGGTAAAATTAGCTCACACATTTGCCATGAAGGATTTAGGAGCAGCAAAGAAAATCTTTGGCATGAGTATTAAGAGAGACAGGAAAAATCACAGTTTGATTTTGTCTCAAGAGGATTATGTGAATAAGGTGTTGGAGAGGTTCAATATGCAGGATGCAAAACCGGTAAGCACACCTATGGCTGGACACTTCAAGTTGAGCAAAGAATAGTGTCCTGAATCACATGATGAGGTTGAGTACATGAGTAAAGTTTCATATGATTCAGTAGTTGGGAGCTTGATGTATGTAATGGTATGTACTAGACCAGATATTGCCCAAGCAGTGGGAGTTGTCAGCAAGTTTATGGCTAATCTAGGAAAGGAACATTGGAAAGTAGTTCAGTGGATTCTCAGATATTTGAGAGGGACCAACAGTAGGCATTTATGATATGGAGGGTCAAACACTTCTCTACATGGGTATGTAGATTTGGATATGGCAGGTGACTTGGATGGTAGGAGAAGCACCACAGGATATGTGTTCACTGTTGGTGGAACGACGGTTAGCTGGATTTCAAAGTTGCAGAAGGTTGTTACCTTGTCTACTACAGAGGCAAAATACATTGCAGTCACAGAGGCTAGCAAGGAAATGATTTGGATGAATCGGTTCATGGAAGAGTTGGGAAAGGAGCAAAAGATTTGCAAATTATACAATGATAGTCAAAGTGCAATTCATTTGGCTAAGAATTCAGATTTTCATTCAAGAACCAAACATATACAGCTTAGGTACCACTTCATTAGACAGGTATTGGAGGATGGATAGTTGAAGCTGGAAAAGATCCATATGGATAAGAACCCTGCTGATATGTTAACAAAGCTGGTAACAAATGAGAAGTTGAATCTTCATTCAACTTTTGTTGGTCTTCAAGATTGAACTTGAAGAGGGAGAAACAAGCCAGAGATGTTTAGAAGATGTTGCTGTATAGGTATAGGTGCAGCTGTTTATCTCCAAGTGGGAGATTATTGAGTTGTGGAGCTAAAAGCTTCACTAATGAGATAATGTGGAGGTTTCTAGGCTTACACAGCAACCGGCATCGGTCAGAACCAACCAACATTGGTTAGGGGTTGATCGACATCGGTTAGGGGTCGGCCGGCATCGGTCATCTTCAGACTGACACTGACTTCTCTGCGTTTCCAGCTTTTCTATTTTTAGACGAACATATTTTAGCCTTTGATTTAAGAGGTGGATCTAAGGGTGGCGAATGCATGGCTCATGAAACCCTAGTGTTGTAGTATACTATATAATAGGGTTAGATCCTCATAACATGTACAACATAACAATTCAGTAATTGAGTTGATTGTAATTGATTGAGAGAGAGAGAGAACTCTTGAGGGAGAATCACTGTACATCTATGAGGTGTGAGGAGAGTGATATTTATTCATTGTATTTCCTTCTAGAAGAGTTTAATATAAATTGGTTATTTCTTGTATCTCCTATTATTTGCTGTTTCTGATTTCTAGTTACTTATTACTTCTGGTTTCAATTTCATGTTTAGTTGCTTATACAAAAGTAATCAATTGTACTCTAAGATCCTAACATACAGGTTGGCAACCCCAAATGGAAAAAATCTCAAGGAACCTTTGAATATCATGCATCTCAAACATTACTATGCCTAACTAATTTGAACCATTGTTTATGAGAGCCCTCGCTTGGGGGAAACCATTTAGTATTCACTCATTTAACATACCATTCCTTGGACCATTATTTTTATTTTACTATAATGTTCCTTGGACCATTATTTATTCATTTCCCATATTTTCCTATTATCCTCATGATATTTATTATGACCAACAAGTGTCACAGGTAGATTCAATGACTAAAGGCACTTCAAAACGATCAGCTTTAGTAGCTTCTTTGTAGACAAGTTTTTTAGGGTATATCAATAAGGGTATTACCTACTTGATGTTTCATTTAAACTTCATTTAATTTATTGTCCTTATTATTTCCCCACCATGTGCCATTTCTATTCCCATCTTGCTATTATGTGGTATCCCCCATTACTTCAAGTTATTATGATGGTTCATGGTACCTACCATTATAGCTAGTTTAGATATTATTTGGGCCTCTACCTAAGGGTGATTATCCCTTAATAGATGGTTTTTTATACATATTAACTCGATTTCCTTATTAAAAAACCCAAAAATATTGAAAAGACCTAGAAAAACCCAAAAAATCATAAAATCATGAAAATTGGCTTATAATTTCCATGAGAGATATAAAGCCTCAAAATGTTTTGGGAAGGAACCTATTATCTATCTCAATTCATTTCAGGTCCTCATTGCCATACCATTAATTATCCTCCCATTTTTTGGAGAAGTACATCAGCCTGAGGTCCACATGGACTATGTAGGCAACACTTGGATGCATGGGGCATAACAGGTTAGTTTGGCCACTCATACTTCTTCCCTTTTAATTTCTACTTCCGTTTCCATTTATCATCATTTATCTAATGATCTCACCATTTTTTGAGAAATGAGTTGCATAATGCTCTCACCATTTTACGAGTATGCCTTTCATATTTCTCCTCTATAATCACATACCTATTTGTCATCAATTTTATTCTATCCCATATCCTTGTGAGAACTACATTTGGCCTAAAGTCTATATGACTATATAAGTAGCATCCACTTGCCTTGGGGAATTTGGAGTCAGTTCGGCCACCCCTTCCCTCTTCTTCTATTCCCCCTATTACCGTAAGTGATCCATTATACCCTTAGTCTAGGGGCATAATATCCAAATCATAACACCTTATTTATTACATGTGCACATATTATTGATAACTTAATTGGTTTTCTCTTTTATTACATGTTTTTTTCCTGCTTATTTATATTGTTTGTTTATTTGGCTTGTTTTTTGTTTAGTTCATTTTGTTTCACTTAAGTCTTGAAGATTCATATCTTTATTTTAAGTTGGTTACATTTTGGATTTAATACATTTTTATTGTTTATTTGTGTTTGGTACATTATGTTTTACACTTAAGTCTTGATATTTCATATCTTGCCTTTAAGTTGTTTACATGTTGTATTTGGTATTGTCTTATTTTTTGTCTTTTGTTCCAATGTGTTATGTTTGCAACTTATATTTTGATGTTCTATATCATTATATTGAGTTGTAAATATTCAAATTTGAACTAGTCCATTTATAATAGACACATAATGTTATCATAGGTTATCTATAATTCTAATGCATAATCTCATTTGTAAAATAAAAAACCAAGTGCTCAAATATTACACAATAATGTGAAGCCAAAAGACATCTCTTAAACCACTATCAATTTATCCAACACATGATCACAATGACATTTCATTTTCCATAAACACATCACATAACATAATTTGAAACCATGTTTATCTCTATGATAACTAAAGACATGCATCTCCTAAATTAAATATATACCATATAGTCATATTGCATGTACATCCATGAGACAAACACAAGTGCAAAATGGGCTATCTAATAACATAATATAATATTGACAAATAAATATACATCGATATCCATATTATGATTAAAAAATATACATTTAACATCATAATAGAGAAAAAGCAAATATCATCATGAATAATTAAAGAATATCAAGAGTCCACGTACAATATCTATGAGTAGAAATGAATAATTTTTTTCTTGGAGGCTTATTTTTGCCTCATTTATCCATTTTTTGAACCATTTTCTTTTAATTACTCCATTTTAAAACCTATTTTGATGAAGCATGTGCTAATTTTTCCTGTTCGATGGACTATCTATAAATATTCATTTTTTTATCCTACCATCGATGGGGCATCCTGGGCCTCTCAAACAATGTTTGGGGCATTTTTGTGAACCTATTTTTTTGTAAATCAATGAAAATGGGAATAATATTATTTATTCTAATTATGATCATTTTAAGCAACTTTTTTATTCTTTGAAAATTTGTTTCTTCAAAATAATGTCTCAACATGCCATTCTAAATAGGGGAAAAATGTAGACATCCAATTCTCACAATTATCGTGTTGAAATTACAAGTCTGAATGACTTCCCATAATAACACACAAACTGGACTAAAAACCACTAAAGTGCTCTAATTGATCTACACCCATCACATTAAATTTATGATTTGTATTAATATGTCCTTAATTGGGGCATTACCTTGTATGTAATCATCACTTTATTCCAATTAATCTCTAGTCAAATTGTAACCTAGCAAATTGATGTTTTTGACCAATAGTGCAAGACAACTTATCAAATTCCAAGAATTATAAAAATCCTAATCAGAATCACTTAGCTAAGTAAATCCAATCAAATACTTAATTGAAAAATCCATGAATATATAATTTTGAAAAATTAAAATTCAAAATATCAAAGCCATGACATCACCCATGACATCATCAAAAGGGTGTCATGCACCAAACATTTATGGAGATAAATATTTGACTTAAGGCTAGCGATGCCTTATTAATATTTCCTCTTTCCAAAATATTAATTTTTTTTCACTCCAAAATTAAACTTATTTATGACCTCTCATCTCATTCTTGATCCAAAGGCCATAATTGATTTGCCTAGCCTATAAATTGAAGAGCCACCATGGATAATTAACAAGATTTCTAATGTATAGATATGATGTAGAATTTTTTCTAAAGCTTCAATCATTTCTTTTATTTTCATTCACAAATGCAATCCAAATGGTGCATGAGGATATGTTAGAGGTACTTTTCCAACCATATTGCTAAACACCTTAAACTCTATAACTAGGCACAATCATGCTTGTGGACCATCCATGAAGAGAAGTCACTTTGGGAAGGCATAATCCTCTTTTTATTCTTCTTGTTAGTTTCTTCATTTCATTGAACTTGCCCAACTAAGGTAATAGGCTTAATATGTTTGTTATTGAAATTATCCACTACTAAATGAACTAACCCATTTTTCAATCCTATTTCACACTTTGAAGTCTTGAAACTTGTCAAAAACTTTCAACTTTTGCCTAAGGAAGTGAACACATGTGTATCTTGAGAAATCATCAATGAAGGTAAGGCCATACTTATCCCTTACGAAAGATATACTAGGAAAAGGCCTAGATATATCACTGTGTACTATTTCTAATGCCTGTGAAGCCTTCTAAGCTTTGCCTTTGTCAAATTTCTCCTTGAGATGCTTCCCAAGGGTGTGACCCTCACAAATACCCTTATATAAATGGACTAGAGGTGAGCTTATGACCATATAATTTTTTCTAAGTTTTTCTAGGTAGCTATAGTTGAGATGGCCAAACCGATCATGCCAAAGTTTACTAACTCTACTTGAATGAGTTAATAATGTAATCAAAGAAGAATCAGGTGCAAAATGTGAGAAGGTATATAACCTAGCTTGGTAATCTACCCTACCCATTGATAGTATAGATTCATTATGCAACTCTTTGATTATGACTAAATGTGGTGTAAATTATACCCTCATGCCCTTAATGATGTGAATGATTTGATACACTGATAAATATTAGTTGAAACTTATGGGATACTTAGAACATTATTAAATGTTCTTCCATCCATTTCAAAAAACTCTCTCCTTGAAACTTCTACAAAAATGTCATCACACAAAGTGATATAAGACTTGCTACAAGTATCTAAGGAATAAAACTCAACTTTTGAGGATCCCATGTGGTGGGAATCACCCAAATTAACCCATGAAGTAATCAGAGTTGTAACTTATATAATACCTTTACCCTTTTCATTCTATTTACCTTTGCCTTTTACCTTACAATAATATTGAGTTGACTAATTCTACTTTATAGACTTAGGAACACCTATGTTGTTATTTTCTAGAAGATGAGTTAGGTGATCAATTTATTTGTTCATGCACTTGTGTTCATCATGCTGATTTTAATTATCATAGGCACACTTATCCTTCTCTTTCTTAGGTTTATCATTAGAAGAGGAGGTTTTAATGGTTATTTTTGTATAGGTTGATTCTTTCTTCTTCTCTTGATCCTTATTCTTTTTCTTCTTATCTTTGTTTGAATCCTTATGTCTTCCATTCCTGAAAATTAGGGCTCGAGGTTTTGAAGACTTCAATTTGCCCATTTGTATTAAATTATCTTTCTCCCTAGTTAAGTCAACAACAAAGTCATCTAAAGAAGGCATCTTCCATGTAGTGCGTAGAGCACTTTTAGTGAAATGGAGGGTAGAGATAAATAAAAAATAATATGGACCTAGTTTTGAGAGTATATAAAGAGTAAGTTGGTCATATTTCATCTCTATCCCACATTATTTCAAGTGCAATCTAAATGACTTAAACTTAGTGAAGAAATCCTAAAGGGTGTCAAAATTACTAGGACTTAAACTAATGAGTCCATTCTCTAGTTCATGCCCTCTCATTACATCTATATTCACAAAAATATTTTACAAGGTGGTCTAGACTTCATTAGGATTTGTATTAAACTCTACATAAAAGAGAAGACTAGGATAAACTAACAAACATAAAAATCTATAAGCTTCATCACAACGATTATACCATTTAATTTTTTTTGCTTATGTATTAGGTTTAGTTTCATTATCCATTATAGTACAATGTAAACCCTTGATCCTTAATATAATTTGAATCTTGGTTTTCCATTCATATTAGTTAAACGGTGTTCGTAGATTAATTGAACTTGTATCTATTGTGTAGAAATAAAGTGCAATTATTTTAGTTGAAGTTGTTGTTTGTAGTGTTTGTAGTTGAAGTTGTTTATTATAGAAATAGAAGTGTAAAATAGAATGGAAAGTAACTCATAGACATAATACACCCACATAAAATATGAAATTGTGAACCCTCCCCATGAATGTTACAAGTAATGCACTCTCAAATGACATTGGGCACAACTAAGAATACATCTAGAGCAACCAGTATAAATTTTGAAAAGACATGATTTTCAAGATAAAACAAGGACATCCAGATCAATTGATAATGCATCCAAAAAGAGTACACAAAGTGATCAAGAGAGATAAAGTGAATTTTTTCAATGTGAGGGGGTTTGGACACCTATCAAACTAGACATCACCCTTTAGTCTTCAACTAGCAAGGATATGAAGAGTTTCAAAATACTAATATCTTCTGTCTTTAGAAAAGCTCACAATATATTATTTTTATAATAAAAACAATAAAAAAATAATAGCTTCTTACAAAAGCTAATAACCACCCCATAATATTATATTATTTTTATGAAATAAAAAAAATACAACTCCCTTTTGTATATTATACTTCTAGAGAAATTCTACCCCCACTTTTTAAACAACCACCTTCCCAAAAAGTCTATGCTATAAAGTAAAAAAATTATTGACGTATTAAAACATTATAATGTGTGTTTTTTTATTAAAGGTGATTTTAAGATTAGAAATTTTTTTCCTACCTCTCAAAAAAGATAAAACCACTTCATAATTACACAAACCATGGATTTTCAAAGTGTAGTTTTTTTGGCACATGAAGGCTTACCAGGTGGTCAATGGATTGGGTGAGTTGAGTGGAGATAATGAGGGTTAGAAAAGGGACACAAGCCATATAACATGGATCCTAGTGAGGCCAAAAGAGGGTGAATATTTGTAGTCACTTTGCATGCAAACTATGAACCTACCATGGAGAAAGGTGATGGTTATACATCCTAAAAACCACTTTTAGCAGGATAAGTGTCTCCTTTTAGTAGAGTAGTGATTGGATGAGATAAATGAAGGCATGAAGGAGTTGAGTGATGGTCTGTAGGGGTAGATTATATAGGTGGGTGATGTTTGGTAGTTAATACATCTTTGTCAAGGTTATGAATGGTCAAAAAATGATTTAGGCATCTCCTTACACTCACCCAATGTACTCTAAATTGGAAAATGTGTTGTGGTAAGTGAAACTATGATCTTTTAAGGAATACTACCTGGTACCTGGTATTTAATCATGCAAGTGAAGCCATGCTCATGCAAGAATATTGCATGTTTTCTCCATAATGAAAAAAACCTGTAACCAACAAATAAATAAACCTCCACCAAAGACCAAAGACCCTAGCAATCGAGATGAACAAAAATAACTATTTGAAAATAATGAAACTCATTATTTCAAGTAAAAAATGCCCATACAATTTTTTTCGATCACTTTGGGTGATTGAGGAATTTTAACAAATCCTAACTTTTTTTGAGATTTCAAAAAAATATCAAATTTATTTTTATAAATCCTATAAAAAATTATTCTTAGAGATACATTACAAACAATCTCAAAATTTCAAAATAAAGCTTACAATATAAAACCAAACACATGATTACTAGTGTGGCTCTGATACCATATCGAGATTGAGTCCAAGGTTTGGATAAGTTACATTCAAGATTAGAGTGAACACATGATCCAAACAAGTACACAACATGAAGTAGCTAACAGTAAATGAAATACACAATGTGAAAATATCACATAGAGAGATTAGAGGCAACACCAAATTTACATTAACAAAGCTCATAAATGTGAGAAGTTAAAATAGGAGAGTGTTGAGTAACTCCACAAAAGGTAGTCAATTAGACCCACAAAATAAAATAGTAACTCATCTACAAAAGGTAGTCAATAGAGCCAAGAATAGATGAGTAACTCCCATATCTAGAATAGCTGGTCAAGGGAGTTATTTCCTAGTTATCTGGTCAACTTGTACACCTAAGCAAGCTTCTCCTTAAAATTAGGAAACCTCCAAGTGAGAGAAAAAAGCCCATAATAAATAAATATTAGAAAATAATAAATCCATACTTTAAAAATTATGTATCTTTTTAGGTCTTACTAAATCAATCATTGTTGTTAAGTATTTATTTATAATAAATATATTTTGTTATCATTTATATCCTTCTTGTTTAAGGAAAAATATTTTCATTTAATTATTTTTTGTAATATATTATACGATACATATTTATGAACTAATTAAATTAATTTAGCATTAGTTGTGTCTGTAGTGTGTGGGCACTAAGTATGCAACATGAAAAATATGCATCATACGTGGGTCACTATCCCATTCTCATTATTTTTTCATTGCAAAGAATGAGTCTATTAGAATGGAGCAACATAAATTTATACAAGTCAATTACATTCAAATTTTAGTCATATGTAATGACTATGTTTAATGTTAGGTTTCCATTACCATCACATTTTATCATTTATTTCAACATATTATAAGGGTTTAATTCAAAAAAGATAAATGATCACTATTTTCTATTTTAAAAGAGATGAATTTTTAAAGAGAGGTGGGGATCCATGTTACTTTGTTGGCCCAATGCGAGTAAATTTATAAGAGATTTTGGAAGTTATTTATTGGTTAAATATAAATATACCCATATTAGTAAATGGAAAATTAAAAATCTACAATAAATCCATATATTAAATATATTGGTCTCTTAACTTTCCTAACATCCATGGCCAATATAAGTTTTGTCTAAATGTGCAGTCAAGTAACCCTAAAAGGAAACTCACCATTAATAGAACTAAATAATTCTTAGTGAATATAATCATTTGGCATAATTATTACTAATATAATCCATGTAAAAGTGAATTTTATGCATGAAAACACATCCAACCTTTTATAACAAAAATAATATAATTTTTAAAAATCCATAAGATAACCTTATGGAGTATTAAATTTTAAATTGCACGATTATAAAATTTGTTTTTATGATTGGAAGAAAAATTTAAAAATTTATCTATACTAAAAAAATGCCATCATTTTTGAATCAAAACCTTATGATTTTTGTTGAAAATGAAAGGAAATATTTATATTTTTATTAGTGATATTTCATATTTTTGTTTATATTTTATAAAAATCAAATCTTAGGGTTTACAACGATAACTTGGTATATCTACTATTTGATATTTGTTTATTTGGTAACAACTTTAATAGATATTACCAACTCCTAGAATTATTAATAATATAATCCATAATAAATTTAACATTATGGAAGGAAACGTCTTTAAGAATTTCTAATTAAGACATTCTAAAAAATCTGGAGCCATGACACTCCAATCCAAAGCACCCTAAGTAATACAATTCCAAAATTATTGAGCATCCTTCCAACACATAGAAAAATGGAGTTACTTATCATCATATGGAGCAATCATAGTTTCACCAGACTAGTCTCTCCTTCCTAAGTTGAATATTTTTTACACTATGGTAGGTAATCAAACTTTCTAGCAAAGGATATGCATATCTCATGTTTATCCAAATACGAAATGAGGATAATATTTTTTTGCATTGAATTTTTATATTATCTCATTATAAATTACTCCTTTGAAAATGAGACCATGTTTGGTTTTAAATTTCTACTAGACATACAATAATATGTCATCCCTCATGTTTTCTAGATTTTATTGATTCTCAGTCGTCATAATTGTACTTACTTTTTGAAATAGCTCAAGCAATAATACATGATTTTCATGCTTCTATTCCTTCAAAATTTATTGATAATGGATAATTACATCACTTCTCTTCTCAATAACCCAAACACTAGTTTCCTACTCTAAAAAAGACGGTGTGTAATATTCATGACCATTAGATTTATTATCAATCCCATCATTAGAGAGAGGTTTTGGAAGTTTACCTACCTAATATAATTTTTTTTCTTAAATATATAGAAATTGCATTTAATGAGAGTGGGAATATGATTTATTTATTTATTTTTATACATTTACCATGGACATCATGAATTATGATGTTGAAATTATATGGTGTTGGATTTTAGTTATATATTTTGTTTGTAAAAAATATTACTATCATACAGGTTACCTGTGAATGAGAAGACGATTGAGCCATTGTCTTAAATTAAACTTTATTAAATTTAGTCTACTTCAACTATAGTTTTTTTTATTTACATGTAATGATACAAGTATCTATATGAGAAGGAAAAAATGTCATTGTGAGATAAACAAATGTTGAAAGCAACAATTTTATTCTCTTATAAGAATTTTTGTAAATTTCATATAAACAAGTAAAGAGGGTAATAGAGTAGAATATTTACTTTGATTTATAAATTTTTATTTATTTCTATATGAGAAATATTTTTAATTTTATTTTCCTAAACATAAATGGATATATTAATATAATATTATTTCTTGTTTCAAAATCATCATATCAGTGTTTGAAAGAGTATGTATATTGAATAGAGAGATATGTCAAGAAATTCAAGCATGTATATTGGAAAGAGAGTTATGTAAAGAAATTCATGAAAACTACTATTTTTTGAAACAAAATTTAATGAGAGATATTAATTATTGTCATTTATTATTAGTGTAATGAGGAGACATTTCCCTTAGATTTTAGTGATGTCCATGATGTTTTAGGGATGATGGCCTTAAAAGGTACGATCTACCTTTTTTAAAATAATTTTAAAGTCCATTTTTAAAATAAAATTTCAGTTTTTAATTTAAAATAAATCCTCCTCTTAATCCATCACCCCCACCAAAAAATGATATTAATTTTGTAAAAAACATTGAACCTCAATTTCATAAGTATCAAGAAAAAATATAAAATAAATTTTAAATTCTTAAATCTCATTAAATAAAAATACATACATACATATGTGTATGTGTGCATACATATATATGTATATAAATGTGTGTGTGTGTACACACATACACACACACACACACACATGCATATACATATACGTATACGTATACATATACATATATGTATATGTATATGTATGTATATATTTATGTATGTATGTATGTATATATACATATACATATACATATACATATACATATACATATACATATACATATACATATACATATAACTTTAGTTAATGAGATTTAAGGATTTAAAATTTATTATATTTTTTCTTGATGCTTTTGAAGTTGAGGTTGAATGTTTTTTACAAAATTAATATCATGTTTACATACACCTACACATACACATACACATACACATACACATACACATACACATACACATACACATACACATACACATACACATACACATACACATACACATACACATACACATACTCATACAAATACACATACTCATACACACACACAGACACATACACATACACATACACATACACATACACGTACACGTACACGTACACGTACACGTACACATACACATACACATACACATACACATACACATACACATACATATATAACTTTATTTAATGAGATTTAAAGATTTAAAATTTATTTTATTTTTTCCTTGATACTTTTGAAGTTGAGGTTCAATTTTTTTTACAAAATTAATATCATGTTTTGGTGGGGGTGATGGGCCAAGAGGGGGATTTATTTTAATTTAAAAATATTGATTTTTTTAATAAAATTGACTTAATAAGATGTAGTGATGATGAACCTTAATGTGCTTTGTCCTAGCATGAAAAAATGGATTTTCACCATCTTTAGTATAGTCTAGTTGTCATAGAAGATAGGTGTAAATGATGATGAGTCAAGTTGAAGGTCCTCCAATACTGACTTAATCCACATCAATTCTCTACCTACACTAACAACTACTTTGTACTCTGCTTCAGTGGAAGACAATGCAACTATACTCTTGATGAGAGTTGGTGTGTCATATTCATTTAATCAATTGAGTCAAGTTGATGTAATATTAAACCAAAGTTGATGTCCAATTAAAATCAGTAGTAAGGTATGCAAGATAGTGACTAAAAATTGTCTTTTTTGGGGGAGTTGTGGATTATTTACTCCTAAATATCTAATATACTTGATATAATTGAGAACTAATCTATTGCTTGTAAAATTAAACACTCTTTACCGAATTATAATGCTTGGAATGGAAACACACTTTACTACAATGGAAATTGCTCTTGAAGGAAACAGACAATTAGTCTAAGTTATGGAAATTGTAATTCCTTTGAAAGGGAATGATGTGAAAATTTAAAAAAAATGAATTAAAACATACATGCATTTAAACTTACACAAATACCTGCAGGTTAGAATTTGTCACAAAACATTTTGCATAAAAGAATGAAAGATAAAAACACGATAATAACATAAACATATAAATACCAAAAATGATCTTGCTTCCTTAGATGAGTGGGCCCTTAATCTATTTTAGAATATGATTAAATCATAATATAATTATATAATATCATAAAACAAATTCTTCATTAATTTTGGAAATGCTTACAATGCTGGAAAAAATTAGTTCTATGCTTCAATCATTTTCTTGTTATGTACTCCTATTCTATTCTCTACCACCCATATCAGTATGAAGACAGTGTTTATATGTGACAATATTTTTACAAAAACTAATCAAAATATAATAACATCCTAATAATACCATAAATAAATAGGATCATTTTTATTTAAAAAATAAATATAACAACATCCTTTCCATGTTTCAAGGGAGAAACTAGTGGAAGAGTGCTTGTGTTAGTTCTCATGTGCTACCTTTTACTGTTGTTAGTTACAACTTCTTCTTGTAGTTGAAACCATATCTATTTTAGCAATAAACATCATTATAATACTTAAAATTTATTTAAAAAAAAACTAATATAAATACTTATGGCTATAAATAGACATACTACTTTTAAAAAGTTTATACATGACTTCCTAAAAATGTTCCAAAGATAGTTTAGGATGCTTCTGATCAATTAGATATGGTTTTCACCATGATACAACATCTTCAAAATGTATTTTGTCCAGATAATATAAGAATTTAGAACCAATTTGAGTGTCTTCAAAGTTAGTTTGGGCTTCTCTAAAGCCAAACTGGTGATCTTTGGAGCCAGACTGATGGACTCTAGAGCTAGCCTTGTGATCTCCTGAGCTAGACTAGAGATCATTAGAGCTGGTCTAAGTTAATATTCTTAAGTAATTTTACTTGAAAAAACACCTTAGTAATTATAGTACATTTGGATAACCTACATACATAAAAATTGTGAATTTTCATGCAAAAAGATAGAACAAAGTGGTGTAAATAGGTAACATTAACTTGCATAGAATAATCAATGCAAAATACTCATTTTATACTTTGAATTAATAATGAGTTATATAATGCACATATGAATCCACACAAAAGGAAGGTTTTTAATGGAAAAACAAGGTCATTAATTGGATATTATGATCCATTTTATGGTCTTGTCATTTCCCCCACACTCTAATTCTTGCAAGCTAAGGTCTCCTTTGTTCTTTTTTATATACAATATTTTCTAATTTATTATTGAGGTCATAAGTGTCATATTATGTATCTCAGTGTAGTTGTGCAGTGCTGATGTAACCTTTATATGCTCCAATATGGTCTTCCACCTTTCAAACTATTCTTCTACATGAGCTTCTATATTTTATCATGAGGGCATAGGGTTGAGAATCAATGGTGGCCTATATCGCATACCAATCTATTCATACACATATGTTTACTCAAATGGTTGTATCAGTTCTATGATAGTTTTAGATCTCTAGAGATACCATTTGAGATTGTTGGGAGAAATGACCTCACTTATCTTCAAAGGAATACTTGATGTATCCCATATTTGATCATAAGAAACAAGGGCAACACTAAAATGACTTTGAGCATAATCCTTAAAATTAGAGATGCATTTCCTTAAAATAATTAGACATTGTACCCTAATCATGGGGATATATAAAAGGCTTTCAAAATCCATGACCAACTTATCCAAATTATGGAATTCAAGACTTATATAGAGCCCAATATTTTTAACTTGTAAAATATTTCCTAATTTATTATTGAGGTCATAAGTGTCATATTATGTATCTCAGTGTAGTTGTGCAGTGCTGATGTAACCTTTATATGCTCCAATATGGTCTTCCACCTTTCAAACTATTCTTCTACCTGAGACTATATATTTTATCATGAGGACATAGGGTTGAGAATCAATGGTGGCCTATATCATACACCAATCTATTCTTACCCATATGCTTTCTCAAATTATTGTATGAGTTCTATGTTAGTTTTAAATCTCTAGAGACACCATTTGAGATTGTTAGGAGAAATGACCTCACTTATATTCAAAGGGATACTTGATGTATCCCACATTTGATCATAAGAAACAAGGGTGGTACTAAAATGACTTTGAGCATCATCCTTTAAATTAGAGATGCATTTCCTTAGAATAATTAGACATTGTACCCTAATAATGGGGATATATAAAAGGCTTTGGAAAGCCATGACCAACTTATCTAGATTATGGAATCAAGCCTTATATAGAGCTCAATAGTTTTAAGTTGTAAAAAATATTATTATATTCTCTCACTCTAGGAAATCTGATTTTATAGGGTGGAGATGAAAGATTTAATTTATACTTATCATACAAATAGGTTAATTAGGAAGAAGGATATGTGTCCAAGGAGAAATTTACACAAATAGAACTCACATAAAAGATTTTGCTGCTCAAGGGTATTAGTGAGTCAATATTATATCGACTCATTATAATCTTCTAAGTCATAGGGGAGACCAAAATAAATTATTAGCAATTACCATATATATAACTATTTTTGAAGAAAGAGACCATACTCGAAGGTAGGCCTTCTAAAAGCAAAGATATTTCACCCAATTCACAAGTTATTTGTAGTGTGGATTTTGATTTCTCTCCTCTTAAAGATCCGTCTTCAATGAGGGTATGACAAGTTTATATCCAAGTGGCCATGATGTCATCATAAGATAATAGTGTTTGCACACCACAATCCACTTGTTCTTTAGGTGCCATAAATTTTTATTTTAATGAGAATATTTCACTATCTTTATTAAGAAACTAAATTTTAATTTCTTCTAACTCCTATAAAGATTGGATAGCTCATTCATTACCTTGTAGTTTTTACTTGAGGAATACTATTTCCTCTTCTTGTTATTTAATGGTTGCTTCTACCTTTGATAAAATCATGGCCTATTATACTTGCTCTTCCTTATCATGGTTAAAATATGATATTCTTCCTTTAATACTTAATATTTTATTTTATCTAATAGTGGCTTAGATAAATAATATGAAATGGGCTCTTCTACAGATTCTTCAATGGAAAACACTTTTATCATGGCTACCAATTCCTCAATGTCAATTGAGGGTTATTTGATAACATCCTCTTCTATAGGTTATTCTAATGTCTCTAGAAATGTAGCAAGTTGTCCTTGGTTGATACTAATAATAATCTCTACAACAATTTTTTATACATCATCCACTATAGGCAGGATGAATCTTCTTTTTCTCCTAGGTAGGGTTTTTAATCTTGACTTCTTCATTGTAGTTTTCCTTCTTGCACTTCTACTTAAAATCTAAGGCCAAGTTGTCTCCAAAGCTTCTTCTTCCTCATAAGAGATTTTGATGATGGGTATTTTGTCATAAATAAGTTATAGAGTCTCTTTAGAGCTTACTCTATATATTCTTATGTTCATTTTACTTATCCTCACTAGTTCCAGACATGGCTCCTCACTTGTAGTTTCCTCCTTTGGGATAGATTTGGGTGTGAGAGATGAGTATAAAGGTCTTTATTTTACCTTAAATTTTTTCTTCAACTTGTTTTATAGAAATTATTTACACTTAACCTCTCTCCATATACTTTATTTAGGAATTGGTGTTGGCATAAGAGTTAAATTAGCCCATGATGTCTAATGGAGGCTACACCTTGTACATACTTTTATACTATAACTTGAATGGCACCATAGAGAAATTTTTGTAAATTGACCCTCCATTCAAGTTTACATAGTCCTTGATTTAGATGGATGATAATTTTCATTGTATCCCCTCTAAGAGACCCATATTATCCATCATAAATAAAGAATATGATGACCCAAAATACAACAATCCTGCATGGTTTTGGCAATATTTTTATCTTAATTCCTTTGGTTATCTCTTGAGGGATAATCATTAGTTCAATAATGAGTTGTCATTATTTATGAAAGATTGAAATTAGTTATTTGAATGTATATTTCCCTAAGATCCTCATCCCTATTTCTAGAATCCTTGAGAGCTAACCAATTACAATGTTGTTAACATGAATATTAATTATTTTAACATTAGTATATTATCCCTCAATATTTATGATAAAATCCTTGACTAACTGTTCAATGTTACTTGGAATTTATTAAGAAAATATAGCCACCCAGATTCCTCAAAAATCATAGCCATCGCCTCAGCTTTTAATAAAAGTACTATAGATTCAAGTTTAAATTTCTTCTTCTATCCATTCTATGAATTTTTCAAAGAAATTTGGTGATATGGGGAGCCCTTGGTAATAAATTAGAAGAGTGAATTATTAGGTTAGTAAGTGATATTATTTTTTAATCAACAGAGCATAAAATCTCTAGAAAATAATAAACCAAGGCACACTTCAAACAAACTCTACAATTAATTACCTTGGCTCACAAAGTATATTAGATCTTTGAGAAATATATGAGATGGGATGGTTTGAGGGGAAATAAATAATTATTTTATATATGTTGAGTGAATTGAGAGGACCTAAATCTATCCATGTCCTTTTAACTTATGTAGAAATCTATAATTAGTTCTTTACTTGATTTGGTCCATGCCTTAAGATGTCTCCATCATGATGAATCTTTTGTTAAGATGTGAAGTCACTATTCACCATCACTATTCATGTGATGAGGTGGCAGTGTGAGTTGGTGGTCACTATGCTTATGAGATGGTACCTTGTTGATGTGGAATGGTCTACAAGTAATATTTGATTGATTAAAATATTAAGAGAGAGAAATGGGGTACCATATCTTGATGGGTGAAATTTGGAAGCATATGGGGAATAAACATCTTCACCCATGTGCTTGTGGGGCATACTTTATCTATGGGCCCTTTGGTTGGAGTCAAAAAGATGATTGAAGCATTTTTTGACTCTTGTGTGTGCACATGGATTATAGGGACATTGACCTAGATGCTTTATTGGAATCACATGTGAAGTAGGTACAACATCTTTGAGTCACATGGGGGTGGGATCCTCAAGTCAAAAGTGGGAGCATCTTTTGACCAAGCACATATGAGGGGGATAATGTTTCCTATTCATGAATAGTGAGGCCACATGGAGGGTGGCACATTTTCCTCTCTCTCCTCTTTTTCATATATGATTTTCTTGTCTCCTTTGTGTTTTATTTATGTATGACACTCTCTTATGTATGTATTGAGTTGAAGATTAAGAAAAATAAGATTGTATTTTAGTTTGTTAAAAAGCTTTACATAAACTTGTATGCTTGAGAGAAAGCATTGTAAGAGGAGTGTGTTATGAGGAATATTTATTAGATAGGTTTTTTATTTTTGAAGTTAATAGGATACTACAAATACCATTTGTCCCATGGTTTTTCCTTGCACCTTGAAAGGTTTCCATGTAACTATTAGTGTAATGTGTTATTTCTGTTATTTGTTTTAGTAGCTTGTTTATTTTTGCATTGAATTACTTGCATCAGTTAGCTATTATTCCTAACATCTAGTATCAGATCTAGGCTATTTGAAAACAACCTATGTCGAGTGTTTTATATTGAGTTAGGGAGATTTTTTCAAGTGGGAGATATTACAATGATAGGATGAGTACCTAGGTTTGAAGTAGAGAAATTTTATGGCAATAATTTCTCACTGTGGAAGATGAAGGTGGAGGATCTCTTGGTTTAGAATGACCAAAATCTAGCATTGAAGGGTATTGCAAGTAAACCCAACATCATGAAAAATGAGAATTGGAACAATATTGATAAAAAGGTAGTTTATACCATTCATATATATCTTGAATATTATGTGCTCTTCAATGTTGTTGAGGAGAATACTATAGAAGAATTATGGGAGAAATAAAAAAAGTTTTACCAAACAAAGTCAGCTACAAATAGATTTTTCCTTAAGAAGTAGTTGTATAGTTTGAGGATTAAGGAGAAATCATCCATTAATGATCATATAAATGTGTTCAACACCATACTCGACAATCTATTCTCCATCAGTGTAAAGATGGAAGATGAGGACAAGGCAATCACCTTATTATGCTCACTTCCTGATAGTTGGGATCATCTTGTGATGACCATCAATAATTCATCATCATTAACTCTTAATTTTGATGATATATTTATAGTTTTTCTTAGAGAGGAGATGAGAAGAAAGTCTTCTATTACATCCTCAAGTAATGAAGAATTGGATATGAGAGGGAGATCTAGTGAGAGGAACAAGCAAGGTAGATCACCTTCTAGATCAAAGTAAAAAAGACACAAGCATAAGGGAGAATATGGAAAGCCAGGCCACATAAATAAGAATTGATAGTAATTGAAGAAGGAAAATAAGGATGGAAATGAAAACCCACCTTTAGTTTAAGCTATCACAATAGATTTAGAGGAAAAAATAACACAAGAAGTATTATATCTTAGTAATAGTAGATCACTTTCCACTGCCTAGGTATTGGACTTGGGAGCATCATTCCACATGTATCCACATAGAGATTGGATTGTGGGATACAATCCATATAGTGGAGGATCCATTTACTTGGGTGATGATCACCCTTTGGATGTTGTGGGAAGAGGGGATGTAAGGATCAAGCTGGATGATGGTAGAATTAAAAGATTGAAGGATGTGTGTTATGTTCTTGATTTAAAGAAGAATATGATGTCCATCAAGGTGATGAATAAGCTAGGGTATTCATGTACCTTTGGTAATGGTAAATGTATAATTACCAAAGGATATCTAGTGGTAGCAAAAGAAGAATCTTATCGCTCCTTGTATCGACTATGCAAAGATTTAGTGACAAATACTGTAACAAAAATAACTATAGAGAATGCTTGAGATGATTTGATGTTATGGCATCAATTCCTTGGACACATGAGTGAGACAGTATTGAAGATATTACATGAATAAGGCATGTTGTATGGGATTATGTCTTATGATTTAGACTTCTGTGAGCACTGCATCTTTGGTAAATAGAAGAGGGTAAAGTTTACTGTAAGTGCATGTAAAAGCTCTAATTTTATGCAACTTATCCATTCAAATATTTGTGGAAATGTCCCTAATTAGTCTATAAATGGTAAAAATTAATTTATTTCGTTTATAGATGATTATTATAGAAGATTATGGGTGTATTTATTGAGAAATAAATTAGAAGCTTTGAAAAAATTTAAAGAATTTAAGGCATGGGTAGAGAAAAGTTTTGGAAAATCCATTATATGTCTCAGGTCAGATAATAAAGGAGAATATTGCTCTAAAGAGTTTGATAACTTTTTTACCTAATAAGGGATTAAAAATCAAAGGACTATCCCTTATACTCCACAACATAATGGTGTAGTTGAGTGGATGAACTACACTATCATGGAGCATGCAAAAAGCATGTTGAGTACATCAAAACTAGAAAATGGATTTTGGGTGGAGGCTGTTAATACAACTTTGTATATTATTAGCAAATCTCCTACAAATATGTTGGATGGATGGAATCCAGAGGAGACTTGGCATGGTAAGCCAATTGATTATTCTGATTTACATATTTTTATTTGTGAAGCATTTTCCCATATGCCTAAAGAAACAAGGTCCAAGATAGATTTGAAATCTAGGAAATGTATTTTTCTTGGCTATGAAGGTATAGTGAAGGGGTATATATTGTGGGATCCTACTAACCACAGGATAATTTTTAGTTGAGATGTTGTTTTTGATGAAAAATCCATGAAAGGGAAGGAAGTACAACAAACACTTGAAGTTATACTAGTTGAAGTAGTCAATAAAGAAGAAGATGAAAAAAATCAAGTTGATGCTTCAGAGTAGCAAGCAGATCACCAAGTATAAAATCCATAATTTAGAAGGTCCACTCATACCAAAAAGGTTCCAGACATGTATACTCTTGCATTTCGGTTATTTTTACTTTATTTACTAATATGGGTGAACCTAGTTCATTTAAGGAAGCTAGATAATCTGAGAATGCAAAGAAACAGAGGAAAGCCATGGAGTAGGAAATGAGCTCACTCTATAAGAATGAAATGTGGGAGCTTGTAGATGTACCACCTAAAAGAAAGAGTGTTAGTAACAAGTGGGTGTACAAGCTGAAGAAGAATAGTGATGGTCTATCAGAGTAATACAAAGCTTAGTTGGTGGCAAAAGGCTATGTATAGAAGTTAGGTATTGAATTCAATGAGATTTTATCTCTTATTGTGAAAATGACTATTATCAGAGTCTTACATACATTTGTAGCTTCTCACAATCTAGAGATAGAGCAGCTTCATGTGAAGACAACATTCCTACATGGTGATCTCGAGGAGGAAATTTATATGCATCCTCTTGAGGGCTATGAGGTAAAAGGAAAAGAGTAAATGGTTTGTAGATTGAAGAAATAATTGTACAATTTGAAATAGGCACCATGAATGTGGTACATGGAATTTGACATGTTCATGAAGATCTTGGGATTTAGCAGAAGCAAATCTGATCATTTTGCATATCATAAGAATTTTCATTATGAGATATTTATTATTTTACTGTTATATGTTGATTACATGTTGGTGGTAGGACCCAACATGAAGAGGATCAATTATTTGAAGGCTCAATTAGATAGGACTTTTGAGATGAAGGATTTAGGAGTAGTAAACCAAATTTTAGGGATGAAGATACATAGGGACATGAAATATAGGAAAATATGGTTATCATAGAAGACACATTTGAGAAGGTTATATAGTGGTTCAATATATAGAATGCCAAACCAGTTAATACCCCACTTCTTACACATTTTAAGTTATCTTCTGAGAAATGTCCTAGTACAAAGGAGGAGGAGATAAGTATGTCCAATTTACTTTATTCATTAGTTTTAGGGAGCCTCATGTATGCTATGGTGAGCATAAGACCAGATATTTCCCAAGCAATGGGAGTTGTGAGCCAATTCATGGAAAATTTTGGAAAGGATCATTGGTATACAGTGAAGTGGAGAATTATATATTTGAAAGGCACTTTAGATGATAAAATATACTATGGAGGGAAAAATTTATAGATAAGAGGTTTTGTATGTTTTGATTCTGGTGGTGACAAAGATGGATGAAAGTCTAGTGTAGGACATGTTTTTACTCTTGCTAGTGGAGCTATGAGTTAGGATTATAAGTCATAACCAGTGGTGGATTTATCAACCACTAAAGTAGTGTATGTGGCTACAACTAAAGGTTTAAAGGAGGTAATATGGTTATAGTGACTATTGGGTGACTTCATGGATATGTAAGGAAAGATTACCTTGCATCGTGATAGTTAGAGTGTAATTCACTTGGTGAAGAATGTAACATTTCATGATCATATGAAGCATATTGACATCAAGTACCACTTCATTAAGATCATGGTAGATGATGGTAGGATCCTATTATCGAAGGTAGACATCAAAAAAAATACTATAGACATGATGACAAATTTGGTTAAGATAGAGAAGTTTGAGTGGTGCAAAACTTCTCTGGGCTTGTTGAAATTATGATGAAGGTAGCATTAGGTGTGGTTGGCATCTAGATGGAAGCATATGTAGGTGTGGAAAATATTGTGTATATTGAATTCAATTGGGAGAATGCTATAATTTTAAGTCACTATTCATAGTTACTATTCACCATCACTATTCATGTAATGAGGTGTTAGTGTGAGTTAGCGGTAACTGTGCTTATGAGGTGGCACCTTGTTGATGTGGCATAATCCAAAATTAATATTTTATTTATTAAAATATTAAGAGAGAGAAATGGGGTGCCATATCTTGATGGGTGACCTTTGAAATCATGTGGGGAACAAACATCTTCACCCATGTGCTTGTGGGGCACAATTTATCTATGGACCCTTTGGTTGGAGTCAAAAAGATGATTCAAGAATCTTTTAACTTTTGTGTGTGCACATGGGTTGTAAAGACATTGATCACTATGCTTGATTGGAGTCACATGTGAATTAGGGATAATATCTTTGAGTCACATGGAGGTGGGATGCTCAAGTCAAAAGTGGGAGCATCTTTTGACCAAACACATGTAAGGGGAATAATGTTTCTTATTTATGAATAGTGAGGCCACACAGACGGTGACACATTTTACTCTCTCTCCTATTTTTCATCCATGATTCCATTATCTCCTTTGTATTCTATTTATGTATGACACTCGCTTATGTATGTATTGAGTTGAAGCTTGAGAAAAATAAGCTTGTATTTTAGTTTGCTAAAAATATTTACATAAGCTTGTATGCTTGAGAGAAAGCATTGTAAGAGAAGTGTGTTGTGATTAAGATTTGTTAGAGAGGTTGTTTATTTTTGAAGTTAATATAAGACTAAAAATACCATTTTCCCCATGGGTTTTCCTTACACATAACTATTAGTGTAATGTGTTATTTCTTTTATTTGTTTTAATAACTTGTTTATTTCTGCATTGAATTGCTTGCACTAGTTAGCTATTATTCTTAACATCTTTATGAAAAATGTTTTTTACCTAATGATTTCCTAGAACTCATCACCTTGGTGACATAATATCTCTTCTTGGTTTGTTGTAAAAGTCATCCAAATGGTACACATATATTTTTTATAAAAGATCTTTTAAACTTTTTAAAAAGACTCCTTTGGTTATGTCCTTATTCTGAAGAATCTTCTTTTTTGGAGTGGATTAAATGACATATAAAACTTAGAAATAATCATACTCACAAAATAATGAAATACAACTAACTTGAATTACCTATGGTTTAAATTTTTTCATTGTTTTTCTACTTATCATGTGATATAAAGATCACACAAGTTAGTTTAGAGTTTTATACAAGTCAACATGGAGTGCTATTTTTTTGCTTTGTTCCCTAATTTTTTTTCATTTATTGGTTTTCAAAATTTCACCCCCTTATATATATATATATATATATATATATATATATATATATATATATATATATATAAAAATTATTTTTCTCCCTTTTTGGGAAGAGGACCACTATTTACTGGTTTTTAATCTCCTTCCTTTATTGGACTCAAAATATAATTATTTGGTATTGTGGGAAAATAAAGTTCTTACATATAACCAAATTATTTTTGAGATTGCATCTATTTGAATAATTTATCATTTCTTGGAGGTTGATGATAGAGATTTAACTTTGTCCATTTACCGAGAGTGTCCTCTTGTTTCTATCAATTGGCAATAACTAAACTGATCCATTGTAAAAAATATTTTGTATTTGATAAGGACCTAGCCATCTAGCATAAATTTTACCATTGAAATGATGATACTTTGAATCAAATAATAAGGCCCAATCTCCCTCTTTGAATGTTATTTCCTTGATGTGACTATCATGCCATGCCTTCCTCTGATGTTAAGATTATTTTGTTTGATGCAATTCCTCTAGTCTCATCTCATCAAGTTCATTCAGTTAAATAATTTTATCTATTTGTGCTTCATATAAATCTATGCACACATACATTGCTATTTTTAGTGTTTGTAACTCAAATTAAATTAGAAGTAATGGATTCTTCCCATACATAAGTTCATATGGAGAAAATATCATGGTGTTATTTCATGTTATGTTGTAGACCCATATTAATTTAGGTAGCTTGCTTGCCTAATATTTTTTGAAAATTCTCACTATCTTGGTCAAGATGTTATCTATTTCTCTATTTGTAACCTCAACTTGCCCATTGTCTTGAGGATGATATGGTACTGACTTCTTGCGAGTGAATTGGTAGTGTTCTATGAAATCTTTTATCATGTTAGAGGAAAATTGGGGGCCTTGATTTGATACTATTTTTTTGGTGCTCCAAAACATTACATGATTTTATAGTACAAAAAATAAAAAACTATTTCTTCATGAGCAAATGGTAGAGATTGAACCTATGCCCAATTGGTGACATAATCAAAACATACTAGTATGTACTCATTTCCTTGAGATGGTGGCTCAATGAAACCAATGAAATCCAAATCCCATTTCTCAAAGGGTCCTAAAACCACTTAAGGATGGAGGGGAATCTCATTAGATAAGTGGGATTCCTCCTCTTTTGGCAAGAATCACATTGCTAAATATATCTTTTCACATTTTTGTGAAGTGAAGGCCAACAATATCTAGCCCAAATGATCTTGTTAATAAACCTTTTGACTGAATAGTGGTCTCTCTCTAGTTCATCATGGCAAGCTATTAGGATGTCATAAATTTCATCTTCTCTTACAAACCTACAAAGTGTTATATAATGTCCACATTTAAACAAAACACCATTAATCCATTATAGTTATCACTATTTCTAACCGAACATTTCCTTTCATTATGAGGGAAATCATAAGTAAATTTTATTATGGATAGATAGTTGGCCATATCAAAAAACCATGGTGTGTGTACTAAAATTGTGAACATCTAATCATGTAGAAAACTATCCTCTATTAGCTCATCTTCACCTAAAACATTAAACATTAATAAAAAGTCAACAACTACATTAACCTTTCCTATATTATCAATGGTTATGATATCAAATTCTTACAAGATTAGTAACCATATAGTGATCCTAACTCCCACCACTAGTTTGTTCATTAGATAACTTATAGCTGAATGGTTTGTGTAAACAAATATTTTATATCCAGTGATGTAATGATGAAACTTGTTCATGGCATAGATAACAACTAGGAACTCCTTTTCAATAGTGGTATAATTCATTTTAGTAGGAGTTAATTTTTTTTAATGTAAGAAATGACATACATCTTACCTTACTCAGCTTTTTTCCCAAGGACCACCCCCATATCATTTTTATAGGCATATATGTGTATGTGAAAAGGTTGCTCCCAATTAAGACCTCTCAAGATTGGATCATAAGTTATTTTTTTTACTAATTCAAAATCTTATTGACACTTGTCTATATATATAAATTCATTATCCTTATTGAGAAAGGAAAACATAGGTGCAACTATCTTATTGAAATATTCTATAAAACACCTATAGTATCCTACATGTCCTAAAACACTTTTTATATCCATTTGGTTTTTAGGTTTAGGTAGCTATGAAGATAAATTTAATCTTTTTAGGGTTAACCTATATTCCCTGATTTGAGATGTGATGACCTAATACTATTCCTTGATCAACCATCATCAGCAATTTTTCATATCTTAGGGATAATAGATGTTTTTCACACTGAGTTAACACTTTATCTATATTTTTAAGGCTTCATCAAAATAATCACCATGCACTATAAAGTCATCCATGTACACTTCAACACACTTATATTTAATATTAATAAATATAGCTAAGACTACTCTTTAAAAAGTAATTGGTGCATTACATAGGCCAAAGGATAAAACTATATATGAAAATTTCCTCCAAAGACATGTAAAATTTGTTTTGTCTTATTTTTTTAGAGCTACCCTTATTTTATTGTATCCATTGAATCCATCCAAGAAGGATTTTTTTCATTTCTATCTAGGACTTGGTCTATGAAAAGAAAATGGAAGTAGTCTTTCGTGGTGGATTTGTTGAGCTCCCTATAATATATACATATACAACATTTTTATTGTTTATTTGGTAGTATTAAAATTGGTGAGATAAATTGAACATATGATATGGGATAGATTAATCCTACCTACAATAATTTTTTTTATTTCTATTTTGATTATATCTCTTAGTGTTGGATTGATCCTTCTAAATGGTTATATGATGTTTGATGTGTAAATGTGATGAGTACATACACTTGAGTGAATTAATTTCATGTCACTATACTCCCAATAATTTTTTTTGTATTGCTTTTCATAATGTTAAAGATCTTAGTTTTCTGCTCATTGTCTAGCCAACTATTTATGTGTAACATTTTTCCTAGTTAGACTACTAATTTTTTTATCCATAGATAGATTGAAATAACTTTCATATATTAAATCATGAGAGAGTTCAAGGGGAAATTATGAGAATATAACATGTGTAAGGTATTTATGTATTTGAAAAATGATTCTTCTTTTGAAATCACACTTGTTAGGGGAGAATGAAAAGCCAAAAGAAAAAATTATTGACTATTGTGTGCCTAACTAACAATGATCTTCTAGAGAGGTATGTGATCATAGTTTTCATCTTGAGAGTATTAAATGTTGTTTTGATAAACTTAAAAAGATGGTATACACCTTTAAACTCTAGACTAGATATCTTCAGATCTAGATGGGAATCTTTGAAGCTAGACTGACTTCTTCAATGCAACTTGTTAACTCATCCTCTAACTTATTCACATAGTTTTTTAATGATACCATGGATAAATAGGAAAAAGTAATGATATTTTTATTTAGGTCATCTACCCATAAATGATCTTTGAAATCTAGATATGGTTTTGTAGGTGGATACAAAGAATATTTATTTGCTTTTAATCCATTTGAAATGGTCATATCTCCAAGTCTAAAATCTATGAGTGTTGTCACTGTGGCCAACCATGGTATTCATAGGATCATTGGATAACCTTATTTTTAAATCTTTGGCTTAAGTATCTTAAAATACATGAGGTATTCCAAACATTCTATTATTATTGAGACATTCTCTATAATTCCCTCTGATTTGGCAATGGATTGATCAACCATATGTAAGATTATAGTAGTTGGTTGCACTCTAGTTATGGAGAGTTATTTAAATGTGTTTGATGTCAAAACATTTATATTTATCCTATGTACACTATCACATTAGGTATTTCTTTCTTTCCTATATCTATAGTGACAATTGGGCTCCGAGGGTCTCTATATTTTGGTAGAAGTGATTTTCCTGCTAAGAGGTCAACAATTTTTCCATCTACCTGTATGGTCTTGGGATATTTATTTCTTTTCACTGTGATTTTAATACAAAAACCCTTGATGATTTTATTGAGTTTTGGAATCTATTTTATTACTTGTATTAGTGGTATCTTAATACTTAGTTATCTTAGTTCATGGACTAAGTTAGATTCACTTTTATTCATTATTTCCTTAAGTCTTTTAGGAAAATGAATTGGTGAAAGAGTAATTTATTAAGGCTTTTCATTTTCTTGCATGTATTATTTATATTTTATTAGCTTAGTAATAGGTCTTGAACTTTATTTTTCAATTAAAATTTCTATAATGGTGATTAGAGGACTAGTCAATATCTTGCTTGAACTTAAATGAACATTAATATAATTAATGGCATTGATCCCCATAGTTCCTTCTTGGTCAGTTCCATAGACATGGGTTGATTTTCTATGCTTGGGGTTTACTAGTGGTTTCATAAGAAATTGAGGCTAAGCTACTTGTTCAATTTATGAAGGCTGAGTAGGCAAAGAAGTCCTTAAATATTATTGATGTGGAAATCTCCTTTGCCAATCAAAGGTTGGTTGGTATACCCATTATTGATTTCCACATGGTTATTAATTAGGCTAGGGCACTCATAATTTTTATGATGTCTACTCTGGTGAAATACAAATTTTTGGTCCCCATGTTTGTGGAGGTGCCTGTCTAGCCCATGGCATCATCCATAGATTAGAAGGATCTCTAGGGAAAAAGTGATTCTAATTTTGATTATGGGAAAATTTCTTCCCTTGTCTTTGTATGTAATTGAGTTTTTATATTTGTTGGGTAGATTATTTAAATTGATTATTTAGGATATGTATGAGGATAAAATTATTTATATCATGGTCATTTGTATAACAAATTCCACACATATCTATCTTATCAAGAGGGTAATCTCAGAATGCACATTTCAACATAAATTTTGGACAATACATAGCTAGAGGTTCAGTAGAAACATTAAATTTTACTTGTAAGACATCTAATTTTATGTTTAATTGAACCAAAACTTATATTTTAAGATTTGAGAACTCCTCTATGAGTTGTCCTACATCATTACTCCCTTTTCTTATTTTCTATTTTATAATACTAATTCTTATTCTTAAATAATTCCTACACAGTTCAACAATATCATTGAGACCTAGTTTATTTATGTCTCCTCTTCCCATTTGGTTCAAAGTTTCTCTAACATCATCATCTAATCTATTTAATAAATTTTTTTACTTAAATCTTCTTCTAACTCATATCCACATATTCTATGTGAAAAGATGAAATAGTCTATATAGTCTTCCATATTCTCATATTCTTTTTGTTTTATATAGAATTCTTCTTATTTTGTATCCATTACTCTAAAATAGTCCTCATATTTGTCCAATAATCATTTTTCCATCTCATCCCATGCGTGAAAAGAATTTGGTTGTAAACTCATAAACCATCTCATGGCTAAATCCTTGATTGTAGAAGGAAATAATTTTAGTTTGTGATTATCAGTTTTGTAATCATAAATTTGACACAAGACTTTAAACTCAAAAAAAAAATTGGTTAGGTTATTCTATGGACAATCCCCTCAAAGTAAGCTATTATGTATGGGGATATGTTATTTATCAAAATATTTTAATCTTGATCTAAGATAATAAGATAGGTAAAGGTTCTCCCTACTGGTTGAGCTCTACCTACCTCAACCTTATTTTATAGATTTTTTCCTAGATTATCTCATATGTTTTCCCAATATATGTTGTAAAGAGTTCTCCAAGGAGGTTTTGAATCATCAGAAGTGGATGGAAGACTACTTTATTGGGATTCAAAACTCTAGTTTTAAATATTTTTTTGTCTTAATTGCTTCATTTGGAAGAATGCACCTACCTATGGATAATGTTCTTAAAGTTTAGGTGAGGTTAACAATAGTTCTTCCTCAATGGTCTGAAGTTACTTTCCTATAAGGTCTTCTAGTACTCTTTCTTCTTATGACCTACTAGTGATTGAAATTTGTTAAGGGTTATTAGGAATGTATCTTCCATTTAAATATCTTGGTCTATTCATAATTTTATTAAGTTATGGGAAGTACTTATTATTCAACTGTTAGATTATGATTTAATACCCTATCAACATGTAGAAAATCCCTAGAAATAGTGCCAAAAATGATGAGGATCATTGTGTCCTCTTCATTTAATCAATTGAGTCAAGTTGTTGTCATATCAAACCAAGGTCGATGTTCAATGATAATCAATAGTAAGGTATGCAAGATAGTGACTGATAGTTTTCTATTTGGGGGAGTTATGATTCATTTAATCCTAAAGATCTAATATACTTATTAGAATTGAGAACTACTCTATTATTTGTAAATGTAAACACTCTTTAATGAATTAGAATACTTGGAAGGGAAACACACTTTCCTAGAATGAAAATTTCTCTTGAAAGAAACAAATAATTAATATAAGTTGTGAAAATTAGAATTAATTTGAAAGGAAATGCTATGAAAATTAAAAAAACTAAATTAAAACACACATACATTTAAACACAAACAAAGATCTGCAGGTTAGAATTTGTCACACAACACTTTGTATAAAGGAATGAAAGATAAAAATATATAATAACATAAACATATAAATACTATAAATGATCCTACTTCCTTGGTTGAGTGGGCCCTTGATCTTCCTTGGAATAACATTAGATCACTTTAGAATGATATAAATATCATGAAATCAATTCTTCATTAATTTTGAAAATGCTTATAATTATGGAAAGGCTTAGTTCTATGCTTCAATAAATTTCTTGTTATTTCTATTATCTACCACCCATATCAATAAGAAGACATTGTTTATATGTGATAATGCTTTCACAACAACTGATCAAAATAAACTAACCTCCTAAAAAAACCATAACTAACTAGGATATTTACATTGAAAACATAAATATAACAACATCCTATCAACATTTCAAGGGACAAACTGGTGGAAGAGTGTTTATATTGGTTATCACGTGTTACCTTTGTCTACTGATAATTACAAATTGTTATTGCAGTTGGAATAATATCTATTCTAGAATAAACATCATTACTATATTTATAGTTACTTTTAACAAAACTACTACAAATACTTATGGTTATAAAAATACATACTAATTTTAGAAAATTTAACATGACTTCTTGGAAATATTCTAAAAATAAATTAGGATGCTTCTGATCAAGAAAATATGGTTTTCACCATGATGCAAAGTCTTTAAAATATCTTTTATCGAGCTCTTAAAAGCCTTCATAATCAATATAAGTATCTCTAGAACTAGTTTGGGCATATTTGAAGCTAGGCTGGTGATATTTGGAGCTAGACTAATGGACTCTAGAGTTAGCCTAGTTATTTTTAGAACTCGACTAGAGATCAATGGAGTTGGTCTGAGTTGATTTTCAGAATTCTTTTTGCTTACTAAAACACATTATTTTTTTATAGTAATCTAGATGACATATATACACAAAATTGGTGGATTTTAATGCAAAAATTTAGAACAAAGTGGTGTAAAAAAGCGACATTATCTTGCATAGAATAATCAAGGAAAGTACTCATTTTATAGCTTGAATTAGTAATGAGTTATAAAATGCACATCTAAATCCATATAAAAGGAATGTTATTTAGGGGAAAATGAGGTCATTAATTGGATATAATAATCCATTTTATGGGATTATCAACTTTGAATCTTATTCTACCATGAAAATGCTCTTAAATAAAAAGTGAAAACATAACATATCGTAGATTTTCTAGAATCAACTGATCTTGCCCAATCTGAATTAGTATACCATATTAACTTAACATCAATAGATTGTTTATATACGATGCCAAATTTAAGAGCACCTTTTACATATCTAAGTACCTAATTTATAGTGTGCCAATTTTATTCATGTGGTTTAGTCATGAAATGATAAAAATAACTCACTACAAAACACAAATATAGTCTACAAGTGGCAAGGTAAATCAAACTACCTACTAATTGTCAATAGATTGTTTCATTGACCAGTGGCAAATCAATTTTATTTGAGATTTTTTTCCCAACTTCCATAAGTGTATCAGATGGATTAAAATCATGAATTATAAATTTTTATAACAAGGATTTTGCATTTCTTTTTGGAATATAAAAAATGTATAACTAAAATTGTAACACAACAAAAAATATACACCTAGATAATAATGAAACATGCCTTAGTCATTTCAAACACAAAATAGATGTCGGCTCTCAACTATTTAAGAAAATCATTATTGATTTTAGTGATGGAAAGATAATCAACATATAAAATTAGAATCAATATGTCATCACCAACCAATTTAACATAGAGAGTAGATTCCACATCACATATTTTAAAACCAGACTCTCTAAGATAGTTATCTCTTTTAAAATACTAGGTTAGATAAGCCTGATTAATTACAATAAGGAATTATTTAACCTACAAACTATATGTTAATTTATAAAAATCTAAAATCCATGTGACTGTACCATGCACACCTTCTCCTCCAAGTGTCCATTTATAAAATCAATTTTCAAATCCCTCTAAAATAACTACCAACCAAACTAATAAATAATAGATCTAACCATTTTAATTATAGGAGAAAATGTTTATTCATAATCTACTCCCTCTTATTATGCATAACCATTTTTAATAAGACAAGCTTTATACTTATCTAAGGAACTATCTAATTTACATTTTACTTTATAAATTCATTTTCAAACAATAAATTTCTTACCTTGGGGTAGATCAGACAAAACTTAAGTACTATTTTTATGAGAGAATCATACTTCACCTTCATGGAAGATGCTCATTCAAGTTTTCCTTTAACATCTGCATAAGTATTTGGCTCAAAAATTTGGAAAATAACTAAATAAAGAGAAAAAACTACCTGCTCAAGATTTTGTACCACTTGTTTCCCTGATTTGTGGATTTAAATTCTAAATAGATTGGAAGTTCCACTTGGAAAATATCCTAAATTGTGCTATATTACCATTTTGGCCTTTTGTGCTAACTTGTTAAACCACTTGTTACTATACTAGGACCTTCCATCAAGCTAGAATTCTTTGGTGTTTGCCTTTTTAAGTCATGTTTAACTTTAGTACTAAAACTTGATTCACATTCATCAGTAAGAATCCAAATATGACTAGTATTAGTAGGTTTACTATCCTTTGAGAAATATGGATTTTAATCGTCTATTTTGACATATCTATTCACAATTAATTTATTTGAAAAGATATCTAGTAACATATATGCTTTGGAATTCTCAATGTAGCCAAAAAACATGTAATTATTACTATTTGAATCTAAACCAATCATTTTCTCTTTAGGGATTAATACAAAATTAGTACAATAAAAAATTTAGAAATCATGTACATCAAGTTTTATTCATGACCATGCTTCTTCTAGAGTAATATTTTACACAAATTTATAGGATAAATTATTCTTATTCATAAAATGTTCTAGAGTAATATTTTACACAACTTTACTAATAATTTTTTGATTTTGGTAATTTCACTAAGGATAAACTATTCTTATTCATATTTGGTACATATCTAACATTATAAAATGTATATTTTTACTCATTATTCAAAATGATTTGTACATCCCCACATCCCTTAATTTTTAAATGTCTATCCATTACCTAAGGAAACAATTTCATTAGTACTATTATCCTTAATGAAGTTTACATACAAATCTCAATGACATATGTAGTGTTGTGAAGCTCTTGAGTCGAAGTACCAAGTGTGTGACTCACTAGATTAGCCATGTTATGTTGCAAAAACAATTTAATATATTCTTCCCCTTCTGCTTCTTTTTCAACATTAACATGTATAGAATTCTTATTTGAATTAGCCATATCATCTTATTGCTTTAGACAATCTTTCTTAAAATGTCCTAGTTGCTTAGAATAAAAACATTTTTCTTTTGGTTTCTTTGATGCAATTTTTTTCTTGAAGAGTCTTTGTTTTCCAACCATAGTTTTCCCTTACCTTCTATCTTTTCCACAAAATCACTTTCTATATATGTGGATGTTGAATCTATGGATTATTCCTGCTAATTGTCCTTATATATGAGAAGTGTGGTAAATTGCTCAAAGTCCAATGTCTCTATATATGAAATCATGTGTAATGAATCCATAAAGGAGTCATATAAAGGTGGTAAATTCTAGATAATAAGATCAATGAGGTCTTGTTCATCTACATACTTTTCCACTGCCCTAAACTGATTACATATTTTCTTTAATTATAACAAATACTCAAAAATGGATCTACCTTCCTACATCTTAGTGTAAAATATGAGATTATTCAACTAAAATATCCTATTAGCTTTAACATCATGATATTTGATCTTAATATGTTTCCATAATTCAGGTGAAATAGTAGATTTACATATTAAATTATCAATTACAAATAGTCTTAAAAGCATTAAAACCCCACGATGATGTTTATCATAGTCATCTGGTTGAGTATCTGGTCTATACTCTTTATTAAGTATAATATAGTCTATATTATGATACTCACATATCATAAGTATTTGTAGCTCCATAAACTAAAGTTTTTAACTATTAATTTATGTGAACCTAAAAACTACAAATTTTGTAAACTAGCCATTTTGACCTAGTTTTCCCCTAAAATAATTAAATAAAAAAAAACTATAATGACTTTTATAAAAAAAATTGGACACTAATTCTATTCTAAAATTAGACAATGCTATCAATTTTTAACAAAAAGAATTTTTACCATTTATGAAAAATTTAATTTACTAGCTCCCATACATTAGCCTAGAAAATATACAAAAAATTCATTTTGCCTGCAAATAAGGACCTCAAATCATATAATGTGGAAAAAATTCAAGTGATTTTGATCTACTATTTTTGGAAATAAATTAACCATACCATTTTTTATGCAAGGAGAGGTGTCTTAGGCAAATTGAAAAGTTCAATTTTTAATAAACGTTTAAAATATTTATTTTTTCCCTAAATATTTATGATTTATTAAAACATTACAAAGGATGACATAAATAATCAACCAATAGAATAAAACTTATGTACACATCATCTCAAGAAATGAAATCTAAGTTGAATGACATTTAGGATCTACAAGTTTATATAGACTTCATTCCCTTATACCAACAATATCAATCTCATCATTGAGTGTAGTGATTTTACATTTGTTTCCTTCAAACTTAACTAATAATTATTTGATTTTGGTAATTTCACTGATGGATAAACTATTCTTATTCATATTTGGTTCACATCTAACATTATAAAATTTATATTTTTACTCATTATTTAAAATGATTTGTGCATCCCTACATCCCTTAATTTCATGTGTCCATTCATCACCTAAGGAAACAATTTCATTATTACTATTATCCTCAATGAATTTTACATATAAATCTAAATGACACCTGTAGTGTCGTGAATCTCTATTGATGCTTGAAAGTGTGTCATAGGGGTTTACAGAGTGTTTAAGAAACACTTCTTATATATGGATTCAAAGAGTCCATTACATGAGTAGCTGGTTGTGATCTTCTTGAGATCTTTGGTGGAAATATGAAAGTAATTTGAACTAATTCTAATGAATTATGGTCAAAACCTAAAGTCTAAAGTCTAATCTAGCATATATATTTACAATGAAAGCTAAGCTACAATGAATTGATCAAAAAATGAGCAAAAGGAAGTGTAGGGTAGAAAAGAGAGGTTTTTGATCTTCATTCCATACATCATGACAAAGCTTGAATTTCATTGAAACATACATTCAAACCAATATATGACATGAAATAGCTAAAGCATAGATCCTACCATATATCAGGAAACTATTTATGGAAAGGTGAAATAATGTAAATAAAAAACTAGATTCAATTTTAAGATTTACTTCCACAAATAAATTACATTAGCACATTTGCAAGAAAAGCATGCAAAATGAAATGAATCTAAGATGTTTCAATCAACCTAGCATAATCATAAATTAACAACTTTGAATTTATATGTGCACATCAATAATCCATAGGAACAATTCAAATATGAACATTAAACCAGAAGGTTGAGGAAGCAACTATAATAACAATCACACAAAAAAATATTGGACAATCTTTGTAGGATTCCTTGCTTGTATTAATTGCTCTGAGTTTACACATTTTTTTTTCAAAAAAATCCCTCCTTTTTAAAAATGACAATACCCATTTTATAGAAGACATTGAGGTATGTCAGTCAGTCACATCAAATGATAATTGAACAAGTGTCAGGACAACTATCCTTCTAAAACATTCTTAGAACTTAATGACACTTTAAAAGTGGACTAACCTATAAGCAACATGATTTACAAGATGCACATGATTTTAAAAAATATAATATTATCTATTCAAATGATATGCATGTTTCTAAACAAGAGAATATGATAAGTCAACAAATTTAAATTTGAGAATCTCCTTGTTGCTTTTGTTGCTTCATCTTCATTATTTTATCATGTTGTTCATTAATCAGCTTGAAGTTAATGATGGGATCCATGAAAATATCTTTTTATTAGTTTATGAATCTTTTCAATTCCTTATTAGCCCTGTCCAAAGCTTATTTGATGCTTCTAACATCACCAATCTTCTCTTTTGCAAATAAGATCATGTCCAATATCCTTTAATTATCTGCCCCTCTTTTGCCTTGGCTTTGATTTTTCACATCTTACATGAAATGGGTTAATCTATATTTAAACTCATCATCTATTATCAAGCCAATGGGACTAAGAATAGTTGGGTTTTTGATCAGGCTACCCAATATATGAATTATTTAGTTCTCCAACTGTTTGAAGTCCTTTGAAAGATCTTCCAAGCTCTTAGACCATTTGTTTAAAGCTTTGATATTCTCCATCAATATAACCATATCCATATTCAAGTGGGATAGGCTAACTATCCTAAACTTAGAAATTTGGTTCTCTCTCAATATATTGATCAACTCCATCACCTTATTGTATGTACCCTACCATAGGTTTTCTTGGTTCACAACCAAAGTACCCTATTTATTCACCATATCTTGATTGGAACTTATAGCTTTCAAGGAACTAAATATGTCATGCATGGTTACCTCAAAATCATTGATCATATCTCTTAGAATAGGTATAATAGATTGTTCCTCTAAGTTCTTTTATTTCTTTAGCCCTTTGATAGCAGTTTATAACTATTCTGATTATTCTTGGACCAATTCTAAGACATCTTCAAAGATTTGGTCCTCACTAGGTCTTTGTACTTGTTTTTGAGTTGAATTATTCAAGGTTCCACCCTTTGATATGTAATTTATTCACCATGTTGCATGGCCTTTTTCTTAGTCACCCTTTGTAAACTAGTAGTGCTTGGATCAAACCTGACCCCAATTGAGGACTAGGTCACATGTGGAATTGGAACCTCTACTTGTGATTGGGATATTGGTTGGATTAGAGTAGCCGATCTCATTTCTTCCTCTTCTTGTAGAGAAATTATCCATGGATTCAATTATTGTCGTAGAGGGATATTGGTAGCTTTAACCATAGCATAAGGATGATGGATAGTAGGCAACTTTTCTATTCTTGGTTCATAAATAAACCACTCTAGAATAGGTGGACCATATAATATGTTTTACTCAATAAACAAGTTGAATTCACTCAAAGGTGGAGTGATGGTTAGCCTTGGTTTCTTTTCTCTTTGGGGTGTCAATAACCATTAAGTTCAATGACTTTCCCTTATCTTTTTTCTACCTATCCTTCTCAACACTTTGCTTATTCTACATTTGAATCTATACCATAATCTATGGATAATTTTTTTAATGCATCCTCAATAGACTCATTAGGATTTAGGGATATCATATTAACCTCTCCTTGAAGTGATTCTTGCTTTGCTGCTTTGGGAGATTCATGCGCTGATGAACTAGAAGCAATCTCATCTAGCCTTTTTTTCTTAAGTTTATTCTCTATTTGTGTCTTTGTTGTGGGGGGCTTATAATATTCACCACTTATCAAATGATACTACCTAGGCCCCAATTTCTATCTATCATCTACCTTTTTATCTCTAGATAGTCTAGACTTAGGCCTTATGTTGTTCTCCTTCAATCTTCTAGTTACTTCAAAATATGAGGATGCTTTACTGTATATGAAATCTAAGGCACTAGGCTCATGCTCATAAGTTAAATTCAAAATATATTTTATCCTTAAATTCTATTTCACCATCCCATAAGGGTCCCATTGTCTAAGATCATCTATTTGTAGGTTAAAAGATAACCTATGCTTTGATGTTGCTTTAATATTATCCCACTGTTTGAAAGTCACCTTGTTAATTGTCATTGGAAAGCTATGTAGGAGTCCCTTTTTCTTGGTTTTTCAAAGGCCATATATACCATAAAATAAATAATAGGCCACCTCTTTTTCTGCTAGTTTATCAAGAACATGGATTGGCAAATTGAGAGGAGAATTTTGAGTCCCCTCAATCTTTATAATAGTATAATCAAGGTAAACCATTTATCACCCATTGCTTCAATAGATTTATTGATTAGAGGGCTCACTCTTTCCATTAGAATACCAGTTCTAGATTCACTTAGTGTAGGGTAGACATAGTCATAAATAGATTGAATGTGGTCTTTATACTTATAGATGTGTAACTTGGAATAGTATTGGGAGATGGTTTGAGTACCACTTGGAGACCATTCTCTCTAGTTGGGAATATTTATGGTTGCATATAGGGCATCTAGAAGATAAGACATCATGTAAAACTCATTTTTCTTCCTATCCCTGATTGCATATATTTTTCTACTCAAGGAGATGCTGATTATCTCACCTAATGGAGGAACTATCACCTTTCCAATGATGAAATATACTATGGGCACCCATATTGGATCTACATACACTTTAGTTTCATATCCATATATATTGTTAAGCATGGTCATTACCATCCTAATTCTAGGTCCAAATTAACTTATTGGGATGTTCTTTGTAAGGTCTATAACAACTTAGTTATCAAATTCCAACCACATAGCTAGGGTGTCTATCATGTGGTGTTGCTTAACCCATGAATTAATAGAGGTTAGGTCAATTTTGGGTTTAGGAAATTTATAATAAGACTCAAAGGCAATTGGGCAAATGTAAACAGCTTTCCTCTTATTATGTTCATTAATTAACATGCTCTTGTCTATTTTAGCTTCTTTAAAAATATGACCAAGAACATCAATGCAATGAAGTACCTCTAGTTTTTTAACTACATAGTGAAGTCCAATCATCTCAATGGCTATAATATCATCATATAATATCTTTATAAGGAGTATCTTCTCTTCTTCCTTTGTGATCACTGTCTGGTTTTTAATTTTCTAAAGCGATTTAGAATAATTTTTATCCCCTATGTTCAATGCAGTAACTACAAACTCAATTTACTTAAACACACATTCTTCAGTGTCTAATGTCAAATATATCTCAACTTATTGCTTTTAAACATGTTTATGGGATTCCATTTCTATAATTCCAATCAAATTATCTAATTGTAGACAACAATCTAAATTTCTTGGCTCAATCTAGAGACAATTAGGGTAATCTGTAAACCTTAGGGATTTTAGAGGTTCACATAGGTATTTAATGGTAGAAAGCCTAGTTTGAAATGTGAGTTTATGTGACTTAGATTGCATATTTATACCTTTCACGTGCTTGGGTCCACAAGATCTCCATTTTAATGTGTCTCACTTATGTCTCATTGCCATGTCATACTATTCATTTATTTAAATTATGACTGTTTATCATATTTAGACATGTGTCATTATTTCATGCAATTTTAAAGCTTGATCAATTCACACCATTGATCTCTTAATAAGTCTTCTAGCCTTGAATTCATATGGGCTATTGATATTTTATTTTAACTCCTAAGAGTGTGCCACTTGGAATCTCTACGGGCTCTCTATGTACTTACAAACAATATTCATCGCTTTAACAATTTTGTGTCACATGGAAACATTATGTTCAATCTGGGCTCTTTAAATTATTGACTCCATTTGCACCATTGATCTTGAATATATGATCAAATGCGATCCATTTATCTTCCTTCTATGGGATTAGACTCACACCATTGATTTGATAATTACATGATCAAGTGTGGGCCATCAATCTCCATATTTATACGTAAGCTCACATGCAGGTCATTTATTTACTTGATCACTCATTGATATTGTGATACTGTCACTCGCGTGTTCCTTCTCAGCATCTCTGACTTGTTGACCTTTATTCATCATTAGATCTATTACCGCTTTGCCAAGATTATGACACTTGTCACTATCATGTTTGATTTTAGAATCATTTGATGCTTTGATTCCATGATCACCATCGGATTTGATTTTAAAATATTAACGTGCATCATCGATCAATTCCTTTGACTTATTGACTTCAACTTTGCCCACACATCATTGATCTTTGGTTTAAGCTCCTAATATCTTTCCACTCATCATCTTCATGTTTAATTAACACCTATGGATATAAAATCAAAGACATAAGCACTTTGGATATAAATAACTTATGATAAATTTTTAGACTAAGGTTTTAGTCATATTAATAAACACGATTAAAGTTTAGACTAGAACTTTAAACTAGGTTTAAAATATAATAAAATTTTCCCATATAAATTTGAATTTATTTTAAAAAAGAAACCCATGTAAATATGAACCCATTTCAAAACTAACTTAGATTAAAACATTTATACTAAGGTTTTTAACACTTATTTAAACATGGATCTAATTAATTAATTAAAGACCCATGGCTAAAAGGGTCAAATTATCATTAAAGCATAAAACCTTGAACATTGCTTATTCAAATGGAACTCCATTAAAACTGTAACATGGAAACACAAAAATCAAACATCAAAAATATAAGATAAAGTAAAAAAAAAACTTATGAGCTAACATGCCAATGGAAGCTGAAGCAAGACATGATATTCAATAATGCAATTTTGATCAATTTGAATGTCAATTTATAACACAATTTTGAAGATTGAACAAGGGTCCTCATTTTCAAAAAATGGGGGTATGTTGACCTCAACAAGATCCTAAGTCAAAATACCAAGTGTGTGACTCACTAGATTGGCCATATTATGTTACAAAAACAATTTAGTATATTATTCCTCTTCTGCTTCTTTTGTAACATTAACATGTCTAGACTTCTTATCTGAATTAACCATATCATCTTATTACTTTATACAATCTTTCTTAATATGTCATGGTTGCTTATAACGAAAACATTTTGATTTTTATTTCTTTGATGAAATTTGTTTCTTGAAGAGTCTTTGTTTTCCAACCATGGTTTTCCCTTACCTTCTATCTTTTCCATAAAATCACTTTTTGTATATGTGGATGTTGAAGCTATGGATTGTTCCTGCTACTTTTCCTTATGTGTGAGAAGTGTGGTAAATTGATCAAAGTCCAATGTCTGTGTCTATGAAATAATGTGTAATGAATCCATAAAAGAATCATTCTATGTCTGTGAAATCATGTGTAATGAATCCATAAAGGAATCATATAAAGGTGGTAAATTCTAGATAATAAGATTAACGAGGTCTTGTTTATCTACATTTTTTCCCACCACCTTCAACTAATCACATATTTCCTTCAATTATAACAAATACTCAAAAATAGATCCACCTTCTTACATCTTAGTGTAAAATATGAGATTAGTCAACTAAAATATATTTTTGACTTCAAAATCATGATATTTGATCTTAATATGTTTCCACAATTTAGGTGCAATAGTAGCTTTTCATATTAAATTATCAACTACAGATAGTTTTAAGAGCATTAAAGCCCCACAATGATGTTTATCATAGTCATCTAGTTGAGTATCTAGTCTACACTCTTTATTAAGTATAATCTATTCTATATTATGATACTCACATATCATAAGTATTTGTGGCTCCATTAACTAAAGTTTTTAACTATTGATTTATGTGAATTCGGAAACAACAGATGTTGTAAACTAGCCATTTTGACCTAGTTTTACCCTAAAATAATTAAATCAAAAAATCTATATTGATTTTTATAAAAATATCTTTTTCACACTATTTCTTTTATAAAATTAGATAATGATGTCAATTTAAAAAAAAAATCTCTTTACCGTTTACGAGAAATTTAATTTACTAGTTCCCATAAATTAGCCTAAAAGATATATAATAAATGAAATTTCAAGTTTTAAAACTCTATTTGAAAAAATTCATTTTGCGTGTAGACAAGGACCTCAAATCAGATAATGTGGAAAAATTTCAAATGATTCTGATTTACTACTTTTTGGCAACAAAATTAACTATACCATTTTTTAAGCAAGGAGAGTGTCTTAGGCAAATTGAAAAGTTCATTTTTTAATAAAATTTTAAAATATCTGATTTTGCCCTAAATATTTATGATTTCTTAAAATATTACATGAGAATGACCTAAATTAATCAACCAATAGAATAAAACCTATGTATGCATCATCTTAGGAAATGGCATCTAAGTTGAATTGCACCTTTCCCTTACTCAGAATGACATGGGGATATTAGATTTTAGGTGCAAGGTTTACTATTAACAACCTATGTCTTCTTGTCAGATAATTCATAAGGATTATCCAAGAGTAACTCTCATAAACTCCATATCCTTTGTTTGATAGTGGGTTGGACCATATATCTTAAACAACTCTAAAATATTTGGTACAACTATTCTAGAAATAGATTTTACTCTAATGTTGCATCTTCATTGGAATGCCACATACTTCTACTTCTTAGAATGATTCTCAGAATGCTTCACTAGATTGTTAGAATGCCTCAAAAATACTACAAATGCCTCAACAAATAATGACATCTCACTTATTTTAGCCAATGTTTTGATCAAATCCTTACGTTTTGATTTTGACACATCTTTTTACTATTGTGTCCTCCTTTCTGCACATCCTTATTTCAACACGGAAGTTAATAAAGTAATATTTTCAAAACTCCTGAATGGTGCTCCTTTCCAATATCTTCCTCTCACCATGTCCTTCCTACAAGAGAATATCCATCGGGTGCTCCTCCATGACAAGATTTATTTTCTTCTCTCACTCTGTCATAAGGTTATATCCCAAACTCCCTCAACTATGAGCTCTGAAACTATAAAATATTAATTAACATAGAGTAAGAAGAATCCATAGAACTACATGATTTATTAACCAAAGTGATAACCAAATAAATTGGCCTATTATGACTTGTAGAGAATAGGAGGTAGGCAAAACAATAAAGTTGATGGGAATTAATTAATAACTTCACCCATATAACCATATAACCAAGGTGGTTTTAATAAAAAATTAAACTTAATAAATTACATAATAACTAATAACCTTAACGAAGACTATAAACAAGTTATTTATTTTAATAAATATAAGATAATCTAAACATAATAAATAAAATTTTATATATATATATATATATATATATATATATATATATATATATATATATATATATATATATATATATAAAATTTTACACCCTTAAACTTGTGCCTATGTACCTTCCACATTGTTGTTAGTTTTCTAACCACATGACAAAGAAACTCTCCATTTAACCACATGGCATATCCTATTATGAAATTAATTGAGGGCTCCATTTTTCTAGTACAACTAGGCAATTTTATTGAGCACTTTTGAAGAGGTCATGGGTGTAGAAGATGCTTAAATTACCTATCACTTAAAAATGAATATACACACGCTAATTTTTATAGATATCAAAGTGAGAAACATGGAATATAAATATAAGGGGAATTTATATTCATCATATTTTTACAAATTAATCATGAAGTATTTTTTAATTTTTTTTTATAGATCTTACTCTACAAAAAACATACATGTAAATTGAAATCAATCACACATGAAGTCATATTTTTAATAGAGATAAATATTAAACCTTAATTATTACTTGTATATCTTAAAATTTAATTTGGCCATAAAGTGTATAAATTGTGATAACATAAAATATCTCTATCAATTGTTGAGTTCTAGATAATGAAGTAAAAATCAAATAATTGGGTAAGTATAGGAAGTTGGGGTATCAGAAGGGAGTTTTAAGTAGACATTTGTTTTTTTCTAAAAAATAAGAAGCCTCAACTTGTATAGCTTATTTTAGATGGCTACACTCAAAATTTAAAGATGGTATAAGAACATGAATTGTAACATTTTGAGTCTAATTTCTAAACTACTAATTTCCATGAAAACAATCAAATATAAATAGGTCAAACATTTAAAATTAGAAGAACTCCCTTTTTTTTTAGAAAAACATAATAGATAGTCAGCCGTGAACCCATTAATGTTTTGAGTATCATTTAATTTTTTAAAACCCTTTAGTGAAAATTTAGACAAAATCATTTAGTTTGTAACCTATATTTTTTTCAAAATTTTAAATGAATATATATATATATATATATATATGTATATATATATATATATATATATATATGTATATATATATATATATGTATATGTATATATATATATATATATATATATATATATATATATATATATATATATAACAAGTAAAGAGATCTTAAAAAATGATAAAAAAATGGATAGTTGACCGTGCACCTCCTAATTATCTTTAAAAAGTTATCAAATGTGGGGATGGTTGTTAGGTGGCATAGCATCCTTTGTGCTTTCAAACCATGATAGTGACCAAAGATTCTACTAAATTATTTCCTCATTTTTAAAATGATAAAACTTAGTTATGCTTCCAAACTTCTCACTATCTCATTTTAACCATCATCCAATTTTTGCCCAACCAAAATAGTACTAATTAAACATTAAATTGACAAGACCCAAGGTGATTTTAAAACATTTACTATATGTTCATTGAATATTCCATGCATTTTGATGATTCATTTTATCTAAGTTGATATAAATTTAAATTTAGGTTCCTACCTTATATTTTGACTTGGAAAAGTTGCATATAGAGTTTGTTCAATTGGCACCTTAATACCATGCTTGTCAAAGTGACACATAAATTCAATCAAACTGACATAAATGACCTTATAAAAAGGTAAAAATAGACATTTTTTTTGTTAGTGCAGTATGAATATAGCTTTAGGTTAGATAATAAAACATTAGATCTTAATAATTTTATAATAAAAATCATCAAATATTGATATCTAAACTTTTATAGTTCTTCAAAACTTTATGAAATCTTACAAACTGTCACAAGTACACCAAAGCACATGATATTTGACCAAATATTAAGCTATTTTTTAAAAATACACATCGATAGAGATAAATTTTAAAAAATGAACATGTTTACAAATTCAAAAGTCATGCTACTTTCAAAGTGACCTCATGAAGTGTGATGGGAAAACCACTATGTTACCTTGATCATCACTATTTCAGAATCTAAACATGCATATTAACATTATACTAGATACATCATAATGAATTTACTATTTAAATAAGCATGAAATGAATATTTCACAATCACATTAAATACAATCAAATAAACCATTCAACATGCAATCAAAGATGCATAATAACAATTAAGTGTTAAAGTCGGCCTCCACTATGTAAAATTCTAGATATGGTATAAAAATCTAAAGTAAGACAATATTATGTTATTTTGAATCTTTTAATCAAGGAATTAAATTTTTTGATAACACTGGTGACCTTGATAGAAAATTTAATATATACAAGTGGGATATAATAATCATTACTAATTTTAAAACATAGGAGTATAATCCAGGTAAATTATTTTTCAAGCAACTAAGCACGAATCAATTTTTAAATATTTTTTCAAAATAAGGGATGGTTTATTTGGCCAGCATAGCATCAATAATAGGAAAAAATTTATGTATACAAGTGGGATATAATAATCATTACTAATTTTAAAACATAGGAGTACAATCCAGGTAAATTATTTTCTAAGCAACTAAGCACGAACCAATTTATAAATATTTTTTCACAATAAAGGATGGTTTATTTGGCTAGCATAGCATGAAGAATAGGAAATAAAGATTTTAAAGTTTAAGATTGATGAACATAATTACAGAAACCTAAAACATAAAATTTGAAGTCAAATGATGCTTTGACATCATGTTTTACAATGTTATTCATTTATAAATCAATTGATTTAGATAAACTAAGAGATTTAACCTTTGACAAATGAAAGATACTTACATTCATATAAAGAATCATCTTCACTTGTTGATATGAAAGATACTTCATTATTATAGCTAAGATTGTGATTTTTGACAAAATACAAATAAGAGAAATACAAATCAAATAGAAAAATTAAAAAACAAAGAAAAAAAAGGAAAGCAAAATTGGAAAGAGAAGAAAGTACATCATAGAAAATTTGAAGGTAATGACCATTAACTATATGATGTAGCTAGTTCCCATCCAAATATTTAAAATAGAAAACATTTCTACCAAGTACAAAAGCAACCTTATTTAGTTATAACCATAAAGAATCAAATTTATGATTCTTTATAAGATCTTCATGAGCCTTATCATAGTATAAAATCAGGTCACCAACTTTGAACATTTTCTTAGAGATTTTCTTATAAAAAAACTTTTAAAGGTTTTTGTTGATTTTTTCAAATTTCTCTAAGGCAGTAGCTTTTGTTTCATCTAAAGCTAAAAATTAATATAATCTTTTTTGAATAGGATTTGAATCTTTAGAAGTATATTGTAATACAATATTTTCAGAAGTAATTTAAAGGTCAAAGGTAGATCTATAATAATGGGGGATAAAAAGGGGGTATCAAGTGACACTTTTTTTTTGAAAATTACAGTAGTTGAACTTGGAGATAATATTAGATACACTTTAAAAAAGAATTTAATTATGACATATGTATATGAATTGTGTTATTTTGAATATAGTTTAAAAATATAATTTTTTTCAATACCCAGATGATAAAAGTGTGTAAAATAGTTGTATTTATGACAATGACTCAACCCTTTTTTGTGAAAAGATAAGGAGACTGCATGTGTATGGATACATTTTTTTGAGTAAATGAATGAATTGATGTATGAAATTTAGTATATGCATAGATGAAATGTTGAAGATCAGTCAAGATATTTTTATTAATTTTTAAATAAATACATTTTTAAAAATAATTTTACAAGTCAAGATAGCTATAAAATTGGAACTACAAGTGTACGAACTCAAATTTTTGACATTAACTTCATGAAAATCATTATTTTTTCAAATCATAGCCAAGGATGCATAGATCGGTCATGTATAAGTTTTATAAAATTTAGATTAGGGGTCAAAAATTTATAAAGGTATTTGTAATGATATGTATATAATCCATAATGAGGTATGTTGTATAAAAATTAAGTAATAATTATATAATATAGTTTAAAATTAAAATAAATTATATATTAAAAAACTATGATTTCCCCTCTACAAACCCATATATATTTTTTAAAATAATAAAATCTATTTAATTAGAATGTCGACAAAGACAAAAATGACTCCTAAATTTATTAAAAACCAAGTGGGTTGCTCCATGGATGGTTTCAGGCTAGGTTTGGACCTCCCCAACCCTATCCCCAAAGCAAATTTGGAGGGAAAATGCAAAATTAAAAAACTAAAATGTTGAAAGGGCATGTGCCCTCTTAAATACATGTATGTATTTTTTTCAATTTTTTTGTGTGCAGTTTGAGCTATTTTTTTGCTTTTAAAAGCAAGTATATTTTTTTTATTGTGTTTTTAAATTCTGTGTGTAGTCCGAGCTAGTTTCTTTTATTGTGTTATATAAGTTTACATTTAATTTATATTACATTTTATATTATTATAATTTAAATTTATTTTACTAAATATTATAAATTAGGGCCACTCTGTATCTTATTAATTTAATTCCATAGTTGTAAGAGTTACCATTTAGAAGTTAGTTTTTCAAAATCCAATCTGGTCAATACTTAATTTTCAAAATTTTAGGATTATAAGATATAATGAGAAATGAGATTTCAAATCATGTTACATATGTAATAGATATACACTATTGATTATACCCCTTATTTTATCTAATTAAGTATGCCCTACCTACTTTACCTACTTGAGTATGCCATACCTAATTGAATACCTGAGTTTGAGGGCATATTCCTAAATATTTTTTGGGCTTTTTAATTAATTGAGTCTATCAATATGCATAAATTACTGCCCTATAGAACGTAACTTGTAACATACCTATAGTCATGATAAGATCACTCATACATTATGTCTACCACATACTTATTACAACTTGTATGTATGCATTCACTCATACATGACATCTACCTGTAATCATGATATAATAACTTATACCATACATGAATGTATCTAGTCATCTTAATACTCTCCATTAAGAATATAATGAATAAAGATACCATTCAAAAGTCATTATAAAATTATACCATTCACTTTAAAACAAATTTCAAATAGATGGTTAATCCATATATTTTTCAATTCCAATCTCATGCATTATTCTAAAGTCACATAGAATAAAGTCATATTGTATCACTCCAAATTCACATAGGAAACTCCCTCATTGACCCTCATTATACCTAATAACTCCCTCATCAACCCTTTTATTCATTTATCATCCATAGTCACTCCCTCATCAACTCTCATTATCCTTTATTTTCCCTAATCACTCTCTCATTGACTATCATCATCCCTCATTATTATTAATCACTCCCTCATCAACCCTAGTCACTTCCTCATCATCCTTGATCATCTCTCATTATCCCTAATCATGATTAAACACTCCCTAATTAACCCTCATCATACTTAATCATATCTAATCACTCTCTCATTATCCCTCATCATCCCTAGTCAGACTCTCATCATCTCTCATCATCCTAGTAACTCCCTCATAAACTATCATTCATCCCTAATCAATACTTCACCATATTTCATTGTCCCTTATCATACCTAATCACTCCCTCATCAACCCTCATCATATTTCATCATCCCTAATTACTCCCTCCTCATTCCTCCTCATCCGTCATTATCCTTAACCATTACTTCATTGGTCCTCATCATACCTAATCACTCCCTCATCATCCCTAGTTATTCCCTCATCCATTAGAGTGTGTTCCAATCTAGTAGTCAATAGAAATTTATTTTAGAATAAACAATATCTTTTCTATATTAATCTTAAATGGTGTTTTGATTACTTTTGTTTTGATTGGATTGTACTAGGGTGATTATTCTCAATCATGTCCATTAGATTAGGTAGGGTGATGATGGATTACTTTAGGGATATTGTTGAATGATTTTCATGGTGAAAATAAGATAATATCATCTTTGCACTTGCATGGTGAAAATTCATTTAAAATGATGAGGGATGATGATAGATAAAAAAATTCCTCTTTGCACTTGCTTCGTATACTTTGATTTGGAAAATGAGTTATACAAAAAGAAACTATGTTTCTTCCTAAGTGTAAAAAAATGATGTCGATATTCTATTTGGATGTGGGGATGTACATGTGGCTTAGAAAATAAGTTAATATGATGCAAACTATATTATTCATCAATGATAAATTGATATGATGTTGTTAAGTGAAAATGGGCTGCATTATGACTTGATTTACATTTCATGCTCGAGTTACATTGCTATCCCAAGTTGTATTATGAGCCCGAGTTACATTTCTAACCCAAGTTGTATTTTGAGCCTGAGTTGCATTGGGATCCCAAGTTGTATTTCCATTCCAAATTACATTAGGAGCTTGATTTGAATTTATAGAATGAGCTACATTAAAATCTTGAGTTGTATTATGTGCCCAAGTTGCATTGACAGCTTGAGTTACATTGTGTGATATCCCCATTTCTCTTCAATTCTGAACCCTGATATTTTTCTGACTGTTTCACTATATTTTACTTTTGCATGAAATAAGATACGATTTTGCAAGATAAATTCAAATAATAAATAAACCACAGTAAATCACTTAACTGGAAAATCAGTGCTCTTATTATTCTTCAGAATGATTACAATAATGAATCTCTGGCACACATATAAATGAATACAAATATCGTCTCAAAATCTGATCTTTTGCAAATCTGGGATGGCTCTAATAGAGAAGATCTTCATCTGTGCAATATCTGAATAAAAAACATAATGAAATAAATCTGTGAAAAGCTCTGTGACAACTTCTGTATGAAGTTACCTCTCAAATCTATAAACCTCTATGATAACTTCTGTATGAAGCTATCTCTCAAATCGGCAATAGATCAGCTGATATTTCACAGCCTCTGAATCACACACAATAAAGAGTTGACGTTCTCCACTGCAAATGGAATCCTGGAACCCTTGGCTCAATCTTCACAGAAGAATTCTTCAATATCAAAATCAATAATCAAATCATAATCAATAATGGCCTCCATGAGAAACCCTTATACCCTCAAAAAGATATGCTTGCCCTAATTAGGGTTTCTTAAATTAGAATTAGGGTTTCTAATTAAAAATAGGCTAAATAATTAATATTTGATTAAATCAATCAAATATTAATATCTCTCTCAATACATGTCAGATCCTTGAACCGATTAAAGCAGGTGAATCAGGGAGTGATTCTGCACATGACCATACCAAAATAAGGCCGCTTCACTGCATGTCAAATATCCCTAAAAAGTAGGAGCTCAAGTCCAATGTGTCTGAAATAACTTGAATGAAAACCAAATGTAGAAATTCTGTGAATCAAAGTCAATCCAAGCTCCATTATGACCCTCTATCCATCTTATTAGCCTACGAAGGTCGTATAATAGGCTAATCATCAAATCTGTCAATGTCCATGAAAAAGGGGACATGACAATCCGCCCCTCCAAAAATTGCTTGTCCCCAAGCAATGTCAGAGCAAGGGACCACTCCATCCACCTGGATCCCAAGGAAAAAGTCATGTAACATCCATCATGTCACCAATCAGCCCATGTGAATAAATCATCAACATCAACAGCATCAACAGTATCAAAATTAGCAACTGAAAAACTGCACTCGACACCCAAACAACTATCTGAAGACCAACGGTAGATGCCGGTAGAAGAAACCACTCTATGGAACTCAAGCCAACTAAAACATCCACCCTGTCAAAATTCAAGTCCCTATCTAACTGATACTCACACCCAACTGGACCGTGGATATGACAATCATTGGTTCCTGAGTCACTGACACCAAAACTAATCTCTAAATGCAAAGAAAAATAAGGAGCATACCTCACTGTATGATGCTGGTAAGAACCCCCAAACTCTGCTACTGGCTCACTATTGCCAAACTGGGACTCAATGGATGGCTCCAATCTCGGCTCAACAAACATCACCTCAACATCCCTGTAAGGTAACATAGTAGAAAGGGTTTGTAAAATCTCCTCACCCAATCTGCTAATAGCACTAGTACCTCAGACAAGAACACCTTCTGTCATCTTATGTGAGTCCAGATGAACACCTGCACTATCCAGAAAATACTCCATGAATGGTTCAGTGCAGTAAAAATTATATGTGGAAGCATCAACATACTCCCCCACACACCCCAACTGATCTCTCTGTAAAGGCGAGACAACTAACTGTACCACACTATCATCCATGTGAGAATAATCAATCTAGAGACTCAACTCCACTGGTATCTCAAACTCATCAGAATCAGATACTCCCAAATCCTGAACATGTGTATTAGCATCAACAACATGCTCCTCGGCAACAACTGTAGGAATGTACTCATCACCAACCACCTCAATATACAAATGATCATCCATACTCTGTAAATCAACTTCAAAGCTCATATCAATAGACGGAGTATCAACAACTATAGCATCACTGTCTAACTCTTCCATACGGAAAGAAACAATCGGTGAAACTAAGTCCTCAAAGCTGTCCACTGCATTCTCCCGAGTGTCATCTGCAATAATAGGATCCTGGGACTCTTCTACAATCTCTGTCATAACTGAGAGATCATCAACCCTCAGTGCACTAACATCTGAACACACCTCTACACTCTGAGTGTAAGCACCAGACTCGTCCTCATCTTCACTATCCTCTATCTCATAATAATCATAATAATCATGGGACATGTTGCGCTCTTGTCTAAGTGATCTGTAGTGGTCTCTTCTTAGCTTAACAAAGCGATCAAAAGACAACCTCCCCTAAGCTCGTGGAGTTAATAACTCCCACTCATCCTTTGCTGTCATATACCGTGTGGGTTTGTTTTTGGATGTAGGATATGAAAGAGATTCATTTAACCTCCTCTGGGTTTCAACCAACTGGTTCAAACTTTGTTTCAGCTTCTTCATATCATAGTCCCACTGAATCTGAGTATGGGGAGTCATCATGGATACTTCCCTGATTTGTACTCAAGCTTAAAATAACTCACTTAAAGAAAAATAAAACAACGACTTAAAAATAATCACTAAAAATTAGCTAATTTTAAAAAAAACGTCGTTTGCATGCCTTGTAAAGAAAGTAGGCACTGTTATGCATGACCATGGATTTGCACTGTAGGAACTGTTATGCATGCAATCTAAACTTTGCTATCCGATTACTCTTGACTTGATTAGCTCTAGCCTACCGGTTTCAAATAAAACCCACTGCTGTTGTTGACAAAAACGTCCTAGCCGCTGCTGGTCCACGCTGGCTGCGCCTCCTTCTACTGTGTTTTCCTTATCTAGCTACGAGCTGGTTGTCAGCCTACCACATGACCTCTAACCATGCTCACCAAACTGACTGCACTTTACGTAACTCCTTCTGCCAGCTGCCTCTTGGAATCCATGATTTCTTGCCTGCTGACTGCGCTTCCTTTAGCGCCAAACAACTGCATCCAACCTGGCGCTTAACAATACCTTTCTCATGATTAGTGTCTAATAGTTTGGCTACACCGTTAACCCCTCCTATCGGCTATAGACTATCAAGGTCACGATCTATTTTTTCCGTACGGCTTCGTACGGATTTGTACGGAATCCGTACAGCAACGAATCAGAATATAGTACACTTGTAGGCTGAAATACCTGTATAAGATTGTCAAACCCTCAGGATGGCAGGGTAAGGCTCTGATGTGCCCAATAGGATGGCAAGAATTTAGCTCTGATACCACTGTGATATCCCCATTTCTCTTCAATTTTGAACCCTGATATTTTTCTGACTATTTCACTATATTTTACTTTTGCATGAAATAAGATACGATTTTGCAAGATAAATTCAAATAATAAATAAACCACAGTAAATCACTTAACTGGCAAATCAGTGCTCTTATTATTCTTTAGAATGATTACAATAATGAATCTCTGGCACACATATAAATGAATACAAATATCGTCTCAAAATCTGATCTTTTGCAAATCTGGGATGGCTCTAATAGAGAAGATCTTCATCTGTGCAATATCTGAATAAAAAACATAATGAAATAAATCTGTGAAAAGCTCTGTGACAACTTCTGTATGAAGTTACCTCTCAAATCTATAAACCTCTATGATAACTTCTGTATGAAGCTATCTCTCAAATCGGCAATAGATCAGCTGATATTTCACAGCCTCTGAATCACACACAATAAAGAGTTGACGTTCTCCACTGCAAATGGAATCCTGGAACCCTTGGCTCAGTCTTCACAGAAGAATTCTTCAATATCAAAATCAATAATCAAATCATAATCAATAATGGCCTCCATGAGAAACCCTTATACCCTCAAAAAGATATGCTTGCCCTGATTAGGGTTTCTTAAATTAGAATTAGGGTTTCTAATTAAAAATAGGCTAAATAATTAATATTTGATTAAATCAATCAAATATTAATATCTCCCTCAATACATGTCAGATCCTCGAACCGATCGAAGCAGGTGAATCAAGGAGTGATTCTGCACATGACCATACCAAAATAAGGCCGCTCTGCTGCATGTCAAATATCCCTAAAAAGTAGGAGCTCAAGTCCAATGTGTCTGAAATAACCTGAATGAAAACCAAATGTAGAAATTCTATGAATCAAAGTCAATCCAAGCTCCATTATGACCCTCTATCCATCCTATTAGCCTACGAAGGTCGTATAATAGGCTAATCATCAAATCTGTCAATGTTCATGAAAAAGGGGACATGACACATTGGAAGCCCAAGTTGCATTGGAAGCTTAAGTTTCATTAGGAGCACAAATTTCATTGCTAATTATGCATTTTTAAAAATGAGCATGACTATCATGGGATCCTTATGAGAATCATGATATAGATTTTAACTTATAACTAATATGGGGGTGAAGGATGTTCTTTGAATTCCTATGTGGGAAAATAAGTTACAACAAAGGAAACTTTGTAATTCCCCTTGATATGAAATCAATGTTAGAATGTTGTGTAAACTCAGGTTTAGAAATAAATAGTAAATGTATAAAGGAAACTATGTTTCCTCTTTAATACAAGATCAAATGTTGGCTTGAACTATTTTTTGCCTCAGATTTATGTATCATGGTTTATTCCAACTTGGATCTCTTATTACTCTTCAAAGAGTGGTAAGTTGATGTTTGGGTCTTTCAAATCAGTCTGATCTTTGGCATCAAGCCATGGTAATGGATATTAATAGCCCTTTCCCAACTCACCCACCTATTAATAGACTTGATGACATGTGTTTTGGCATTTCCTAATGGTTTCATAGATTTGAATTTTAGATCTGTTGGATATCACCCCCATTATCACCTCTACTCTACAAATGTTGATGAGTGTAGTGCTTATGTTGATTCCTTGTTGGTATTCATTTTTTGATGAAGAAGAGGTGAAATCATTATTTTAGATAGAGTTATTTATTTTTTATTTATGTTACAAACATTGAGCGAAAGGGCTAGATATTTTTGGATCTATTCATGTTTGTAAGTCATTCTAAAAGAATGATGTGGGTCATGAGTATAAATAATTAGAATTTGTGCCAATGAATTTGATACAAAATGTTTTATCCTTTCATTTAAATAATTTCACTTGTGTGGGATTTATGATAGGAAAGTGGAGAGGGGGTTGAACATAACTACCAATGCTTACATCATTCCTCTGTGGTGTGGCCTCCATAATGTATGTTTAGTGTTTATCATTTAGGTTTAGTTTTTGTCATTTAGGTTTCATTTTTAATATTTTAGGTCAAGGGTTTATTGTTTAAAGTTATATTTTAGTGTTTCAGTTCTATAATTTAGGTTTTGATGTTTAGGGTTTATGGTTTTACGATTTAGGGTTATGGTTTTGGGTTTGAGGTTTTATGGTTCTAGGTTTGTGGTTTAGGGTTAAAATTTAAAGGTTTAGGGTTAAGTTCTTAGGGTTTAGGGGTCAAGGTTTAGGGTTTAAGGTTCATGATTTTAAATTTTGTGTTTAGGGTTTAGTGTTTAATATTAAAGGTATAGGGTTGAGGTTTATGGTTTAGTGTTTAGGATTTAGGATTTTAGGTTTATGGTTTGGGCTTTAGGGTTAAGAGCTTAAAGTTTAGGTTTTAGGGTTTATGGTATAAGGTATAAAGTATAGAGTTTAAGGTGTTAAGGTTTTATTTTTAGGTTCTAGGGTTTAGGGTTTAGGTATTATAGTTTTGGTTTTAAAAGCTAACATATTAGGGTTAAACATTCAAGGTTTATGGTGTTTAGGTTTTAATTATATGATTTAATGCTCATGGTTTAGGGTTTATGGCTTAGGGTTTGCGGTTTAGGGTTTAGAATTCAATGTTCAAGGTTTAAGGTTTAGTGTTTAGGGTTTTGGGCTTGGGGTTTAGGGTTAATGATTTAGGTGAAAATGGAATGTACTAGGGTGATTAGATATATTTGTGTTTGGTATGAGTGAATACATCAAAACTAAAGGAATATGTCATATATGAATGAAAACATACCTAAATGTAGTATTAGGTATGGGGTAGATGTAATGTATGAATGACTGTATCATTACTATATGTATGTAATAGGTTATATGTTATAGGCTAGTCATTTATGCATATTGATAGACCCATTTATTAAAAAACCCATAAATTATTTAAGAATTCATCCTAAATCCACCTTCAAGCCTTTTACATGAATGTACCTAGTCACTACTTTCTCTATATAGGTGAGAATGCCCCCTATCCTTTAGACATATGGCTTAGCAGATGCTCCCTTTCCTTTTTATATATAGGTGATAACTAAAGATTATGGTTTATGGTTAGAGGTTTAGGATTTAGAAATTTAGGGTTTAAGGTTTATGGTTGATGGTTCAAGATTCATAGTTTAGGATTTAGGGTATAAATATTAGTGTTTAGGGTTTAAGTTTTAGTGTTATGAATTAAGGATTATAATTTAGATTTTATGCTTAAAGGTTTGGGATTTATGGTTTTTAGCTCAAGGTCAAGGGTTTATATTTTAGGGTTTGGTGTCTAGTGTTTGGGGTTAGGTTTTTGGGTTTCTAGTTTCATACTTAAGGTTTAGGGTGTAACATTCAGGGTTTTGGTATTGGGGGTTATGGTTGTGGGTTTAAGGTTTGAAACTTAGTGTTTAGTATTTAGGGTTTGAGATTTAGCATTTGGGGATTAGGGCTTAGGGTTTAAGATTTGGGGTTTAGTGTTTATGGTTTAGAGATTACAATTTTGGGTTTGTGGTTATAGGTTTAAGGTTTAGGGTTAAGTGTTTAAGTATTTAGGTTTAGTGTTTAAGGTTTTGGATTTTAAGTTTTGGGTTTGGGTTTAGAATTTTCAATTTAGGAGTTAATGTTTAGGGTTTATGACTTATGGTTTATGGTTATAGGCTTGGGGTTAAGATTTTAGGGATTAAGTGTAAGGGTTTAGGGTTTATGTTTGGAGTTTAAAATTTAGAGTTTAGGGCTTATTTTTTGGCATTTAGGGTTAGGGGTTAAAGGTTTAGGGATTAGTTTTTGGGGTTTTGGGTTTAAGGTTAGTGGTTCATGGTTTAGGGTATGGATATTAGGGTTTGGGGTGTAAGGCCTAGGTTTTTAATGTAGGGTTTATTATTCAAGGTTTAGGTTTTACATCTTATGATTTGTGGTTTTGGTTTGGTGTCAAGTTTTAGTGTTTAAGATTTAGGTTTTAATGGATTATGTCTTAGAGTTTAGGATTTGAGATTTAAGTTTTAAAATTTAGGATTCAGGGTTTAGGGTTGAGTTTTTAGGTTTAGTGATCATGGTTTAGGGTTCTATAAAAAAAGACTTGTATAGCTAAGCAAGCCAAATTTTATACTATAACACCTTTTGATGCAATAAAGACTGAATTCCATCATTTTGCAAGCTAGATTGAAGTGTGTCTTATGAATTCATGTATTATCATTAAGTGAATGTATGTTCCTTGTCTATGTCTAAGTTTTCTCACTTTCATGAAGTTTTTGATATCTCTCATAGTTCATTATAAGTGCAATTTATAGTTTTTAGTTTAGCTTGAAAGTGGATATCTACCCTCTCATGCTAGTTTGATAATTGATCAATGCCTTATTATGAAATACTTATGTGGGAATGATTTTATTTGGTGTTGAATGTGTCTCATAGTATGTCTTATGAAAAGTATAAGTGTTCCAATTACTGATGCATCACCCCATTTTTACATGTTTTCATATATTATTGTATATCTCTATCTCTTTTCTAAGAAATCATTAGATTAGGTCTAGTTTAGGTGATAGATATAGAAGGAAGCTGACCTTCTCCAAAATTTTGACCCAAGTTTAGGTGCCCCATAGCCTAGGGTCAGTCCCATATTGGATTATATTTGTGTAAGAGGACTTAAACATTCCCCTTATTTAGCTAGGGTGTAATCTAGGACACCAACAATTCTATCACACCTGGTGGGATCCATTGGAGTTGGTCTTGGTGAAATTGTAGTTGTAACAATGTTCTCCATAAAGACTTTGGTGATCCCAAGCTCAAGAATTTTTTTATGAAAGACTAGGCAATTTCTAAGTAAGTCTATTTTTATTGCACTATTCTAATGTTATTTTCATGGTTATGTATGAGGAAAATCCCTATGCAATACCTTTTTATCAACCTTATCATGGATCATACTAGCCTTGTCATGATCCATATGAGCCTTGTTATAAGCCTAATAAGCTTTACCAGGAGTATCTTCCAAGTTATGTTGAGCCTTATTAGGTTTCTTATGATCCTTATTGTTAAGAGTATGACCCTTATCCCCTTGTGAACCATATCAGTCTCAAGACCAGATTTCACCTTCCCCATATGGCTATGATGTTGCATATCAGAAGCCTTGTCTCCAAGAGAAAATGGATGAAATAGAGCTCAAATTACTAGCATATGCAATAATTTTTTTCTCAAATTCTTAGTATGAGGAAGTAAATGGGTTATTTCTAAATGTATCCAATGATCCAGAGGAGAGGAATGAGTTATGTAATCTTATATTGGAGAAGATGGAGGTTTGGGAGAGGCATAAAATTGAGTTGAAAAAATTATCTCGAGAACCCTCTTGTATTATTTACCAGTCTTCTTATGTTCTTTATTCTCATGAAGTTATTATCCATACTCAATATGATAAGCCTAGTTGGAGTCAAAATCAGACTCATATGCCTATTCAAGATTCTATTCAAGAGACTAAGCCTTATTGTAGTTCTATTTATTCCTTTCTCATCCCTAAAACTCAAGCTATCTATGAGGACAAATAGATTTTAGACTTTGATGAAGTGTTGGCCAAGTGGAAGGAATAAAATTTAGAGGTCTCTAAGAGTTTCTCTTTTTGCCCTATTCAAGACTCCCTAGATGATTCCATTACCTTCAAGATCCCAAAATATGATCATGATCAACCTTCCATTCTTCATACCCCCTCTCAAGCAAATGAATCTCATCACCCTCCCACCATCTCTTTTCTTCAAGAGGAGCCTATTTTATCGAGCTATAAGAAAGAGATTGAAGTTGTGGGTCAAGTTCTTGAAGGGTGTGGAGAAGATGTCTCAAGTGTGTATGAGGAAGATCTTCTCATTGATACTTCACTTGAGGAACATGTTGAGAATAAGGTTGTAGTTGATCTTGAAGAAAATATCTCAAGACTACTTGAGAAGGTTGGTCTTGATGTGGAAGAACTCCAAAATAAACTAGTATAAGCTAAAATCATGAATGAGTTTGAGATGTATCCTATTAAGAAGGATCAAGTTACATTTCAAATTGATCCTATTCAATTTGATCAAAATGAGGAACAAAAGGATGATTGGAAGTTGTATCTTGAATCTTTCAAAGAGATTGAAGTGCTTTGTAGGGATATGTTTCCCGTTAAAATCATGTTTATGAGAAATTTGATCAAGAGTCACTCATTCAAGATCATGATATAGATTGGGTTGAATATTCAAAGATCCTTAAAGATCTAGATGAATTTGAAATAGATAGAAAGAAGGATGAGGTCACTCCACATCAATGCATAGATAAGGCATCACTTGACAAGGTTATAGTTGACAAGAAGTATGAAAAAGATCCTAAAGTGCAAGATGAGTTTGCCTTTATTGATGACTGGTTTGATGTTGATAACTCAATTGAGGAAATGATAAGAGAGATGGTGGGAAAAAAGAGTGCCTCATCAAATGTTATGTTCAATAAGCATCCTACTTTACAACTTGTACCATATTTTTAAATGAGTGAGTTCATGAATTTCCCTTTTGATCTAGGTGGATCATGATCTATCATGGTTAGTTAAATTAGTTTATCTTTTTGTTTCCCTCCAAGAGTTGCCCTAACACTTTTGTTTGTTGTCCTTGTTTTGTCTAGGTTAGTTTCCCTTATGTTATATATTTCCCTTCAATAAGTGCCTTGGGCACTTTATTCTGTTCTATGTTTTATTCCTTTTAGTCCTTATTTGTTTCAAGAGGGGCTACCCAAGGATTGGTAGCTACTTCTATCTCCAAGTCAATATGTTGAACCAGAGAAGAAACTCCATGCCCAATAAACTAAACCAGGCTAATATCTAGGTTCTCAAGCATAACAATCATGCTTCCGTATGAGTCACTAAAAATGTTGACCATTTTAGTGCAAATACCAAGCTTCTACCTAGTTTGAATAGATAAACAAAGTTATGGATGGAATGAGTGGATGGAAGTCTTAGAAAATGGGTCTAAGATTACAAAGTGAAAGGGACCAATAGGTTCTCATATGTTCATAACATTAAGGAGCATGAAAAAGTTTACTAAATCCTTAGAAATTCATTCAAGCCTTGAAATTCAAGCAATAGTTCAAGAACAAATCTAGTGGAGATCACATAGCTTTTTCAAATCTTTTGAAACACTTTAAATAGGCTTAAATAACAAATTTGATGATCTTAAGGACCAAACCATCACTAGGATGTCATCTAAAAATGAACATACTAGTTCAATTATACATTTTATAAATTTCACTCTAGAAGCCTCATGAGCCAAAAGATTGCAGTGCCATGGATTTCTTCATGTTAAGAACATGTTTTGCAAATTTGATACCTTTGTGAGCTCTCTAGCTCAAGCTATGAAAATCCAAAGTTGAACTTGTAGTGTCAAAGATTTGCATAGACGTCAAATTTAGGCCATGTGAAAAAACCATTAGATTTCATATTATGATGGTATCATGGACGTAATTGATGGTCTTAAAGATGTCAATGACAAACACACAAATGTCAAAATAAAGATTAGTAAAAAGACCATTGGGGTTTAAATTTTGACAGTCACATAGATGTCAAATAAATTTACATGAACATCAATGATGGTTGTGAAGATGTCAAAATTAGAACTCATGAATTATTCATTTGAGTTCAAATGGTGGGTCCTAGCAGGATTAAGGGCTCACATTCAATCGTACATATTGATCCAATGGTACAAGCTCATGTCAACAGGTCAAAGGATCTTCCATGGTAGGATATTAATGATCTATGTTCAATCATGAAAAGTAGATATATGGTGCATGGGAGGTCAAAAAGGTCAAGGATATGATAGTAGAATCTTGTGGGACCAATAGGAATGAAGATAGTTTGGCACAATATAAGAGGTCTAAGTTAGCAATCGATAACCAATGAAAAAAGGGGAAATCCAAAAAAGCTTTCAATGGAGGTTGATGAACCAGTTTTTAACCTAGGTTAATAAAAGATTAAATATCCATATCACCATTAGAGCTCAGTCAATAGTAAACATAGTCATACAAGCAAGATAGTCAATAATAAATCTCCATCACCATTAAAGTTTAAACAGGACCTCTGGTCAATAATTTGGAACCTATCAACCCTATTGTAAGGTCATTCCATTGACATGTTCATGGATTTTAGATGGAGGATCCTTGTGTATAGTAGCTTTTAAACTCTCATAGGGTTTTAGAGGCAAAATAGGTCTTTTGGGCCTAATATAGAGATCGAAGATGGACTAATAGTGTTGAAGCAAGACTAAGTAGTCTAAAGGTTTTCATGGATATTTTGACCATTTAAAAACCAATAGTTAGATCATTTTTCATCTATAATGGTCTTATGTTTAGTTTTGAGCAAATACAAATGTAAATGTGATCATAGAAAGGCATTTTGCCTATCAAAAGGGTCACATTTTCAATGAGTAGGTACCTATAGCCACCCAAAGCAGATGTGGCATAATTCTATCAATTCCAAGACATGATCCTCATCAATAAATCAGATAGATAATGACACAGAGTTCCAAGAAGGAGACCTGGTGGATAGATAAGGACAATGGGAGTTCAATTCTTTTAATTTTTTTTAAAGAATTGGTTCATTCTTGATAAGTTCATGAGTTAACAACCTCGAATTAGTGCTAATCCATCATAGCTCCCTCTCTCTTCTCCCCCTTTTCTATATATGTTCCAGCTTATTCCACATTGTAGCTCTTTCTAAAAGTTTTGGACAATAAATCTCTAAAAGTTTGAGAAAAAAAGACTCTTATACACTTTGGCTTGCTTAGGCTATGCTAAATTTTGTACTGTAACACCTTTTGATGCAATAAAGATTGAATTCCATCATTTTTCAAGTTAGATTGAAGTGTGTCCTATGAATTCATGTACTATGGTTAAGTGAATGTATGTTCCTTGTCTATGTCTGAGTTTTTTCACCTTTATGAAGTGATTGGTAGCTCTCACAGGTCATTATAAGTGCAAGTTACAATTTTTTATTATTTATCTTGAAAGTGGATATTTGCCCTCTCATGCTAGTTTGATAACTAATCATTACCTTATTGTGAACTACTTATGTGGAACTACTTTTATTTGGTCTTTGTATTATGAGTATAAGTGTTCTAATTACTAGTGCATCACCCCATTTTTACATGTTTTCATATATCCTCTCATAGTGTGTATTATGAGTATAAGTGTTCCAATTACTGGTGCATCACCCCATTTTTACATGTTTTCATATATTATCATATCTCTCTATCTCTTTTCCAATCAGCTATTAGATTAGATCTAGTTTAGGTGATATATTTAGAAGGAATCTGACCTTATCCATAGGTCTGACCCAAGCTTAGGTGACCCATAGCCTAGGGTTAGTCACATGTTGGACTAGATTTATGTAAGAGGACTTGAAAAATCCCCTTATTTAGATAGGGTGCAATCTAGGACACCAACAGGTTCTTTTTTAGGGTTTAGGGTTAAACATTTATATTTTAGTGTTTGGGGTTGGATGTTTGGGTTTTGACATTTAGGTTTTAGGTTTTATGGTTTTAACATTTAGGGTTTGGTTTTGATTTTGAGGTTTTATGGTTATGGGTTTGTAGTTTAGGGTTCAAATATCAAGTTTTAAGGTTTAATTCTTAGGGTTTCAAGATTAGAGTTTAGAGTTAAAATTTTAAGGGTCAAGGTTTTAGGTTTTGGGTTTAGGGTTTAGCATTTAAGGTTCATGATTTTGAAATTTTTAAAGGTTTTAGTGTTTGTAGTATCCCTACTTTATCTATAAGACAATTTTAGAAGACGTTTAGCCTATTTTATTCCCATAGGCTAAGTTAGGTGATATAAAGGAATAATTATGGTCAAGTCACTATTCATAATGACACTATTCACATGTCATTATTCATGGTGATGTGATAGGTGATGCAGTTGATGATGCAACATATGAGCTAACTTATGGATAATGTGGCATGGCCCACAAAGGATCTCCCATAGAATCTAGTGCATATGATGGAGTGGGGCATAGTACTCCACTAGGAGACACGATTTCTTATCTTTGGTAAATCATATGTCTTCCTTTTGGGGATGAAGATAAGGGGTGAATAATTAGGGAATAATTCTAGGGGAGAATATTATGTTGGTATGAAAGGATAGTCAAAATGTGTTGCACATCTTTTGGAAGCTTATGGTCACATGGGGAAAGATGATAAGATTTGAACTATTTATGATTTTGATCACATGAGGAAGTGGGGAACCATATTTGGTATCACATGGTAAGTGTGATACCAAGACATAAAGGGGTTGATCAAGTGATCCAATTTTGACAATTATCACAAAGGGAAAATCATCTTACTACTGCTCACATGTGTGAGTGAGGACTTTTTGGAGTGATATATAAAATGGTGGAAAGAAGAAGATTCTATATTGACCCTTGAACATGGGGTCACATGCCTAATATTAGCTCTTTTGGCCCACATGGAGATGTGGCACCATATTATCTCTCTCCTCATGCTTCTTTTCTCCTTCCCTTATTCAGTCTAAAATCTATAAATAAAGAGCTCTCCTCCCTTGGTTATGAATACTGAAGATTATAAACCCCACCCAACCATTTGTAAGTTTAAACTTAGTTTAGTTAAATCCTCTACTAAGGAAAAAAACCCTTGGAGTGAAGAAATCTTTGGGGATGAAAACCTTATAAGGTTTGATGATTTTAGTGGTGCAAGATCCTCCCTAGTTGGCTTTTGGTAGTTTCATTCATAAACTACATTTGTGATTCAAAGGAGTATATATGTAAGCAATAATTCTATAATATCTTTATATTACATGTAATTTTAGTATTTTTATGTATTTCTCTAAGTGTAATCAATATTCAGATAATATCATAGTTGGGTGTTCTCAATTCTACATATTGCAGTTGTATGTTTGTGATATTTTGTAAGCTTTTATTTAAAATACAAAAATTGTTCTAAATATTCTGAAAAGGGATATTATACTATTATCAGAGTTGGTGATATTTCCACCCTATTGGTATTCTAACATTTTCTACAATTTTTAAATTTGCATGATCAAGTTTCATAAGTTGTTTACTAGAGTTTAGTAACTTTAGAAATTGAAATTTTGAAAGTGGGTGGAAATCACAAAGCCACTCCGAGAAGAAGTTTTGAAGGAATACTAAGCAGTGGGAGTAGATTTTCATGATTCAATTCCATTTACAGATTTAATTAAATTTAAGGTATAGGATATGATTTATACAATAGGTAAGGATCTTGAGTTTCTACATCAGTCAAAGGGTTTTTTACTGAGTAAGTTAAAGGTAGTGAAGAGTAGTTTGTCTATGATAGATCAATCAGGTTCAAATAAATTGCATTTGGAAATGAAGCTATCAATGACTTATTTTATTAAACTAATGATTATGAGACATCCTAATAAATAGGTAAGGCTTTTTGTCATTTACTACCTTAGTGAAATTACAAGAATTTTAGCTCTTAAATAACCCTACAATGATAACATAATGAGGAGGATATTACGATTGATTATTGAAAGCTTTCATGGTTTAGATGATATCATAAGCCCTTATTTTGGTAAGAGGGTAATGATTTTAGAATTGATGAAAAAATTAAAATCATGTGTTCTTTTGATTGATTTAGGTTGTGATAATCTTATTCTTGAAATGTTTTATCATTTCATAGCTTTTACTAGTGAGAGTCATGAATAAAATATTTTTGAGTTAATGAGAGCCATTATGTAATTAATTTTGAATGAAAGTGATCATATCTCCTAACTAATATTATCTATGTTATTGGTTATTTTGAGGCAAAAGCAAGTTAATTCTTTAGCTGCACATAAATTGGTTAACAATGTTTTCAAACAATGTGAGCAAAATTTAATGCCTTACTTATCAGTTGATAGGATAGGAGATGGAGAATCACATGATGTATCTAAAATTAGACATGAAGATGGGATTTTTTTTGAAGTTGTTATAAGGGTTGAAGAACTCTCTTATGAAGAAGAAAAATCATTTGTGAAATCAAATGAAATGAATCAAATCTATTGTAACACATATAAGGTATACCAAGAGTTCAATGATAAGGATAAGCTTTAATTTCAAGCACACCCATATCTATTGTAACCCATGACTACCCATTCTTGTATAAATGTGAATGATAATATATCTAACCTTTCGTACATCAAGTATTTCATTAAAACAACTGATTTAATAGACTTTTGAAAACATGCCATGAATCTAATTCACTATAACACCAATAAAGGTATACACATAATCCATAATAGAGAGCCATGTAATAAGCTCATTAATATAGATTACTTCATTGATCAAGAAATGGAAGTAATCTTGATAAAATGATATTATGACCAAAAAGCATTTGTTGTTATAGCATAGTAATGAGAATATATTGCTACAAATCATCAAGAGACAAATTGCATGACTCTTTACAACATCTTATTTTCAGCAAGATTATAGACATGATAAGACCACAAGATTAGTAACATGCTACCAATAAGGAATGCCTTATAATACCATGGTAAATGGATTGCTTAAAACAAATACAACTATTTATTTCAGCTAAGGCTATAACCATACAACCATAAACTCATAAAATGTCATCGTAAAATAACATCAAGGGATATGCCTTTAATCATACAACAAGTTGTATACTTTTCTGTGACTAGGGATTTAATCTGAAGTATAACCCATTACCAACATATTCCAATTTAACAATACCTCCTAATAAAGTTAGCTATCATTGTGCTACTATCATAACCATGAGATAAATCCATATGTTAATTAGACATCCCAAGCCATAAAAATGTCAACATTTAATATTTATTATAACAGCTAAATACATAATCAAAACTCCATTAAGGCAATGCAAAAACTATATATGTCTCAACATAACATAAGACAACACCATGTCATTTGTCATATAATTCAAGGTTAAAGACACTAGAGTTTAGTTTTCCCAATGAAAACCTTATTACAATTTCACATCTAATTAAAAGCAACCAACATATCACTAAGTCATGTTCCTACAGAAACATATATAGATCAAGTGTAAAAAAAAGCATTATAATTACATTACCACTTATATGGTAAGAATATCCTAATATAAATGCACACCAAAGGACTAAATACATTTGGTTAGAAATATATATATCAAGAAACTATGATCAAAATTGCCTCCAATGTCAACAACATAATCAATAATGCCCCTGCCCCCCCCCCCCCCCCCCCTCCCATTTTTTTTCCAAAAAAACAATACTAAACAACTAAATAAGGTAATAATATGAACTACTACATAAAATTATTAATTAGCTACAATCCATTGGTCCGATATCATATGTTAATAACAAGAG